>JAVGWO010000029.1:287500-850000 GCA_034509495.1 Acestrorhynchus altus | reverse complement strand
GTTATTTTGCACAATGTGGTGTGTGCAAATGTAAGGGCTTGAAAAATACAGTACATTGTGAGTATTACATCTTTTTACAACTATAGTATTGCACAAATAGCACATTAAGAACAGCTCTAACTTATTTTTACACTCACTGACAAATACATAACACACCAAGAAGGAGTTGTTAGAATTCAATTAAATGTTATACGTGAGCACGTAATGATATATGAAATGATTCGCTTATTAGGGAAATGTCTGTGCCAACCACTTGGGTTTTATATATATATATATATATATATATAATGCTTGTCTTCCTAAGATGTGATATATATATATATATATATATATAATTTAGATTGGCTTATAATGTGCTTTTTTATTTTTAATTTAGAAATTTTTAAATTAATCAAGAAATCTGTTATGATATTGGTCAAATCGGGTAAATAACATCAACAAATTAGTTTTAATATGTGAATAACAATACAGTAATTAAATTACTTGTTACTGGATATAATTTATTAACTATAAATAAGTGTTTCAGAAACAAACTTTAAATGAAACAGCGTGAAATACATTCTAGTGTCTAAACTAAAAAGTACCAAGAAGCTAAAATATCAACATTTTTTAAAATACAAAGCATTTTGAGCTTGTGAAGTCTGGGGTGGGTGGCTGCATGTTATAGTGAGTGTAATTTGTTGGTAGTATAGGCACGTTTTAAACTGATACCAGGTTGCCTCTTCAGACGCTGCTGGTGTAGATAACAGTGGGCAATCTTCTAGCAATTGACTCTGTCACCCATCAGTCACGTTCCGCCTCTCCACACAGGGCCACACCCCCTCCACCACTCACACCAGATGTGTGCCCCACGCCACCTGCCCTCTGCTCCACAGGCTTGGAGTGGACGGGTGGAGGGAGCGGTGGAGGGAGTGGTGGCCTGGGGAATGGGGGGGTCGGGGGCTCCACTGCTGAGCTGCAGGCAAGAGAAAGACCTGTGAACCCATACACCCCTCCCCTCTCTCTATCTATCTCTCTCTGTCTCTCCCTCTATCACACACACATACACACACCATAAGAACAGGCTACTCCCCACTATGCCGTTCCCATGGTTACTTCAGCTATGGAATAGCTGTGGCCTTGGGGCCATCGACAGGTGTGTGTGTGTGTGTGTGTGTGTGTGTGTGTGTGTGTGTGTGTGTGTGTGTGAGTGAGAGATGTGCACTCAAAGAAGTAGTATTTTCCAAAATCACCATAATTTTTTACCACAGCTGCTCTAAAAAGAGTTTCTTCAAGAGTTCTAAAGGCTCTGTATAAAACTCAGAGACCCATTGTAATGCTTACATGTTTTTTGTCAAGTTAAATATTTCTTCACAATAACCTTAATAATCTTACCTTGTGTAAGATTAAAATATTCGTATATAGCAGCAAATCACGTGTTCTGCTTATGTGGATTCTATGAGTCAAAGAACGCATTTATCAGTTTTATATAGAACCCTTTCTGCTGAGAGTGTATGTTAATTTAGACTATAATATAATACATAATCATTATATGCAAGTCAGAGTGAAGTTAATGTGGTAATGATATAAATGAGCCTAAACTTTCTTTTTTTTTTTTTTTTTTTAATCATTTAACCCCTTTTTTAAATTCTTTAAATCTTTTATTAAATCACTGTCCTTTGTCCTTTAAATATGTACATACACATACACATACACATTCTTCCATACACAAATACATAAGCATACATTTTTCTTTTTTCTAAACATTAATCAATCAATGAAATAATATTTAGAATGAAGTAAATTTTTCTAAAAATTGTATATTTTAAAATGACACATGCTTTGCAAAATCAAATTACCCTTATGGCCTTCAACAATGGCGGAGAACTGCCTTCAGTTTCGACTTCAAAATGACCTTGTGAAATCACACAGTTCAGCGATAACACGTCCTCAGGTCATTGAGTGAATTATGAATGAGAATTTTAATTTATTCCCCCAAAATATTTAGCATACAATAATTAATTATGTATTAGGTCCTAGGCTCATCCGCAAGGTACTGCCACACTGGAACATGGTGACAAACATGAGCAAACCACTTCCACTACATTCAAATGAGCAAAATAGTCTCAGGAGATTCACTAGATTACATGCATTCTGCTGTTTGTCTGGTCTTATGGGTACTGTAACCAATGGGAGACATTTCTGTACCCTGTCCTTCTTTTCTAGAAGCAATATAAAAAAAATCAATATACAAAAAGACTGAGCCACTGTGTAGCATCTAGTGATATGTACAGCACATGATTGACCTGTGAGTTTCCTGAGCCACTACACACTGTCCCATATAGGTCCAAGTCTGGATAGGACAATGTCTGGGGTGTTTATTAGTAACCCCTGTTTTAGAATCTTTTCCTCCCTCACTTTGGCTCTGTTCACACTGTTCAATCACATTGATGCAGCATGTTCTCTCCATCCATCCTGTTATCATTTATTCACTGTGTTCAAGAATGTTCTTCCTATTCAGTGTTCTAGAGCATTCTGCCCTTTAAAGCTGTTCTAGAGTGCACGTCCAGTTAACACAGATTCATCTGGTTTGTTCAGTCATTTTCTAAACATTCTAAAGACAGCTGCCAACATCAGAGTTAGGTTGGGTTGAATTGCTCCAGCCTTAAGTACAGTCCACGGTCCTGAAGCTTCTGAGGAACAACCATCATATGTTGCACTGGCACACAGTGCTAGCCACTAATGGAAAAGACACAATAGGCCTTTTTCTTTTTCAAAACAGATATTAAGATTGAAATATTTGTATTAAAAAATAAATAAATGCTAAGCTTTAAAATGAGCCAAAGTAGTTCACTCTCTCAAACACTCACAGAAAAAAAACACCTTGCTAACAACACTTTCCCACATTGTAAGCGTGTGATATTTGATTCTTTTTGGCACAGGATTGGATCTGGTTCAATCTTATTGTCGCTTCTTATATACAAATTTTCTGCTGATTTCAACTCAGTTTTTTCCTGGTGAGTCATTATATAACTCTTATCCCTAGAAGTTCATGATTGGCAAGAGCAGGTGCAGGAACTACATAAATCCTTAGGATCAAGGTTGGTGTTGCTTTGGGAACATGTCTCATTTCATGACATACACCCTTAGGCTTCAACCTCAGGTTCCAAAACAATAATGTTGCTCACAAAGCAATTTGCAAATTGTTCTGGAGGATATATTCAAAAATCAGTCAGAGACACGTTTAACACTCTAAGGATATGAACTGCACGCTTTTGGAAAATGGTGAATACACCTTTCTGCGCATTGCTTGGGGGATTAAGGGTGAATGTGTTGGTGGTTCGTAGGCTGTTTGATCAGCTTTGCAAATTGCTGGTCGATAAAAGAGACAAGCCTTATTATTGTAGTGCTTTTATGGGATTCCCTCCTCTTCCCTCTTAATGTGATTTAGGTTGCCATGACTGAATGATGTAATACCATCAAGGCAACAAGAGAGCAGTCTAGACACACACTCTCACACACAATGTGCTTATATATCCTACCTAATGTGCCTCCATCAACTGTGAGGATTCAACAGTTTCTTAGAGCCCCAAAGCAGGAGTCAGCTGTGCTCAGCTCAGACTAGAGGGCATGAGATCCGTGGGCGCGAGGGCGCCGTGCCTTATCTCGTGTACATGTGTGCGTGTGTGTGTGCTATAATTGAGCTGTATGAATTTTTCAGCATCCATGAATTTGGTCCAACCATGTTAGTTCGAGCCAGACAGTGTGAGATTCAGATTGGATTTTGTAGCAGTGCAGGAAGCATGAGGCTGAGGAAAGACATGAACTCACATATAAAACAAACATCATTACAATATGACTAGTATATATTAATATACAGCCAAGCCTAAAGGCAGACCACCCACTCCCCTACCACTGTTAAATTATGTTTATTTATTTATATTAAATTATGTTATATACTATACATGAGTTAATGGAAAAACAGTAATAATTACACTGACAGCGCACTGCTCTGTGGCTGAGGCATGACGTCAGAGGTGGACCCTGGCTGAATGTGCTTCAGTAATAACACAAAGCCACGAGGCAAGCAAGCCTCTTTTCTACTCCTCTCCACACACACACACACACACACACACACACACACACACACACACACACACACACACACACACACACACACAGCTTTATTACAAAGAGCAGTGTTTGATGTTGATCTGTCTGTAATAAATGAGTGTAAATTACAGTATAGAATAGAAAGCACATCATCAGTGGTGATGCTCACAGTGATTAGTGCACATTTTCACTTTTTTTATTTTATTTTATTCATTCAGGTCCTCTCCGTTTTATTCTGTGTGATTTGTTGCATGAGGTCACATCTTTATTCTGTAATGTTTCTATATTCCATTGTAGTGAAGGAAACAGCCCCTCACTGGAATGGACTATTCTGTTTATTAGAGAGAGAGAGAGAGAGAGAGAGAGAGAGAGAGAGAGAGAGAGAGGGTGTGTGAGAGAGAGAGAGAGAGAGAGAGAGAGAGAGCGAGAGAGAGAGAGAGAGGAGGGGAGAAGGAAGGGAGCAGGGGGGGAGGAACGCTAGTAGGACCGGGTTCCTCTGTGAGCCATGTTGGATGTGAGTGAGGGAGGAGGATGCTGCGCTCGTGCCGCCGCTCTTAGCGCGAGCTCTGCCCGACACCCAGAGTAAATGCGAGCTGCTCGGGAGCGCGGAGAGAGAGGGGAGCACGGCGGAAGGAGTCGGTCGGTGGTGGAGGAGCTGGTGACCTAGCCGGCGTCTGGAGAGAGAGAGAGAGAGCGAGAGAGAGAGAGAGGGAGAGAGACAGAGGGGGAGAGTAGGAGAGAGAGAGAAAGGAGCTCACTACACTAATGGCTGCACTGCTGCTGGGCTTCAGCTCACCGTCGTCGCTGCTGCTGCACCTTCTCCTCTGCTCTTTGTTCGCCGCTGTCCCGGGCAGGGCGGCGGGGCCGAGCTGCCGCGCCTCGCGCTCCCACCCAGCCCCCCGAGACACGCGCAGCGCCAGCCGGCTCCACGCCGACGCACCGGGCCCGGGGGCTGTGACTGCGGGCGAGCCGGACCCCCGCCCTGCGTGGACCTCAGCGGGGATTAACGGACCGGGGTTAGAAAGCCCTCCTCCTCCTCCTCCTCCTCCGGAGCGCCCACAGGCGGCGGACCCGTCGCGGAGCAGACGCGCTTCCCGGCAACGGCTCGCGGGGGGAAGCGCTGGCGGCGCGCGGAAGGGCGTTGTTTCCTCCTCTTTCCTCGCGGCTGCTCTTCACCGAAATAAGAGGGCCGTACAAAGGACTAGAGCACGCTCGCGCCCCGCCGGGCGGCTCCGTGCACGCGGCAGTGAACGCGGAAGGGGTCGCACGGGTTCTGCCCCCCGTCTGGACCGCCGGAGGAGAGGGCCCGGGCGCGGCCCGCGCTGCGCGAGACGGCACTTCACGGCTGGCAGCGCGGACGCGTGGGCTCCCCCGGCAGATCCTCATTATCATTCACATGCGTCCGGCGGCGTTTTGCTCGCGCAGAGAGTGGACATTAGGAGACTCTGCTCGGGGCTCCTCACTGCTCTCGGTCCCAGCGGAGGGGCCTGCGAGGGGCCCTTTAGTCGCGGGAGGTGTGTGGAGTCGCGCCGGACCAGTGAGGTCGCCGGCACGCGCGCGCCGTGCTCCGTTCCGGCCGTGTGTGTGGCGCGTACAGTGCGCGCGAGCAGGACCGTCAAAGGCAAACGCGCGTCTCGCCTAAACGGCACCGTGAGCGCGCACCTCTGCGAGCAGAGCGGGATGTATGTTACTGTCAGAGTGCCTGAATCACCTCAACCTGGCAACCCAGCGTCTCCTCGCGCAGAACAGGGGCTACCTAACCATCAGGCCTCCAAAGGCGCTCGGTTAGTGTCTGACCTTTCTCGCGCGCAGATCCACCTCTCTGACTCGCCCTGTACCGGGCTGCACGTGCACCTCTGCGGCGACGCACGCGCTCAGACAGGGAATGTTGAGCTTTGGCGTGAAGAGGACAGCCCTCAGAGAGAGTCAGCACCACGCGCTCAGTGGACAGCTCCCCACGCCAGTGCATTTCTGTGGAATGGGAACAACAACAATAACAACAACAATGGGAATAACTATCAGGTCAACAATAGCAAGGATGCAAATGAAACACAAAGGGTTCTAACTGATGCTGAGGTGAACCCACCTGAGTTAACCTTGCAGGGGCCATGTGATCGTGCACTACAGGGTTCCGTCCCAGTGGAGAATCCACGCCCAGCATGTGCTGACAGCAGCACCAGCAACAGCTCAGCCGCCAGCGGGAGAGCCACACGGCCTCAATTAAAATCCGGTAAAGAGGTGTTGCTACTAGCTGAGTCTGTCAGTCAGCATGAGGAGCAGCTGGGGGCCGAGGGGCCAGAGGGGAGGGAGGGAGAGGGGAGAGAGGAAGAGGAGAGCAGGGGGAAGGGTAACAGGCAGGCTGGAGAGGGAGAAGGAGAGAGCAAGAAAAAGGGAGTGTGGGTGATTGCAGAAAACACAAAGGAAGAGGCATCCAAGGCAGGCACAAATTTACTGAGAGAGGCAGGGAAAGGTCAAGGTGATGGCACCTCACAGGCTGAGAGAGACACTGATGGTGAGGGAGAGAGAGGAGATGAGAACAAAGACTGGCAGGAAATCAAGGGAACACAAGCAGGTCAAGATGACTCAGAACGCAGCAGAGGCTGGGTAGACAGAACACAAATGAATGTTGACACACAAAGCATGAAACAAACAGAAGAGGAAAGTATTGAAGGAAGCAGGAGCGAGGGCGATGAATACTTTGAAGAGCAGACAGGTGTTCCTCCTGTTGGACGTTCCCGTAGAGCTGCTAATCGACACCCCCATTTCCCTCAGTATAACTACCAAATTCAGGTGGCAGAAAACCAGCCTCCTGGTACATCAGTCATATCAATGACAGCAGAGGACCCAGATGCTGGGGAGGCAGGCAGACTCAGCTACAGCATGGCCCCTTTAATGAACAGCAGGTCCATGGATTACTTCCATATCGATTCAGTAACTGGCTTAATCACGACCACGCATATACTGGACAGAGAACACATGGACTTGCATTACTTTAGAGTGACGTCAACAGATCACGGCTCACCACGTCTGTCTGGAACCACAATGGTGGCCATCACTGTCTCTGACAGAAATGACCACTCTCCTATTTTTGAACAGACTGAGTATCGTGAGACAATTCGGGAAAATGTGGAAGAGGGGTATCCCATTTTACAGCTGCGTGCAACTGATCTTGACTCTCCAGCAAATGCCAACATCCGTTACCGGTTCATTGGAGAAAGTGTAGCTGCAGCTCGCTCTGCTTTTGAGATTGACCCACGATCTGGCCTGATCACAACACGGGGTATAGTTGACCGAGAGGTGAATGAGCGCTATACACTACAGGTGGAAGCAAGTGATCAAGGACGGGAACCGGGTCCACGGTCAGCTACTGTGAGTGTTCACATAACAGTTTTAGATGAGAATGACAACGTTCCACAGTTCAGCCAGAAGCGGTATGTGGTGGCCGTTCGAGAAGATGTTCGACCTCATTCTGAAATCCTGCGTGTCAGCGCTTCCGATGATGATAAGGATGGGAACGCTGCTGTGCACTACAATATCATCAGTGGGAACAGCCGAGGGCAGTTTGCCATTGATAGTGTCACTGGGGAAATCCAGGTAGTGGCACCACTGGATTTTGAGACTGAACGAGAATACACCTTACGGCTACGGGCTCAAGACAATGGCCGTCCACCTCTTTCTAACAACACTGGAATAGTGAGTGTTCAAGTCACTGATGTCAATGACAATCCACCTATCTTTGTATCCACACCCTTCCAGGCAACAGTACTTGAGAGTGCCCCCATTGGGCACTCCATACTGCACATACAGGCCATTGACACGGACAATGGTGATAATGCACGTTTGGAGTATAGGTTGACAGGAACTGGCACAGACACACCTTTTGTCATTAATGCTGCTACTGGCTGGGTCACAGTGAGTTCAGAGCTTGATCGAGAATCAGTAGAGCACTATTTCTTTGGTGTTGAGGCCAGGGATTATGGTGCACCTCCTCTCTCAGCCACAGCCAGCGTTACTATCACTGTGATGGATGTCAATGATAACCGTCCAGAGTTCCTGCAGAGAGAGTATTTTGTTCGGTTGAATGAGGATGCTGCAGTTGGAACAAGCGTTGTTAGCGTAACAGCAGTTGACCGTGATGTGAACAGTGCTGTGACCTACCAGATCACTGGTGGTAACACGCGCAACCGTTTTGCTATCAGCACAGCTGGTGGAGCTGGCCTTCTTTCCCTGGCACTGCCACTTGATTACAAACAGGAGCGGCGTTACGTGCTAACAGTCACTGCCTCTGATAGAACCCTTCATGATACTTGTCAGGTGCATGTGAATATCACAGATGCCAACACGCATCGCCCTGTGTTCCAAAGTGCTCATTACTCCATAAGTGTGAATGAGGACAGGCCCCCGGGCAGCACTGTGGTAGTGATCAGCGCCTCTGACGAAGATGTAGGAGAGAATGCCCGTATCACGTATTTCCTGGAGGACAACATTCCACAATTCCGCATTGACCCAGCAACAGGTGCCATCACACTCCAAGCTGAACTGGACTATGAGGACCAGATGACATACACTCTTGCCATTACTGCTCGTGACAATGGAATTCCACAGAAGTCTGACACAACGTATGTTGAAGTCAACGTGAATGATGTGAATGACAATGCGCCACAATTCCTCAGCCCACGTTATCAAGGTGGCGTCAGTGAAGATGCCCCACCCTTTACCAGTGTTCTACAGATTTCTGCCACTGATCGTGATGCTCATGCTAATGGCCGAGTGCAGTATACTTTCCAGAATGGAGAAGACGGGGATGGAGATTTCACAATTGAGCCTACATCAGGAATAGTTCGGACAGTGCGTCGTCTGGACCGCGAGAGTGTTCCATTCTATGAGTTAACAGCGTTTGCCGTCGATCGTGGTGTTCCACCTCAGCGCACACCTGTGCACATCCAGGTCAGCGTGATGGATGTTAATGATAATGCTCCAGTGTTCCCTGCTGACGACTTTGAGGTTCAAGTGAAAGAGAACAGTGCTGTTGGCTCTGTCGTTGCTCAGATCACTGCAACTGATCCAGATGAGGGCCCTAATGCCCAGATCATGTATCAGATTGTGGAAGGTAACATTCCTGAAATCTTCCAAATGGACATCTTTTCTGGAGAACTCACATCTCTAATTGACCTGGACTATGAGACGCGTAATGAGTATGTCATTGTAGTACAGGCCACGTCAGCACCCCTTGTAAGTCGAGCCACAGTACGGATTCGGCTTGTGGATCAAAACGACAACAAGCCAGAAATGCAGGACTTCCAGATCATATTCAACAACTTTGTGTCAAACCGTTCCAACACATTCCCAAGTGGAGTCATTGGGCGCGTTCCAGCCTATGACCCTGATGTGACGGACCGGCTATACTATACCATTGAGCGTGGGAATGAGCTTCACCTATTGTTGCTGAATCACACCAGTGGAGAGATTCGTCTCAGCCGCAAACTGGACAACAACCGTCCGCTGGTGGCTCCCATGCTCATCACAGTCACTGGTAAGTCAGGGAGAAGGGGGGAGGGGATGGGATGGAAATGAAGGGTGGGAGGAAGAGAGGAGGTGGGGAAAAGCAGAGGAGAAAGCAGAAACTAGGTGAGGGCTATTAAGGTCATGAGGATCGAGTCAAATCAGGTCAAAGTGGTATTCCTAGCCCTTTACTGCTGTACAATTATCTGGAAGATCTGTTACGCTAGGCTGCTGAAGGCAGCGCTTAGGGCAGTGGTGTCAGAGCATACAGGCTCCATTAGAGAGAGTGAGAGATGGGGAAGAAAGGAAAGGCAAAAAAGAAATCTGACTCTTAACTGACAGGCCATTTGCTTCCCGCAAGCATTTAGAGATCATTGGGAATTGTATTAAGTACTAATGCTGGCTTGCTGGTATTAGCAGGTAACAATAGACCATGATGGTGGTTCAGTGGAAAGAGTAAAGCCTGTGAGGAGACTATGCTGGTTTTGGTGTAGTGTGCTTTAAATGGGACATAATGCTTGTGGTCTTGTTGAGGCTGTATTGATGTTTTGTTTCAAAACCATTGATGTTGGATGTAATGATTGTAAAAGAAAAATGTGATGTCATTTGGTCACACAAGGTTGACCGTATTGCATTATGGGTGGGCTAGAAAAAAATGCAAAGACATTTGGTCACACAGGGTAGCACTATATGTCTCAGCAAATACTGGAGAGACTTTGAAGCTTCACTGGTTTGATGGTCTGCAGGATTAGTAGCTCTGATCCTGTGGTTCTCTGCATGTGTGGGGGAAGAAAATATAGTGTGTGTGTGTGTGTGTGTGTGTGTGTGTGTGTGTGTGTGTGTGTGTGTGTGTGTGTGTGTGCCATATAGAGACTGTTTGGCTGCAGTGGAAACCAGCTTCATTAGCCTCCGGCAAGAATTCTGCCTTTTTCACCCTCTTATTCCCTCTCTCTTCTCCTTCAAGTAAAGTATTCCATCCCCCATTCTCTGTTCCCGAGGCCTCCACTCCTGTACCCTGTCTTGGTGTCTCATCTGTCCAGCCTCTCTCTTCATCTAAACTGAAGAGAAGGATTAGGGTGTAATATTATTGAAGAGCTAACCTAATATCACCCTCCGCTGGTGTTTGCTCATGTGTGTGTAAGATAGATAGGCTAGAAACATTGAGAGATGGAGAATGAGAGGGAAGAAAATACACAAGGTGCTTTTGGATACCTTAAGATGAGGTAGAGAATAGATTTGTATTCAATTATATCATATGTGGATGGACAGCACTCCTTTGGCATGTGGGCAAGGAAATGGGATATTTGGCATAAAGATGTTATGAATGTTATAATTAATATTAATTTATATAAGGGAGCAATTATTCCACATATATTTTGGGGAAGGATTAAAAAACACATATGAACATGCAAATCAGACTTTATCTATCAATAATATAGTTGTTGTCCAATGAAAAACATGTTAGAAAAACATCTAACAATGATGACTTTACAGGAGAGGACAAAAATGTTCTTAACTTTGAATGGTAAAATAAGTTAATTAATAGTACTTTTAGATCATTGGCCTGTTCATCCAGAATTATGTACACAATGTACAGAGCAGCTACAGGGTTCAAGCTATGGGCAATAATGAAAATACATATTTTTCATTTGACAGCATCAATTTGCATGTATTTGCATGTTTCTAACCAAATAAATATTATATATGTTATATAAATTATTAAACTTTTATAACTTATGATTTCAGGTTTCATGGGGTTACACAAAAAACGTCCTATGAAACATTTAGGAATTGCAACCGTCAGGGGACTCAAAAGTAATTGGACAAATTAATATTACCATAAATACAATGTTTATTTTTAATACTTTGTTGAGAATCTTTTGTCAGCAGTGATTTCCTGCAGTGTGGAACTCACGGACATTACCAAATGCTTGGTTTCCTCCTTTGTGATGCTTTGCCAGGCCTATACTGCAGCTGTTTTCAGTTGCTGCTTGTTTGTCTTAAGCAAGTGAAATGCAGCTTGATTGGGTTGAGATCTGTTGATTGATGCTGCCATTGCAGAATTTTCCACAAACCTCTGGGTTGCTTTGACCAACCAATCAACTTTGCAGCATTTGATTCAATCTTAGCAAAATGTATATCCCTGTACACTTCAGAATTCATCTGTCTGCTTCTGTCTTAATAAACAGAAGTGACCCTATGCCATTGGACCTGGTGCCACTAGTGACCCAATGCCATTGGAAGCCATGCATGCCCATGCCATCACACTGCCTCCACCATGCTTTACAGAGTATGTGGTGTGCTTTGGATCATCAGCCATTCCAAGCTTTCTCCATACTTTCTTCTTCCCATCATTCTGGTACAGGTTGATCTTAGTTTCATCTGTCCAAAGAATGCAGTTCCAGAACTAGGCTGGCTTCTTTAGATGTTTTTTGGCAAAATCTAATCTGGCCTTTCTATATTTGAGGCTGATTAATGGTTTGGACTTTGTGGTGAACCCTCTGTATTTGATCTCATTAAGTACTTTCTTTATGGTAGATACACCTACTTCCTGGAGAATGTTCTTACCTTGGGTGTATGATGTGATGGGGTTTTTTGCAATCATTAACCACTGTTGTCTTCTGTGGATGCTCGTTTTGAGCTCAACTGTTTTTGCTCTGTCTTTACTGATTGTAGCAAACTGTTGATTTGGCCACTCCTAACATTTCCACTATGTCTCTGATAGATGTCTTTTATTTTCAGCCTAATGATAGTCTGTTCCATTTCCTTTGAGAGCAACTTTGACTGCATGTTGTGGATTCACAGCAACATTTTCCATAATTAAATGCCACATCTGGAATCAGTGTCCTGCCACACCAGGACCTTTACCTGCTTAATTGATGATTGATTAATGAAGGAATAGCCCATGCAGCCCATGAAATAGCTGCATACACAATCCAATGTGGTGGCATTCAGTGTCACTGATCAAATATTTATAAGCCTATCTATCTATCTATCTATCTATCTATCTATCTATCTATCTATCTATCTATCTATCTATCTATCTATCTATCTATCTATCTATCTATCTATCTATATATGGCTGGTTCAGTGTTCTCCTAGTGTTCTCTCAGCAGAAGATATTGTAATGGCTTTGTTATCTAATGAAAAACTGACTACAAATATTCTCCTGGGGCAGTCGTAGTCTGGTGGTTAGGGATCTAGCCTTGTAACTTGCTGGTTTGATTCCCTGAACTGGCAGGACATGATTGAAGTGCCCTTGAGCAAGACACTTAACACAGCTCCACAGGTGAAACGCAGAGGACATATTCTCCTGCGTGCAAAACAGTGGATGCATGCACATTTATATTTAAGTTCTCCTAAGCAGGTCATTGCTAGTGCACCAGGTGTACATACATTTTGTGGAGGTTTTTCTAATGGTCAATTTTACCTGTTTTGGTTATGCTGGCTTATGCTAAAAGGAGACAACTTTGTTTGTGGTATGTTAGTTCTATGTACCAAACTCCCATTATTCGTCTGTGCTGAGGCCAAAACAGTTTTGTATCCTACGCCACTTTAAAAGTAATTGAGCTTTGGTATATTTTGAACTTCAATCACAGTTTCTTAAGTTATGTAATCACAGCTCCACTCTTGCACTTCAACTGCTGGTGATATTAGTTTAAAAATACAATAAATAGATGAATCTATTAACAGGAACAGTCTTGGGTAATGCTCCACAATCACATTGAGAAGATTTACATTTGATTATTATATTTTCGTGCATCTCAGAGACAGAATGAAAGCTCAGTTTGATATTACAGTTGTACTGATTTTATGTGTGACTATTTAGGATTTCATGGTCAATGTTTCAAGCTGGTGGCACAGTGGCACCGCATGTAGTGTGTTTGTAGCATGTAGCATGTTGTGGGTTGGATCCCTGCTCAGGTCTGTGTTGTTGTGGGTTTCCTCCAGGTACTCCAGTTTCCTTCTGCCTCCCAAAAATGCATTTGGTAGATGAACTGGCCTGGCTAAATTGGCCCTAGGTGTGATTGTGAGGCACCCTGTCCAGGGGTTGTTCAACGCTATAATTAAAGGCTATGACTAAGTCAAGACAGGCCGACAGTTTTGACAGATCTGAGATTTGCTTCCTAGGATGAGGGTCTGCTTCTTGGGTTATGGTTGGAGAAAATGCTACTGTCTAAACTAGTCTGGCTGGTTAAGATGATACATTCATGTTGACAATATAAATCTGTTAATACACCTCAGGATAATAATTATTATACTATTATGATAATACATATTCTATTTTTCTCACACATAGCATTTTTTTCCTCTTGGGAGAAATTACAGCTGAATTGGGCCCGTTCTGTTTCGTTGAAACTCTGTTGAATTTTGAGTCTGAAATGAGAGATGGATTGTGTGCACAGACGACAGCAGAGCGCAGCAGCTACTAATGCCCTGGATTAAGCTTTGATTCTTATGTTAGCGTTTCCTGGCAAAAACCCTTTATTGAGTAAATATATTTAAAGTGCTTAGAATCATAGGCTAGCATACTAGGTTGGCATCACCATGAGTAATTTCACACCCAGCACTGCAGTAATGTTCGACACACCCGATATTGGCAAAGCTGAGCCTCAGTGAACCCAGAACATGCTGGGTACTTATGATAGTACACACAGCAAGCACCAGTGGAGTACTGGTAGACCAATTTGTTGATGAGGAATGATTGGCATTTATATCTATGGTCATGTTTTAGTCACTTTTAGACCATTTTACAGCAGTTGTAAATCTGAATATATTTTGAAGGATAGCACTTGGACAAGGAATTTGGAATGACCGCAAAACACAAATATAGTATTTTCATGCACATCTGACATGAAAAAAACAACAAATTGCAAGTATTAGAGTTTCCTCTCTTATGGCTCCCTTGGTTGTGGTATTACAGAGCTTTTATTTGTGTATTTGTTATATTTGTGTTCACTTGATATCATCCTCATGGAGATCAGATTTTCATACATTATTAAGGGCCCATATTGTACAGTTTCTTCTATTTTTTCTTTGAGCTCCCCTAATAACATTTGAGTGATTTTTTTTTTCCAGAAATGGTACTATGTCAAGTTATACAAGCCATTTGTTCCTGTGCCTTTATGAAGGACAAATGAGCTCTGATCTGATTGGCTGTCTTGTATTGTGGCTCATTCAAAAAGCACTCAAAGATTAATCAAAAAAGCAATGTGAATGTATGGGGGCAAACAGCTGATGGAATAGACAGGAAACTTTGTCTGTGCATAATGTCCCGCTAATTTGACTGGCAGTAAATACAAATTTGCAAATCTTTCACTGTTTAGTTGCATATAAACATACCCCACTGATTTATAGCTGTTTTATAGAAAATATATAGAAATAGGGTGATGAATGTCCTTTCAGCATGCCTCCATCAAAGTGGATGAAAAACCCCACCAAGTAGCAGAGAGTGTCATATCATTTTATGTCAAATCCATTTTGAATTTGGATTATTATGATAATTATATTATGATAATTATGACATAAAATCACTTTCGGGAAGAACTAGGGTGTGGCCATTTAGATGAGAGGAAAGTAACATAAGGCTGCTCTCATCTAAATCAGAGAAGCATTGATTTTAAAATCAGCTGTTTATGCATCATATTCTACAAAATATGACCACATGGACCGGTGAACAGTCTTTACTTACTTTACTTTGATAGATGCCTGGACAGGACCAATAAGAACAGAGGTCATTTTTATATCAGTCTTAAAGGCACAGTATGATAGCCTTCACCTTGTTCTACTGGGAACACGATACAAAGGCAATATGCTTACTGCCATATTTAGCTCTTTAGTGTCTACCAAAGGATTCCTATTACTTCTTGTTTAGAACTGGTGAGTGTAACGTGTCTTCATTTCTTACATACTGTTTAGACATGGTTCCCTTTGTTTCAGTGAAAGATGTATCTGTAGCTTACTGTTTGAAATAAAAGGATTTATGTTTGGTATTTGAGTTCTATGCCTCTCTCTGTGTGCATCAACAGATGTAGACACACTATCAGACAATTCCAAAATTAAACTAGAGTCTTGTGGCAAAGTACATTTCACAACTGAAGAAAGGAATAAGCACACCCTATTAGATTTAAGGATAACCAGCAGTGTGTTCATGTGGGAAAAAGAGATTTTAAAATCAACACCAATATCCTAAAGCTCTACTTCTTCTCTGAGAGATTGTGAAAGCACTCAGACTGCTGGGGCATGAATTGCAGAAATGTCAGTCACAGAAATAGCAGAAATCTTTTATTGTGTCACAGGGAGCAGTGTGAAAAATCCCGGCAGTGCAGTAAACAAGGGAAAAAAATTGCCTCAGGAAAAACGTACAAGCGGAATGGCAACTTAGAACTCACTGACAGGGACAGACACCTCAGCAGGGTAGCTGCTAAAAAAAGTGCTGGAAAATATACAAAATTAACACAGAACTGTGTTCTTCCTGTTTAGTTAACATTACATGTGCATTTAAACCCATAAATGGCAAATCAGAGGAAAAAAGCCTTGATACACTACATCAAAATGTTTGTGGACACCTCTTCTAATGAATACATTCAGTTTATGTTGTATCAGTTGCTGACATAGATGCGCAAATGTACACATACAGTGTAGAACAAACAAGAATGTATGAATAAAAATGCCTTCAGTCAGAAAAAACTACAAGACTATTAACTTAGATCAGGGTTTCTCAATGTTTGTGACAGATCAAGTGAATAAATTAAATAAAATCAGATTAAATTGTTGCACTGATGTAAAAGTACAAGTTATTAATATGAAAATATATGAAATATACTGAAGTTTATATTCCCAATTACATTGATTATCTGATTAAAATGACATATATTAAGGGTGGGAATCTACATATTTGGCTGTTAGTTAGGGAAACAGCCTTGTGACTGGAAGGTTGCCGGTTTGATTCCCTGAACTGGCTGGATGTGACTGAAGTGCCCCTGAGCAAGGCACTTAACTCCCCGTTGAGGAAAAGTGCCGTCCACCGCTGAGGGCATATGTGCTCACTGTCCCCTAGTGTGTGTATTTACTAGTGCAAAGCAGGAAGTAGGCAAATGTAAGGGTGTGATGTCTAGCTCTGGGTCAAAGCATCTCTATGAAAGGCAAGGAAGAACTATCGGTGATCTTGTGTTCCCAACTTTCTTGTTTTTCTTTAATTAGATTACATTTAATTTTTTATTAATTTGATTACATTTTATTGCATTTATTATTTTTAATTACATTTGATATTTGCATTGGTTTATTTATTCATTCAGTCAGTCAGACAAATAGGCAAAGCTGTACTTTCACTTGTGCACTGATAAAATGAACATCTGAATGTGTGGCACATGAGCAAATGTGAAGTGTATGCTGTCCACTCAGTTGTGTGCACTTATGTGGAGTCTGGAACTTACTTGTATAAATGTAGTTTAATGGGGGATTACAGTCAGTTTTATTATCTCTCTCTCTCTCTCTCTCTCTCTCTCTCTCTCTCTCTCTCTCTTACTCTCTCTGTCTCTGTTTCACTCTCACTCTCTTTCTCTGTTACTTTACTGAGAGTATGAGACCTCAGGGGATACAGCTTTAGGAACAAACAGAGCAAATTAATCAGCTGTCGAACCAGCATCATATGTGTTTGTGTGTGTATGTATGCATGTGTTTGTGAATTCATGCAAGAGTCCACTTACATTTGTTGCTGTATCTGTGTTTGTCTGTGCATGTGTAAGTATATTTGTTTGTTTGTTTCTGCATGCATGCATGCATGTATTTGTGTGTGAATATGAGTATTTGTTTCACACTGAAGTGGAATGTCAGTAGACATTGAGCTCACATATCTAGTGTTTCATTTCTGCATTAATAAAATATATGTATTAACACATTTGTTGCCAAATGTGAGCAAACAGAATGACATCTGTGTTCACCCCAGAACACAGTTTATTATTAATGCTGAAATGCTCATAATTCATTGACACCAATAGGAGTGAATGCTATGGTATACATATTTTCTTGTCTGATATACAGTATTTCCCTGCTCTGCCCACATTTTGATGATTACCTGTGGTTTCTGCTAAGGCACAGGGGGTTGTATTGGTGATATGGTTTTCATTTTTAGTTTTTAAACTCTGTATTGAAATCCTGATGCTCTTAGACTCCATGAGTAATGTTTCTAGGTAAGTGTGTTCATGTGTGCTTTAAGCTCATTTTGCCAGGCTGAAAAGGGCAAGCCAACTCATATGGCTCATTTTTGTTTTTGAGGGCAAATAACTCCCAGAGCTGCACATTTACACACATACATACACCAGGTTAAAGGCTAGCAGACTAGACAGACTGAAAAAAGGCTGGCAGTAGTGTATTGTTTTTGTTTCTTTTACTGTTATTGCAGTCATTCTCAGTCCAGTATGTTCTGCTTTATTATTTTTTATTTTATAAGCTTTCTGATGTTTTAAACCTTTAGAAGCCTAATATCTAATGATATCTGAAAATTACAAAATACCTATCTCTTATGTTAACCTTTAGAGAATAATACTCAATTGTGAAGGTATGACTGCAAAAAAAAGGGTTAAATTTTGAAGAACCAAATGGAAAATCATCTAGTTAGTATCTTTTTGCTGTAAGCTGCCTTGTCTCCCTTTGAGATAAGTCCAACCACTGTGGTATTGTCAGCAAACTTGATGATGAGGTTGATGTTGTGGGTTGGACTGCAGTCGTGGGTGTAGAGACAGTACAGCAGGGGGCTCGGAGAGGAGGAGGGAGAGGTGGGGGCCAGGTTTTACAGTCTGGGCCCAGTTGGTAAGAAAGTCCTCTATCCAGGCACATGTGAGAGGCGGGGGACCGAGGACGTCCAGTTTGATAATTAGAATGTCTGTAATATTTGTATTAAATGCCGAGCTGTAATCCACAAAGAGCATTCGAATGTAGCTCTGCTACTGCTCCAGGTGGCTCAGCGCAGTGTGGCGTCCTATGTAGATCTGTTTGTGCAATATGCAAACTGGTGTGGGTTGAAGTCTGGAGGGAGATAGTTTTTGATGTACTGAAGAACCAGTTTCTGAAAGCACTTCATGATTCTCACAGTGGGCCACAGGACATTAATCGTTTAAGTTGGTAATGGTTGGTAAAGTCTTCTTCAGCAATGTGATCCCGGGAGGATTGAGAATTTTATAATCAATATGGAATTTGACCAGAAGCCAGTGCAGTGCTGATAAAAAGGAAAAAACGTCTAGTTTTAGTTAGGACCTGGCTGAGGCATTTTGAACTAACTGAAGTCTATTTAGATTCCTGCTTCAACATCCTGACAAGAGTGCATTGCAGTAACCTTAAGTTAAGTTCTCCTTGTAAGAGTTACCTTCCTGCAGACTTTAGATTCAAGGCTAATCCACTCCATCTGATCCAGCTAGTTACTGCTTTCAGAAATTTCTGATTGGCTGAATGTGTTAGATTTTTAGCCTGTTAGCCTGGGTAGGCTTTCTACTAGATTTTAGGGCATTACTATGAGGATTTGATTGAACTCAGCAACAAAAGCATTAGTGAGATCAAGATGTTGGATGAGCAACATCCTACCTCACCCCCAACTCCTCAACTCATCCCAGAAGCACTGGATAGAACATCATCATTCCAGGGGTGGAACTTTATTGTCTGTGTGTGTGTGTGTGTGTGTGTGTGTGTGTGTGTGTGTGTGTGTTGTGTGTGTGTGTGTGTGTGTGTGTGTGTGTGTGTGCACATGCATGTGTGTGTGTGCGTGTGTGCATGTGCATGTGTGTGTGTGTGACTGTGTGTTAGTGCATTTGAGTGCATACATTTTTTTCAGGGTCAAAGCTTTTTAGATTTTGTGCACTATTAGTCTCTCTTTTTGATGTAGTTGTGTGTGCATGCGTGTGTGTGTGTGTGAGCATTCAAAATCAGAACCCACACACGTTTTTCTCCTTGCAGAGTAAAAGGGGCCTTAAAAACTTTAAAAGTAAAGGGTCTGACGGGGTGAACAGTGATAAATTACTAACATGAGTCTTGAGAGAGAGAGAGAGAGAGAGAGAGAGAGAGAAGTAGGAGAGAGAGAGAGAGAGAGAGAGAGAGAGAGAGAGAGAATGTAAATGTCTTATACTGGTCTGTCAGTATCCACTGTGTGGGAGAGGTCCACATCCTCCACAAACACTCACCTCATCCAGAGTGCTGTAGAGTTTCAGGTTTCATTAGACCTTCTAAATGCTCAGGTTCCAGTATTCTTTAGATAATGTTACATCTGTTCTTCTAGGAAGAGTGACATCACCACTGCAGTGTTGCACCAGTCCCATACACTGGATCAGTACTGATGTGTGTTTTTGACTATAGAGAATATTGCTTTATAGAACCATCTCTACAAGATGTTCCACCTATATGAAGAACCATGCAAGCATTCAGGTTATGATGTTCAATCCAGGCACTTTATTACAGTAGAAATGGAATGGATGTTTTATCCCGGGTATAAATTGGCCAGTCAGATCTGGCTAAACCAGATCTACAGGAGATAAATGATGCTTCTTACATGGCAATTTAATCTTATATTACAATTAAAATGAAAAACCCCAGTTTTCTGACCAGTTTCAGTAGTTTTGATTCTGATTCTGAGTGCAAACTCAGTACTGAAAAACTCCAGACATGTTCTGGGATGTCAGCATGGTGAACTGGTATATTAATTCACTGTAATTACTGCACATAGAGGATCTGTTTTCTGTGCTTTGCTGACACTAAAGGAGACAAAACAGATCTTTTCACTGTGATTGAATGAAACACACCAAAAACACAACATACGCCCACAGTGTGTAATGCCTGCATGTGCCAGAATGTGTCGATGTAATCACCGTGTCTAATGTATGTGTTCTTTTATGTGATTAGCAGTGTTAATCTTTTCAATTACAATTAGACATGGCCATGTAGATCGAGCACAAAGAGGCAGATTTTTCTCATTTGTAATTTTAAGTGTCATTTAGTGTATGAGTGAGATGAGGTGGTGAGTGTGTGTGTGTGTGTGTGTGTGTGTGTGTGTGTGTGTGTGTGTGTGTGTGTGTGTGTGTGTGTGTGTGTGTGTGTGTGTGTGTGTGTGTGTGGATGGTGGATAAGACAGATATCTTAATCGGTTTAGAAGACCAAAAAGTTTCTCCTATCCAGCATGTGCACTCTTATTAGATGAGGAATGTGTATGTTAATGTGTAGTTTGTGTGGGTTTGGAGTCAGAACCCAATCCTGTAATGAAGCCAGTTGCCAACCTATCCTCCCCAGTGTTCCCTCCACCCTCTCTCTCTCTCTCTCTCTCTCTCAGTATTACTATTTTCTCCCTATTGTTTTTCTTTACAGTTGATTTGTTTCTCTGATCTTGATCCCTCTCATCTCTCCTTTCTTTTTTAGCCCCCTAATCTGACAATTCCAAGATATCGCCTTCTCTCTCGCCTCTCTCTCGCTTCTCTCTCTCTCTCTCTCTCTCTCTCTGTATGTACATGTATGTATGTATGCATGCTTTTATTGTGTTTCTGCAGCACATATTTGCTTCAGTCATTTTTTCTGTTCTCTTTTTCTTCTTCCTCTTTTCAATTAAGGTTGATAACAAAATTGGCACCTTTAGGGTAACAAACAAATTACATTGGTGCTACTGAGTACCAATTCACGTCAAATCAGTTTTCTTTAAATGTGTAACGCACAGTGGGCAGTAGAGAGCTGAAAGCAGTCTCAAATGTGATTACACTTCTCAAAATGTGATGCAGATATCACTCGCTGCAATATAATGCAGAATACAAAGCTGGTAATACCTCTAAGCAGAACACCCAGTCAAACTCAAAATATATCTCAAAGCTGAAAAGTGAACTGGATTTGATATCCTGAGAGCCAAGACCCTGCTGCTAATGTTAGCACCATGCCTGCATCGAAGTTTTCAGCCATTGTGGGACGTCTGACCCTGTGATAGAGAATATGTCATCAGTTTGACCAAACTTACTATTAAATGTGTAAAATGAACCAGCCTCTGGGAGAAACAGAGTAGACTTTTAACACCACTAATCTGATCCATAACACCCATACTGAGAACATCACTCAGTCCAGTACAGTGAAGATCAGAACACTAATCTGGTCCAGACTGAGAGAACATCACTCAGTCCAGTACAGTGAGGATCAGAACACTGACCTGATCCAGACTGAGAGAACATCACCTCAGTCCAGTACAGTGAAGATCAGAACACTAATCTGATCCAGACTGAGAACATCACTCAGTCCAGTACAGTGAAGATCAGAACATTAATCTGATCCAGACTGAGAACAACACTCAGTCCACTACAGTGAAGATCAGAACACTAATCTGATCCAGACTGAGAGAACATCACTCAGTCCAGTACAGTGAGGATCAGAACACTGACCTGATCCAGACTGAGAGAACAACACTCAGTCCAGTACAGTGAAGATCAGAACACTAATCTGATCCAGATTGAGAACATCACTCAGTCCAATACAGTGAAGATCAGAACACTAATCTGATCCATACTGAGAACATTACTCAGTCCAGTACAGTGAGGATCAGATTACAGCAGAGCCACTTATTAGAGCCACAACAGTACAAAAGGCAACTGAACTGTGATGACCATGGTAATACATTCAGCATGGCCAGACCTCTGAATTAAATCATTTTGGTGCATAAAATGTTTTAAATTTATAACAAAATATTGGAATTAAGTTCCAGTTTCAGCTTTGTTTTTCCCAATTTCCGACATTTTCTGTAGTTCTTCATACTGTACAGTTGTCCTCAGCTGTTCCTGTCTTTACCTTTCCAATTTCTTCACTCCTTTTGCCCACTTACTGCTCTTGCTCTCTCTCTCTCTCTCTCTCTCTCTCTCTCTCTCTCTCTCTCTCTCTCTCTCTCTCCCTCTTTCTCTTTCTCTCTCTCTCTCTCTCTCTCTCTCCCTCTTTCTCTTTCTCTCTCTCTCTCGCTCTTCTCTCTCTCTCTCTCTCTCTTTCTCTCTCTGACTCTCTCTCTCTCTCACTGTCTCTCTCTCCACCTCTCTCTCTCTCTCTCTCTCTCTCTATCAAAGAGAAATATAATCTCCTTAGTAAACAAGAAAGCCTGAGACATTAAACACACGCTACCTCACACTTTTTTCCGCCCATATTCACCTAAATCTTCTCTGACATTAGCCCTGTTTGTTGGAGCATGGGTTTAAAAGTGTTCTTGATCACATAAAAACTGAAAGAAAATGTTTTGACTTGCTAATTTCTACACCAGAGGAATGCCTGCGCTGCACTGTTCTGAAGTGGCGGGTGTATGAAAGGCTCTGGGTCTTTGGGTAATTTGGGTTAAGAATTCAAATGGGAAGATGCTTGTGGTTTAAAGAGAAAAAAGAGATTCAGCTTTATCTGAAATCCTCTTTTATGATGCATTTGTGTGTGTTTGTTGGGTGTGTGTGTGTGTGGATTTTATGATGCATACTTATCAGCATTGCACACACAGGTCTAAACAAGTTGGCATTATGATCTGACCACACTCTCACGGCTGTGCCAGTACACAAGATTCATACTGTGACACACTGATTATTTAAATTAATTTCTTTTATAATTCCATTAAAAAAATTATAATTATATAATTATAAAAAATATACAGAAATATATAAATTATATTATATTTATGATTTTATAATTTCATTTTACCTAAATTGAAATAAAATATTTAAAACCTTTATACTTTTGATCAATATAGCTCCAGTATCTCAATTTATTAGAGCAGTTCATAAAAGATTTTGGCACTGTGGGCAGGTGCTAAGTCTAGCTAAGTGTCCTGGTAGATGTTGTGTTCATTCTGGACTTAAAGACACCCTAAACCATTAGACACTGCAGAAACTTCACACTGGACTTCAGACACCTTGGATTCTGTCTCCACCTTGAGCTTTGAGCCAAGTTTCTTGAGCTCTTGATCTCTAAATGAAAAGCAAAATTTCATTTTGAAGGACTTTGATCAACAGTCCAGTTCTTTTTCTCCTTAATCCTGGCATATTATATTAGGAATGCTGCAGTTGTACCCAGTTGACATCAGCCTTGGTCCACTCCTTGTGAGGCTTTCCCAAGTTCTGGAATGGATTTTTTTTGACAATCCATTCAAGGTTGTGGTCATCCCTGTTGCTCATGCACCATTCCCTTCTTTAAACCCATTCTTATGGTTCGATACTGTACTCTGACAACAGCCAGCAATTTCCTAAGTGACCAGCTATGGCCTACCTTCTTTGTGGATGGTGATCATGTTCTGAACAGCTGTCAGGTCTTCCCCATGATTGTGGTTGTGAGTGCTGAACTAGAAACAGTATTTAGACTATTTTTAATAATAATTTACTCAAAATTAAATATTCTAATCATTTGAAGAACTGGATTGCTGATTTCAGTACGCTATAAATATTACTGATCAAAACTTGAAATTACTGATCAAAACTGAACAAAAAAGCCTTGGATCACGTTGTTTTATGTTAAATGAAAAACTATATATGACATGTTACATTTTTTAAAGAAATTCGGAACAACAATTTTCAAAAAGTTTCTAAAGATTTTCATTATATTAGATTAGATTCATTAATGCACTGTGTTTTATCGAACCGCAACAAATGATAGATATTTTCTGAACAAAAAAAAGAAAACAATTGTTGATCATATCATTGCAAGAACAAGACTGTATCAACTGCTGAAGTAACAATTATGTAATAATTGTGCATAATTAACTAGGGCTAATTATGTTTATACAAAATTCCCTACTGAATTTAGATTGGCAGCTGACCTTTAAAAATGATCATTTTATATTGTGTTTAATATCTCATCATCTGATGTAAAATTTGAATGTGCTGTATGTGCTATTATTTGGTTTCCTATAGTTTGTGCGTGCGTGTGTGTGAGTGTGTGCGTGTGTGTGTGTGTGTGTGTGTGTGTGTGTGTGCGCATTAGGCTTCTCCTCTTGGCTGTGCTATTCAGTGCTATCCTTTCATCTTTTACAATGGAGTGTTTCTGTAATTGTTTAACTGCAAATGTCTAAGAAGCCCGTATTTCAAGGGCCAATGATATGGTGATAGTATATTTCCCCACATAGTTTTGGCAGCACTGGCAAATATGGCAGAATATAGACAAATATATTGAGAAGTGGCTCAAATACAGTCAAAGCTATACAAATGGTATTTTGGTTATGGTTATGTTTTCATGTTCCAATGAACAATAGTTCCACGCTTTATACAACAAACTGTTCTGATACATTCTGAGAACTCCCAACTGCCGCAAGCTGTGAGTAATGCTTGTTACTCACCTATAGGATGCCAGAGAGCACTCTGCTATATGCACCAATATGATGCCAGAGGGCATTCTGCTAGAATACAGTGGTAAAAACAAAACATTTTTAATGACCCCTATGAAACAAACTCCAGGTGAATTTGAGTACTGATAAAGTTTCCTACAGCTGCTGCTCTGGACTGTGTTAGATCCATGGGTCCCTGAGCATGGCAAAACCAATCAGACACATCTTATAAAAAAGGCTTAATATCACTGTTATAACACTCTTCTCCTCTTGCTCTCTCTCTCTCTCTCTCTCTGTCTCTTATTCCTCATTCCTCAGATGGAGTTCACAGCATCAGTGCACAGTGTGTGTTGCGAGTGCTGATCATCACCGAGGACATGCTGAGCAGCAGTGTGACTGTGCGGCTCCAGAACATGTCCCAGGAGCACTTCCTGTCCCCGCTGTTGACTCACTTCCTAGAGGGTGTGTCCTCCGTGTTGTCTGTGGCCCCGGACGACGTGTTTGTTTTCAATATTCAGCCGGATGCGGAGACTGAGCGTGTGCTGAACGTCAGCTTCTCAGCCGCACTGCCGGGAGGACACTTCTTTCCATCGGAAGCGCTGGAGGAGCAGCTTTATCTCAACAGACCTAGACTCAATATGCTCGCTCAGATGCAGGTAACACATACGACACACATGCCACAAAAAATACATACTGAGTACTGTCTCTGACATCTGTCAGTATTTGCAATTCACTGTTTTCTTGCACACTTTTTCTTTGTTTCTGAATACGAAGCTCATACATGGAATTCAGTCTCAATGTAACTGTCTCTAATGTCCAGGGAATGCTTTCTACGAGATTTTGGAGCATTGCTGTTAGTGTTTGATGGAATTTAGCAACAAGAATATTAGTGAGTTCAGGATGTTGGATGATCACCACCCACCTCTCCAATCCATCCCAAGAATATTAATGGAGCACTATCATTTCAGAGATCATTATATTGGCAGCAATTCCCGACAGACCCTAGACAAACATGTACATTTGCACATGTGTGTCAGCACTGAGAGCATCTTAAAGTAGGTAGATAAATTCGGGGTGTCCACAAACATTTGGACATATAGTACAGCCCTATGCCCATCAGTTCTTCACCATACTCACAATATTCACATCCACTTTTGGGTCCATGCAGAACTGTGTTAGTAAAAGAGATTGATTAAGACTGATAATGCTGACTCCTCTGACTGCTGTGTGCAGGTGTTGCCGTTCGATGACAACGTGTGTTTGCGCGAGCCCTGTCAAAACTACATGAAGTGCATCAGCGTCCTGCGCTTCAACAGCTCTGCCCCCTTTATCTCCTCCCCCTCAATGCTCTTCCGGCCCATCCATCCAATCGCTGGCTTGCGCTGCCGCTGCCCGCCTGGCTTCACTGGGGATTACTGCGAGATCGAGATTAATCTGTGCTACTCTAATCCCTGCCTGAATGGAGGAGTGTGTGCGCGCAGGGAGGGAGGATACACCTGCATCTGCAGAGAAGATTACACAGGTGAGGGTGTGTGTGTGTGTTTGAGAGAGAGAGAGAGAGAGAGAGAGAGAGAGTATGTATGTGCGTCTGTGTAGGAGGGTACTGTGTGAGTGTGCAGCCTTTGGGAAAATACAACTTTCAGTACTTGGGCCTGCCCGAAGCATTGCAACCCATTCTTAGTGTGATGCACCCTGTGGTACAGCAAAGACACAGAGAGAGAGTGTGAAAAAGAGAGATAGACATAAAGAGTGAGAGAAAGAGACAGGATGATCTGAGAAAGGAGATGATAATGAGAATGAGGAGGCAGCACAAGGAGCATAACAGCTGCAGAGAAGAAGATAAAGTTATCTACAGCAGCCTGAGTGCAGCCAGAATCAGAGTGCAACTCCTAATGCAGCAATGTGGGAAAACGCAGGGGCTGCTTCCGGAGTGTATGGTGTCACTGTTGTAGTCTTTTGCTACAAGCATGAAGATCTCTGCCATACAAGTTAAAAGGAAATAAGGGGCAGCTACACATGCCATGCTTCGTGTCCGCAGCCTTCCTGTACCAGTGTCCAAAGGGTGAATGAGAAAGTTAGAGCAGTGGAACTCAAGTGCAAGGAAGTCCAACCCTGGGAAATAAGCCGGTATCTGTGCTAAGTTGAAATACAAACTATATCTCTTCAGCTTGCTTAGTGCACACCATACAGAGAGGACCCTGCTATGCAGTGGTACGTACTTCATGGCATGTACTTCATTCCTGTGAGCCATTGCAGTGCCATAAACCATCCAATAAAAACAGATCAGGATATAAGAATAACAGGTTTGAACCAGTGTCCTATACCTAGAATTTGTACCAAATATCAGTTAACAGCAAACTATAATATAAAAGCATTAATAAACACTAATAAAACCCATTAATAAATAAAAGCATTCTATAGCACATTTAAACGTTTCAGAAGTAAGTTCTGACTGATGATCTGCACAAATGAATTATTTCCACATGAATGTTGTGGGCAGTTAAAGAAGTTGATGATTATTTAGCAACTTGTAATCTAAAAGCTGTGGCGAATTACAGTGCCCTCCATAATTATTGGCACCCCTGGTTAAGATGTGTTCTTTAGCTTCTAATAAATTGAGGTTTTTTTCTAAATAATATAGGACCATGATGGAAAAAAAGAGTAAAATCCAACCTTTAACTCAAGTGAATTTATTCAGTAGGAAAAAAACCCACATTAAGAAATAATTGTTTAACATCAAATCATGTGTGCCACAGTTATTAGCACCCCTGATGTCAATTCTTTGTACAGCCCCCTTTTGCCAATAAAACAGCACCTAATCCTCTCCTATAATGTTTCACAAGAAGGGAGAATACAGAAAGAGGGATCTTCGACCATTCCTCTTTGCATCTCTCTAAATCATCCAGCCACCTGGGTCCTCTCCTCTGCACTCTCCTCTTCAGCTCACCCCACAGGTTTTGAATGGGGTTGAGGTCTGGGGACTGAGATGGCCTGGGAGGAGATTGATTCTGTGTGTGGTGAACCATTTCTGTGTAGATTTGGCCATATGTTTATGTCTTTTCTGCATACTCACCTCTTGTGTTACGCTAGACCCATTTAGAGCATTTGTTCCCAAAAAATGTTGAAGTTCCAGTACTGCTTAGCAAACTCCAAACGCATTTATGATTGTGAGTGCATGCCTCCCAAACAGCTTGTTGACATGTAAAGAGCGCCTGATGGTTGTTTTGGAGACTTTGTCACCCCAAGAAGCTACCATTTGTTGCAATTCTGTAACAGTGAGCTTTGGAGAACTTTTTATTTCTCTTATCATCCTGTGCGGGGCGGCAAAATAAACTTGCGTCCTCGTCCAGGCTTGTTTACCACTGTTACAGTTGTTTTAAACTTAATAATTCCTCTGACAGTAGATATGGACAGGTGTAGGCGAGTGGCTATTTTCTTGTAGCCATTACCTGATGTCAGCAGCATATACCGTCCTTCATTCCAGCCATAATTTCTGTGAGAGGACTATGATTTCACTTCCTCGGCTTTTGTCTATTTGGTGGCTTGTAACCAAAATGAATCTGTCCATGATGAGTACTGTCCAGTAGTTGGTTCTGAGAGCTTCTGAAGCCAACTTGTTATAAAGTTTCTTTTCCTCATCTTAAAACATGCCTCCATACAGTTATTTATCCTGTCTTTAGATGAGATGCAGTAGTTTGCTTCTAATAAGTTGAACTCCCAAAATGATGGTCAGCTTAGATGTGTCTGACCTTGGCAACATAGTAAACTAATGGACTCCTGCTGGAATTACATCTCAGAAAACGGATGAAGATTAAGCCTCATGGAGGATCAGGAACTTGCCCCGTGTTTTGTTGGCTCCTCTGGTGCAGCAGCAGGCTCTGTCAAGTGTTTAAAAGAGCTCAGTGAAAGATTACCCAAGTAACAGAGATCAGTCGTCCAGATTCAGCCTTTGTAGCTGAAAATGCAAGTTAAATTTCTTGTGAATGAATGGTTGAGCCTGTGTGATTACACTCCTCTACTCACTCTGACTTTAGATATGTTTGTAAAGGAAAACTAAAGTGTTTAAATGAAAAAAAAATGGTATAAAGCATCCTTATGCTTTACTATTGGGGTGGTCAAATACTTACAGCATTGTAAATGTTTTTATTTAAACCCATTAATATTAAATTAATTAAGCTTGAGAATCAGTCTATAACAATTATAAATGCAGATCAAAATAAAACCAAAATGGACCTTTTGGTTTCACATTAACCAAAGTTCATCACTTTATCTGTCATAAGCACTGTATTAACATCTTTAAATTTAAATTCTTTGAATTAAGTTGCCAAGTGTGCTGTGTTTTACAGTGTGCTGATAGCTAAAGAGCTGTAAAAATCTGTTTATGGTTCATAAAAACACTAAAGAAATATTGCTTTTGCACATTTCTATTGGTCCTATAATTATGGGATGTCCACAACAGTCTGAATGTCCATCATGTTCCATTACAATAAAAAAATATAAATTAGAAATCAGTTGTTTAGGAGGTTCTTTTATGACAGTTTGTGTGTAACTCCTTTAATAAAACCAATATTATCAGGCACGTCTGAAACACGACTGTAATATTAATTCTTATTTTGCAAAGCGGATTATTGGGCAAATTGTATTATTTGAAAAGTAATAAAGTTGCATGGCACGTTGCTCCCAGAGGGCCTGGAGGGGGAAAACCATTCACTCAGCAAGATACAGGAACGTGGAGTGAGGGGGGAAATATAAGAAACACTGCTGCCGGGAATGATGCAAAACATAGAAGAGTGGAGTGGATTAGTGAGGGGACAGAGAGATGAAGCACATGGTGAGGAGGAAGGAGGAGGAGGAGGAGGAAGGGCTAATGAAAGGAGAAGTAATAAAAATGGAGAGGGTGGTGACAGAGAAGGTGTTCTAGAGGAGGGGGAGTGAGGGTCAGAGCCAGGAATTAATGAGAGACAGAAACAGAGAGAGAGATTGTTGCATGGATGGAGAAATTATTTTGGTGAAATGTGTATTTTTAACAAATGAACTGAATACAAGTCATAGAATACAAGTAGGTGAAATCATGTGTGTATATGTCAAGTATTTTACAGCGGCGTTGAAAGTGGCTCAATCAATCAAATTTCAGAACCAGAACTATCCATTTTATCAGCTTTATTAATTTATATTTAAATATGACTAATGATAGTAGTAATAATAGAACAGTATGTAAATTTGCAGGACAAAGAGAGAGGGAGGGAGAGAGAGAAGATAATGTGGAAGAAAAGAACAGGACAAAGAAAAGAGGAAAAGACGTTGAAGGAGAGAAGCAGATAGCGAGATGGAAATGATATGCTGAGGGGGGTGAAAAGAGGAAAGAGTGAATACAGAAAGGAGAGGCAATCTAGAGAGAGCAAGAGAGTGAGAAGGAGGAAGGATGAAGGTGGGGGCAGATGGGGGTTCCCCTGAGGGCCGTACCATGTGTGAGAAGTAGGGGGAGGGTGTTTAGCCTGTGGGGGGAGTCGGGACTTTGATGAATTAAACATCCCCTGAATGAGGGAGAGAGAATACATTACAAAACACACACGCCACAGGGACGTGGGGGACAGGTAGAGGGGGAGAGAAACAAAGTGAGCATGCAGAGGAAGAGTGAGCCAGCAGAGGAGTGTGTGTTGGAGGGGTTTGAAGAGAAGGCGCGATAAGAAGCTTTAACTAGTGCTGGGAGAAGCTGATAACATTCAATATCACAATCTAAATATCTGATACCGTTGAAAGGGCTGATGTGCCAAAAACTGAATTCTCCTCTGTGCAGTCCGATACACTGTGGAAAACATTTCCAAGATTTAATGTTGACTCCCCAGACCATACAGTTTATTTTCAAATCATTGGTTTTATGATGTCATGATGAACATTTACACACACACATATATGTATGTATGTATGTATGTATGTATGTATGTATGTATGTATGTATGTATGTATGCATTAGCTATAACATTAAATCCACCTGCCTATTGTGTAGGTCCACCTTGTGCCACCAAAACATCTCTCACCTTTCAAGGCATGGTATCGGTAATATCTGGCACCGTGACTTTAGCAACAGAACCTTTAAGTCCTGTAAGTTTGAGGTGGGGCCTCCATTTACATTTACATTTATGGCATTTAGCAGATGCCCTTATCCAGAGCGACTTACAAAAGTGCTTTGCTGTTCAGTGTGCCTCCATGCATCACATCAATGATTCTTGAGCACCTGTGACCCTGTCTCCTTTGAGCACTTTCAGTAGGTAAAATTGAACTATTATTGATTAAAATGACTATTGTGATGCTTAGATTCACACTAATGCCATGAGTGGAATTTTTGGGAAAAAATGCAAGACAAATGTAGGATGTTGGTCCATTAACCTTACATTATTAAAGATACCCTGACCTGTCCTGACTGGCATTACACTTACACAGTTCTTTACAGAAAGATACAGTGTTTTGTTCTCAAAGATGACCACAAAGGGAACCTAAAGGGTATTTTTGATAGGCCTACACCTATTCTCTGGAGCAGAATGTAATAATGAACATAATATGTGCTATTCGTATCACAACAATTAGAATCAGTTGAATAAAATCAATATGGTTGTGTAACACCAGTTCAGTATACTGGTGTAGACAGCATGTCATCCAGCACTTCTTATACTTCTTAGTATCTTTTATGTTTGAAAACCCAAGCTGCCCTTCACATTGTGTGAAATTACAGAAGCTAAAAGCTTTATTCTAAAGCTATATGTTTTCATTTTGGGAATATGAACTTTTTTTATAGCCATAAGGATATGCAGGACATCTCCAAGAGAATGTGTGAAACAGATGAAGGGATGTGGATAGGCAGAGAGATACAGCAGGTGGAGAGGAAAACAGAACATACAAATCAGAGCGAGAGAGAAAGAGATTGCTGAGTGATGGTTTGGTCTTCAGAGACTCAGTAGGTGTGTGTGTGTGTGTGTGTGTGTGTGTGTGTGTGTGTGTGTGTGTGTGTGCGAGAGAGAGAGTGAGTGAGTGAGTGAGAGAGAGAGAGAGGGTCTTGTCTCTTGTTTTCTTTTTCCTGACACAGAAGCAGTATACTGTGTTGAATTCACACACACACACACACACACACACACACACACACACACACAGCCAGATGTTGTAATCAAACAAGGTGCACTTTATTTTTAATGTGAGAAACTCTGTGAAAAGAGGCATGGTGTGGCTTGGAGGCAGTCAGACGGAGGTGGAGGCCAACATGAAGGCTCAGTCTGGATTCAGGGAGCGGTCAGTCTGGTTCCACTGTGGAGTCCATTGAGTATTCCTCAAAAGGCACAGGGAGGGAAAATGAGGCTCCAGAAGGCTTTGCTCCTTGAGTCTCAGGGAGCAGGTTGCATTTATTTATGAATTTTTATACTGCCATAATGTCATCAGCTGTTGGGATTGTCTTGAGTGTACAGTCATGTGAAAGATCTGGGACCCCCCCCCGAATACATTTGTCTTTTTTAACACATTGAAACATATGGACATTTGGTCATCATTTTAACAATATTGAGGGATGAAGGTAATATAATTAAACAAGTAAAACTGATTAAATATATATTTTTAATAGTAACTCATTAGACATTCATTACAGAAGACTTTCCAGGAAATAATTTACAACTGGCCAGGTCGGTTCATAAGTTCAGTCCAAGAGCAAACCTCTAGATGTGTAAAGAATCGTATACAATCCTGTGTAAAGAACAATCCTAAAATGTAAATACAGGACCTACAGGTAGGTCTTACTATAGTGGATGCCAAAGAGACCAAACAGGTTTGATTTTCATGAGAGGTATACAAGGAGGAAACCCTTATCAGGGCAAAACTAAAGTTTACCAAAGAAAACCTAAAAAAAGACCAGAACTCATACCAATTATGAAGCATGGAGGTGGAAATCTCATGGTTTGAGGCTGCTTTGCTACAGCAGGGCCTGGACAGTTCTCCATAGGAAACAACTAATTGACATTATTTCAGCCAAAGGAGAAAATACCTGCTATCATAGGGTCAATCATAGGGTGTCCTAACCTTTTCCTTTCAAGAAAATTATATTTTTATTAATAATATTTAGCAAATTATATTTTAAAAGGTATTTCTTCAGTTTTATGTTTAGTAATACCTTCTCTCAATGTAGTTAACAGGAAGATCAAATGTCCATATGTTTATATATGTTAATCGAAGGTGTTCTAATTGTTTTTCACTTTACTGTATGTATATTGTAAATGTATTACTGATTAAGGACATGTATTGTAAAGAGGAACAAAAGTACAAAATTATATAGTATTTTCAATTAGATGACAACTGTGGGAGTGATATAGAACAAAACAAAAAGATTTATTAGAATGTGTCAGTCAGTTATGTCCTTTAGTTATGTTATTAATTGTGAAAAGCTCTAATTTACAGCTTTTATACATATTCAATCACATATGTTGTGTTAAAATGTAGCGGATTATGACTTTACCATTAACTTACACATTTCTACTAGGGGTACCTTCATAGATAATATAAGCAATTTTCATAAATAATACAGATGCAAATTGTACATATGAAGCAAATTTTTAATGATAAAATTGAATCTGAATTAGAATTATAGGCAATTCTGCAGTGAAAGCATTTTCAGCATGTGCATGAAACGAACATCTGTTTTGCTTAATTTATTAAATGAAGAAATGTAATTATTCTGCGATTAAGTGAGCATGAACACTAACTCAGACTTGCTCTCAGCTATCCTGACTATGGGGGACAAAAGAAGAGTAAGTTAATATTAATTCTGCTATTGTGTAACCAATTCTGGGAGACACTGATACACTTTTCAATGGACATGTTCTTTCCAGATGTGGAGAATTGTTATTCAAATCAAATCATTTTTTATAGCACTTTTTACAACTGAGGTTGTCACACAGTAGCTTTAAAGAAATCAAATTTCATGTCTCATCTTTTTTGTTTTCACACTGACTTGTACATCTGCTCATTTAAAAAATGCAGTTCCACCATTTGCAAGTGAGCTGTGCAATTTTTAAATTAAACCTTTACATTCCCCATGATTTCTCAAAATCTGCCCAACATGTCACTTTTCATTTATTTTGAACAGTCATGCACGTTATAGTTTATTCCAACTAGTGTAGTGTGTAGTGTCAATTTATTACAATTAATACATATTCAGCATATTTCCACATGCATATTCTACATGCTACATATTCTCTGTACTGTCAAACACTGACACACCATCCTTGTCCAATTCAGTCTGATTTATTGAGCTGAAATAACATGAAAACAGGCCAGAATGCAACTGAAACAATGGTTTATTTTTAGTTATTTCACTGAAAACAGAAAAGTTAAAACGTAAAGAAAGAAGAGAGACAAGACTTCCATTACCATAGCGATACACATATATTATGCAGGTCCAAACTTGCTGATGGCTCACAGTTTAAGATTTCCAGGTTACTGGTATTTTGTTGCATGTATGCACCAAACTGTGAGCCCTTTACCCTTTACATTCAGTGTGCATTCTACTGTACAAGTTTACTTTTCAAAAAGCTAAGAAACAAACCACAAAAAATCACTTTTCTTCAAACCCACGTGATAAAATATCTCCTCTCGTGCTTACACAAATGCAGGATCAGTTGGGACTTCGGGATTTACACTGCTTGCTTGTTTTAAGTGAGTCGTGGGTGTAAAATCATTTGAAATTGCAATATGCTATTGCTGTCAGTAGCTGACTTTAGGGTAGATCGCTAACCTTTTAAGAGATGTGTGTGGTGTATGTGTGTGTGTGTGTGTGTGTGTGTGTGTGTGGGTTGCACGTGCATGGACGTGCAGGTAATATATAATCCATTAGCACTGCACAGGTAAATGCTTTAGGGGAAAGTAGCGCAGCTTGCTTGCTTTCTGATTGACTGAGTTGCTCATATTAGGGAAGTGTTTGCATGTGGTTGTGTCTGGGTTGAGCTTATTTGTATGTCAGGGTATTTGAGTGCATTTGTGCTACTGGGCGTTTGTGTGTGTGTGTGTGTGTGTGTGTGTGTGTGTGTGTGTGTATGTGTGTGTATTAGAGGTCCTGATGACTCTAAAAATACGACTACGAGGGTTTTTTTTGATGGATTGCTGTTGCCTTTAGAGACGCATGTTTGTGTGAAAGTGTACTTATATATTCTGTGTACATGTCTGCGTGTGTGTGAGAGAGAGTGCTTTGTGAATAGAAAGGCGTGTGTGTCCGTCTAAGTGCTTTGTGAAGAGGAGCAGTCAGAGTGAAATGTTTCAGAGTAATTGCTTTGTGCCTGTGTCAATGGGCCTGTGAGAGTGGATTTCTCTCGCTCGTCTCTTGCACTCTCTTTCTCTCTCTCTCTGTCTCTCTCTCTCTCACTCTCTCTCCTTCATCCTCACTTTCTCTAGTTCTCTGTCCATCTATGACTCTTACCGTCTGTTTCATTTTTTTGTCTTCTTTTTGCCTCTGACTAAAATCTGTCCTCATAGCAACATATAGGTGTTACAGTATGTTTCAGTTTTTTTGCTCCTTCGTACTCTTCCTGCTCAGGCACACCTGATTCAACTCACCTGCTAATTGTCAGCTTTAGTAGTTCTTGGGAAAACAATGGTTGGAGTGGTTGGTGTGGCGCAGCAGATAACACCCCCAGTAAGCTCCATGTGGAAGACTGGGGTTTGATTTCCAGTCTGGGGAACTATGCCGTGCTATACCAATTAGTCCTTAGGCCTAACACTAGTCTGGTCCACCTCTGTAATATGAGGAACATTGTTGCTGGAAAAGAGTATCAGCAAAATGGCATAAATTTAAAACAGTAAACTGTCCAGGACCAGGGTTGATGATACCTGTTTCTGTTAAAGAGAGAGAGCAGATTAATTAACAGTAATGGTTAGTCAACATGTACACAATCCTTTCGTGGGGGAATTGCAAATTCAATCCCCATCCATGAATGGGAATGCAGTTGCATTTGTATTTAGGTAATAAATGGGTAAAGTGCAGAGGCCCCAGCCCCAGGTCTCTGTGCAGACTAAGCGCACCTCTGCTTAAGTGTGAATTAAAATGCAGGGGCTTAAATTACAGCAATTTACTGGGAGATCTCCTGTGTGAACAGTAGTAAACACATTACTGGGAAATCCATGACTTTCATGGCACATGGCCATCCCTATGAAACACCATTTAGGGACTGTAAGTGTGATGCAAAGCCTGAATGTTACTAGTGGAATGTACTAGGATTTTAAGTGGGAAGACTAGAGTTAATTGGCCCTGAGTGAATAAGATAGCTCTCCCTCTATTTAATATTCTCCTCCAAGCATGTGATGTGAGGAGACCGAGTTCATCAGTAGATATGAGCCACAACAACATTAGAAAGAAAGCTTAAGAATTATATTTGGTTTATTCGAAAAGAGTAGTTTGATTACTGAGCTGATGACCACTAGTATCATATAACCTGCATGCCTTAAATCACCAAATGCTTATCTCATACTAACTTGGTTTCAAAACTGCTATATAGGAAAAACCAAGCAAAAGCATGGAAAAAATTGAGTATTATGTCATAAAGCCGTTGATGCGTTAGATTCATCAGTGACTGATATTACTGCTTCATTATGAGCTAATTTATCTGCTGTATATATACTTTAACAGACTGAGAGGCTTTCAGTCTACTGCAGTGATCAATCTACTGCAGTGCTCCTAATGCCAGTTCCAGGGTCACTGCAGAGTTTAGTTTTCTGTCTGACTGAATTTTGGTAGAACGTCTTCAGTAGCTGCTGTGTGCTGAAGGAAAGAGAACACTAAACTCCGAATGAGTTTAAGATTTCTAGTTTGTTAACCTTTAGAAGTTATTTAATTGCTGCTGTCCTGCTGTACTGTCCAAATGCAATTATTTATTAGATAGTATCATTATAATTACATTTCTATTTAATTTTGTAGTATTTACCTCTAACCCTTACATGTAACCCTTATTATTTCTTATTAAGACAGTAGTTTGTAATTGACTGACTGCTAATTTCTACATTAATAAGAAGTAACTAAAATTAAGCATTTTCTAAATCCCTTTATATTTGTGTATTAAACACTTCAGACTACAGACACACTACTGGTGTTCAGAATACTACTAAAATTAATAGCCCTATTAAGCTTTATTAAGCCCTATCAAGATGATAGCTGATAATAACTGCCTTGGCTGGTTTCCTGTTGAAAGTGTGCCATGGAACATAAAATTAAAATTAACAGCATCAAAAATGAGACCTAAATTAAATATGCTAAATGGGCAAAAGTAATGAGATACCTTCTTTATTCTGAATTTAATGGTATTAAAAAAATAGTTCATTCTGCTTTTGTAGGAATAACTGCACTACTGTCCAGGGAAGATTTTCACAGTTTTCATGGCATTACAGATCAATACTGGGGGGGTTTTATACCCCATTGCCCATGCCTGGTTTGGTTAATGTTTGTCTGCTCCAGATAATCTTTTTCTACTGCCAGTACTTATCTTCAGGGACTAGACAAGCTGTGTGCCATTGCACATGTGTGTCAGCAATGGGTGCAACTTAAAATAGCTGAAGGCATTCATTTGAAGGGGTGACTTCAATGTGCCATGGACTGAAACTGTGGAATTCACACTTTCCATAGAATCTCATTGCTTGTTTCAAAGAACTATGAGTGAGAAATAATTGATAAAAAAATAGATATAAGAGGAGGCATATGAAACAGCAGATGAGCCGATCCACTTCTTAAACACGTAGCAGCACAAGGAGTGTTGTGAGAGGGTGATGTGAGTGTGTGTTTGGCCTGTAGAATCTAGACTCTGAAGGATAATGGATAATAGATGTTAGACTTCTATTGGTAAGCTGTGCTTGTAGCTGTGCCTGCTGTTAACACAGCACTGCTTCTGAAAGCTAACGCACACACTCACCTGCTCATTCTTCTGCTTCTGCTCTGGATCTGCAGGCTGTGAGTCACTCACTTCTAATCCACACACTCCGCACGAGCACATCGTACAGGGAGTGTGTGCTGTTCTCAGTTTGGTGCATGATTTTATTGGATTATATTTGGGAGTTTCCTGTGGCTGATCTCTCTCTGTTTTCCCTCCCCCACTCCTCTCTCTCCCTCTCTCTCTCTCTCTCTCTCTCTCTCTCTCTCTCTCTCTCTCTCACACACACACACACACACATACACACAGTACAATATTTTTAGAATATTCTTCCTCTTGTAGGTTTTAAATCAGAGCTACCAGGCCTGTTGTTTGCACTGTTGGATGATCATTTATATGCCTATCCATTCAGTCCTTCCCTCAAACATACAAGGATCGATATTGACCTCTCTCAAGATTAAATTTTGAGACATGATTAAAAAAATCTTCCTTCCATGAAATCTCAATGGTCAATCTCCTTCCTACAGCCTATTGTATATTCTTTTAATGTGAAAACAAGTGTTTCCTGTAGCATTAGGGCTGGGCAATATATCATAAATAGTGATATATCGAGAGATTTTTTTGTACAAGATGGTCATATCATAACATTGCATCTGTTACGCAAGTTGTGAAATGTAAATCTGTGTATGATTAAATTCCAAAAAGAGTGTTATTGGGTCACTTGTGGGGAAATGGTTTGATTTCTTGAGGGAACACACTCACTGAGTCTTGTTCACATTATGCTATGCAATGTATCATTCAGATATACAGCATGCTGTGTTTCTGGTTTTACAATTAAATGCTGGTACTTTAAAACTATGCTTTATTAAGGTTTTTTATAAAAAAAAAATCTATGAGTTTTTTTAGTCAAATCTCCCAGCCCTACATAGCATTGCTGCTGTAATACAGCTAGCTTTGCGCATAGTAATGGTATTTGCCACTGTTTTAGGCACTTATGTTTGTGTGTTATGCATTGGATTTGTTTGTTTGTTCCACTGCTTCCACAAAACATGGGGAAAATGTAACTCATGATGGAACATTTTGCTCACCACGACAGAGTTGTCCATTGCTGCACCACTGAAAAACATGAGTGGTTCCAGCTGTCCATCAACCACCACAAACGAAATAGGATTCAAGTAGGAAGTTTGATCTCCTGCGACTCTACAGCTATCCATGGCTGGAGGTACAAGAAAGAATAATTGTCCTTGCTTAGAAACCTTCCACCCTGCCCACCCAGTCACTCAGTATGATGTTTGTTAACAGTGGCAGTTTGTGTTCTCCTTCAAGCATGTACAGCTGGTTTATGCTATTTATATATAGGCATTCTAGAAGATTTTGAGGCGTTGTTGTGAGGATTTGATTGTGTGTAGCAACAAGAGAGTTTGGGAGGTCAGGATGTTGGATGATCACTCCACCTCATCTGAAAATTACACAGTGAATATTGTGCATGCCCACATTGGAGGGACGATGCTGAGCTGATATATTGTGCAGCTGTAATACTGAAAGATACAACATTTCATTAAGAAGCACTATTTCTGTGTCTATTGTGTGTCTGTACATGGATGTCCAAACACCCACTGAAATAATATATGTTTCACCCTGCGGTGAGTGTTAGTGGTGTTGGCTTGTGTGTAAGTAGTAAATGTCTGTCCATGTTTTTCTCTCTGTCCTGAAGCTGATCTCTCTCTCTCTCTCTCTCTCTCTCTCTCTCTCTCTCTCTCACTCTCACTCTCTCTCTCGCTCTGTGTGTGTGTATGTGTGTCTGTGTGTCTGTGTGTCTGTGCTTTGCATTACAAGACCAGCTGGCAGGAGGCTCACAGACCCATAGGGAGGATTTTGTGTGGGGTGTGTTTGGGTCAATGAGAGTGTGTAGGGGGAGGGGCCAGGGTTTGGAGGTTAGAGCTGAGAATGCTTTCAAAAGCAAAACTCACCGAGATTTTACACTATAACTTTAGGGGGAATGTGTGTGTGTGTGTGTGTGTGTGTGTGTGTGTGTGTGTGTGTGTGTGTGTGTGTGTGTGTGTGTGTCTGTCTGTCTGTGTGTGTGTGTCTGATTTATTTACAGTGGCGGTTGCCAGAGGTTTGCTAACCGTGCGTTATACCAGCACAATGCCAAAACTCAGCCAATGTTTGGCACAAGGTTGAGAAGCCTGGGGGTCCGATCTACATCCTACAAATCCCCAAATTCTCACAACACGAATTCCCCTTTCACACACAGCCAAATCACATAGACACACTAAAGGCACAATGACACATAGACAGAAAAATGAATAGAATGGCTTGTTTGTCTTACAAAGGAAAATATGATTAAGATTAAGAGAAAAAAGAATGTATTTTATTTTGGGGAACAAAGTCAATTTTTGCTGACAAGCTTCTATTTAACTGAATGGAAAAGGCATATTTATATCACTGTTACAAAAAAATGCATCTTAAAAATGGTAAAACTCTTTTTTAAGAGTTTTTAAAGCTGTCAGAATAACATGATTTATAACTTACTCCAAATGCTCTGGATCAGCCAAGAGATGTTTGGTATCTAAAGTTGTTTGCTTTAAAATCTATTGAAAAACAAAACCTATGGCCATATCTTTAAATATTTAAAGAGCAACACTAGCAGCCTTTTGGCTACACTCCATTTTCCACACTTCTTCAGGGTTCTGGAGGATGACTGCTGGTCATCGTGACATAATCATGAGTGGGTCAATGTGTGCTAAAATTCTACAAGTTAGCTGGCATATATGCTTAGGGTTGCCATGGATTTGTCTACAATAACATAGATACCACTGTGTTAGTGCGCTGGTTGCAGAGCTCATCAAAAATCACTAGCCTGGCATTACCAAGGCCTATAATAGAGGCTATAGGCCTCTTCCCACATTTTCTGCTCCACCTTAAATAGTGCAAATGAAACATACAGGAGACAGAATGCAACTGGAGCATTATTTTAAGGTGGAATCCCAACTTAATTTTGTGTGATATATGCATGTATCACATATCATATATCAGTCCAATCCATTAAATACATGAATGAAGATGTCAGAAAGTGTCACCACTTTATTAAAACATGGTATAAAAGGATATAATAATAAAAAAATACTACCAGATTCATCACCTGATCTAGCATTTTCAATATACTTTATTTCCTTTGACAAAACAGCTCCACTACTGATGTGGGCTTGGTTATATTACCATGGTGGTTCCACTGCCAATCATTTTGTGATCTGACACACTCTTGCATTTCTGAGAACAGCTTGCAAATTTATAGAACATTTAATGTCACATTTTAAAATATTGCTGAAAAATAACAGTATTATCCTGTTATTATAAACATCTCTATTGTAAAATTAATATTGGCTGTAAATTAATGACCAATTTTAACAGTATTATCCTGTTATTCTCAAAAAACAGCTCCTTACTGTGAAATTAAGCAAATGACTCTGGGAAGGAGGATCTAGCTACTGTAAATCCTGTGTTCTGCTAGCTAATATAAAATGTAAGCTGCTGTAATGTGTGTTGCAGGTTTTGATGCCTGTACACACAATTTTTACCCGCAGTCACCAGTTTAAAGACATGCGGGGTAAGTAATGGCCTTAGGCTACACAGAGAGTTGGCTTTACTCTAAGATCAGGTTCTTGTGGGGTTTCTGTAGTTCTTTACTGCACTTAAAGAGCTCCTGTTAGGAACATTCCTCTAGTGTGTTCATCATCAGTGTATGAAGAAATACTGCAGTACTGATGTATTACAGTGTGTGTAAATGTAGAGCTGTTTCCTGCAAATATAAAAATGCATTAGCAGAAAGGCAAGTTCTTAACATTGAACACAAGTATTGAGGAAAATGTAATTTATCAGTAAAAACATACTTGTGCATATAGATCCACTGTGCTTGCACTTAACTCATCCATGCAGTGAAACACACACATGCACATTAGTGAATTCACACAGTGAGCAGTGAGCAGCCGTAAAATGAGTTACTTAATGGCACTTCAGTCATATCCTGCCAGTTCAGGGAATCAAACTGGCAACCTTCTCTAACCACCAGGCCATGGCTGCCCCCTGCGACCAATAAAATGCCGTAAAAGTAGTGAATTACAGCAGTATCCTGTATTTATAAAATAAATACTGTTACTATATATTTTTATTCTGGCAACCCTGCTAGAACCAGCCATTTACCATTTTTACCATGATTTTTTTTGAGAGTGCACAATTAAACTAAATTAACATATAAATATTGGGACATGCTTTAGTATTATAATTTTATTCATAAAAAATAAAAAAAGGAGACAGGGGTTTTAAGATTAAACCCCCCCCTTTCATATTTGACCACAGTCTATGGAATAATACTGTTTACTTTGCTGAGGTAACAGTGGTTCTGGATTCTTAAAATGGCTGAAGTGTTCGTTAGCAACATTAAGCTATCACCTGTTCTGAATTCAAAAGCAAAATTCAGATGTCAAACATTTCTTGGCTGATTGACTAAACCTGAGATAATGTAAGTGATAAATGATGTCCATTTTCTCAGAGCTACTGAACTATATTCAGCTTGCACTTAGATGTGTTCTTTTGTTTGTTTGTTTCTTTGCTTGTTTTTTGGAGTGCCCAGCCAAAGGCAGGCTGCAGGACAAATAGGAGACAGAAAGGCATACAGACAGGGAGAAAAACAGAGGGACAGATAGACGAGACTGAAAAGATAGAAGACAAGACAGACAAGCACATAGACAAACAAAGACAGATGGAAGAAAGAGTGACAGACAGGAGGTTGATAGAAAAACGGCAAGGCCATCAAATAATGGGAAGATCGACAAACAGACAGGACAACAGACAGACATAAAAGGCTTTTCTTCTTGGAAAAGGCCAAGAGAGAGGGCCAGACATTCAGCCAGCCAGACTAAATGGGATTTAGCATAGCAGACTGCAGTTTAACGTTTAGTTCTATGCGCTCAGCAGCTGCCACTGCCACTGCTCTTGGCAATTTCCAGTGCTTATGTTAGCACAGTAGAGCAGAATAGTGAGAGTGTTTCCATGTTCAAGTGCAGAGGTGATATGTGGGAGTATGGTGTTGGTCACTGAGACTGAGATATAACGTCTGAATTCGGGTCATATCGTCTTTGTCTCTTAGGTCATTACCATTTGGATGGACTACTTCATATTTTTCTTGTTAATTTAGTTATTACATTTATAGTATTTAATATAGATTTTAAAATGCAGAATAATTTTATTTTATAAAATAGAATTTATTATACATTTAATATCAATTATAGCTGCTTGCATAAATGTCTATGCATGATCAGCTATACCTCCTTGTTTCTACATGCACTGTCCATGTTATCAGCTCCACTAACCACGTAGGAGCACGTTGTAGTTCTATAATTACAGACTGTAGTCCATTCTTAGCCTATTTTCACCCTGTTCTTTAGTGGTCAGAACCCCACAGGACCACCACAGAGCAGATATTGTGTGGGTGGTAGGTCATTCTCAGCATTGTAGTAACACTGACGTGGTGATGGTATGTTATTGAGTGCTGCTGTAATGGTTAAATACTGTGTCCCCTCACCTTCCACTCTGTTTGTTATTCAAAGGCAGAGACAGAAGCTCATCTGTTTCTGCACAGTTTGTGTTGGTCATCCTCTAGTCTTTCATTAGTCCTCACAGGCTGCTGCCCACAGGACACCGTTGGTTGGATTTTCCTGGTTGGTGGAGTGTTCTCAGTCAAGCAGCCTCACTCAGGCATTTAAACACTCCAGCAACAATGCTGTGTCTAATCTACTTGTACCAGTGCAACACATACTAACACAGCCAGCACCATGTCAGTGTCACAAAATAATACCTGTTCTGTGGTGGTCCTGTGTGGTCCAGACCATTGAAGAACAGGCTTATAAAATATGAGAAGAAACAGATGGACTACAGTTTATAATTATAGAACTACAAAGTGCTCCTATATGGTAAGAGGAGCTGATAAAATGGACAGTGAATGTAGAAACAAAGAGGTGGTGTTAATGTCATGGCTGTGTGAATAAGTATATAAGTGCTAATGGGTCTGTTAATGTAGTTATCTTTTTTCATTACTCATTTTCACATCTTAAAGGTTACATCATAAAAAAACACATTCGATATATTCTGTCCTCTCTCTCTCAGGTGAACGATGTGAATTTGACCGGAGGGCTGGACGTTGTGTGGCTGGTGTGTGCCGTAATGGAGGGACGTGTCGGGAACTGTCTGGTGGTGGATTCCGTTGTGAGTGCCCAGCAGGAGGCTATGAGAGACCCTATTGCACTGTCACCACTCGCTCATTTCCCCCTAAATCCTTCATCATGTTCAGGGGGCTGCGCCAGAGATTCCACCTGTCCATCTCCCTCACGTGAGTACTTTTTTTTTTATCGTCGTTTAATTAAAAAAATCCTTCCATTTGAAGTGACATATTGTTTGTTTAATGTCAATGTTTGAATTTTTTGATTTTCAGAATTTGAGATTCTGGATTTATGATTTTAATTAAATTGAATTAATTAGAATTCAATTATGAACATTAATTAATTTTTTTTATATCCACTGTATGAACCCACACCTGGGGAATTGGGGCGTGGCCACAAAGATAGACAAAAGGGAGGTACAACGACACACAGAAAACGCATGCAGAGTGACTCACAGGGGCTTTTTTTAAACATTACACAACAACACCAACGTAAATGACCAAAATAGTAACTAACAGCTAAAGGCACCGAAAATGAAAGGGCTGGTTAACCCAGAGTATTTATTCTTTTTAAGTCCTTCTCGTGTGCACTCAGTTTTCTGGACAGTTCCAGTTATCACGACACTTGGGGCTCATTGTCCTGATTGGTCCCAGTTGCGCAATGAAGCCATGGCCAGGATGGCCATGGGGGTCCCTCTCCCCTCTTAACTGTATGGGGTGGGTTCTGGAATATGTTGCTCCCGGTCTCCACCCCTTTCTTGCCCACTAACACTCATGGTCAAGGCTTGACGTTCCTCAACACCACTGGCATGAGCCAGTCCGTCATCTGACACTCCCGACACCTCGTCCTCCTTTGGACCAGTCCCACTCAGCTGTTTCTTTTTCTATGAGCCATTACTGCAGGGTTTACATGAAAAGAAAAAACAAACCAAAAACACTCTAGTGCAGTTGATCGTGCCACACCTCTCGCCCCTTGTGGCTGGTGCCCACGTTCTCCACCAATGTGAACCCACTCCCAGGGGAAGGGGAGGCTCACCGCCAAAAAGATTATATTTTTTGTCCATTTTTATCACTAGAAAAAAGTGGGTTTTATAGTTAGTTTTGTTTTATTTTTTATGGTTTTGAAGATGTCTTTACTTTAACTACAGATAACAAGTATCTGTGGGACTTTTTTGACATTTAATTTTTGACTTAAATATCTCTTAGCCTTTATCTCTCTCTCTCTCTCTCTCTCTCTCTCTCTCTCTCTCTCTCTCTCTCTCCTTTCCTCACTCTCTGCCTCTGTGTCCTTTTTGTTTCATTTAGTTCTTACGCTCCTGTGGATTTCCATTTCCACTCCTCTCTCTCTTTCATCCTCTCTCTCTTGTTTCTTTCATCATCTATGTCTGTGTCCTCTCACTTGATTTTTCTTCTTCCTGTTGTAAGTGCTGGAGCGTGTGCATGCACTCTGATTGGTCAGAGGATGGGTTCTATAGTGTAGAGGTCATATAATGGATGTTGTGCTTTAATCCCCATGATATCTGAAACAGATCATTTATTTAGTAACGGCATCCATCGCTAACAATAAAGGAACAAAAGCAGCACTCAGTCTCCTCTCCCTCGACACCGCACAACATTTAATCTGGCCTTTTCTCTCCCGCTATACAGTTCTCTTTCTCTCTGCCTTTCTTTACTGACCTTCCTACTCTCTGTAGTTCTCACAAACATGTACACACACACGCACTATGTGCTCCATCAAAGGCTTGGCCTAAATAACCTCCATTATATCAACACACACACACGCACGTACGCACACACACATGCACACACACACACACACACACACATACACTCAAAAAAGGCATGCAATCAGCTCCAGAAATATATGTCTTGAATGTACAATCATTTGTATTCAACAGAGCACAACCATTTGGGTTAAATTGTGCAGGCACTTATCTTTCTTTTCAAATGATTTTCAGCATAATAAAATCAGAATGAAATACTTATTCTGAAACTAAATGCCATTTTTCACAGTCAACCTTATTTAGAAAGTATATTTAAATAAATGAGCTATTTGGAATGAGTGTGTCCAGTCATAGGGAATGAATGAATGGATTCTGATGTGCAAGTTTCAGATATAGTTTAAAACCTAAACAAAATCTAGTGCAAATGCTAAATGCATATTTTTAGCTTTGTGACAGAATATATACTGTCTGCTCAGAAATGCTCTGAAACAGTTTTACAACCCTGTTTATAACCTTACTGTTTTGGCTTAGAATGAACCTGAGTTTCATTGTAGGAATGCTTATAATAAATTTGCTTTTAGACCTATAACAAGAACAGCATAATTATGTTTTGGTAATTATTCCTGTCCCTTAATAGAAAGTGTTGCTGTCCTCTCTGTGTCCTCTTGGCAGCATGTTCATCTAGCTATCTCAGTAATTTGCTAGCAATTGCAGGTGCCTGTTAGCAGAGGTAGCAGAAGTAGCAGTTATTGTTCTCCTCCAAGTGTGTTGAATTGTCCAGTGACTTTGCATTAGTATCTGTTTGAGGAGATGCATCATGTTATGGGGGAGTAATGGGTGGAAACTGGCAAAAACAAGCTAACAAATTTGTGGGTAAAATAAACACATCAGTTTAAATATAATAATCAAAGTGAATGTAAACAGAGTATGTTATATATTATTGAATAACAAAATGCTCAAATGGTTATAAAATGTTGTATTGTGTATTTTTGTAAATAAACATAAATATTACATACACAGGTCAACCATAACATTATGGCCACCTCCTTGTTTCTGCATTAATTTACATTTATGGTATTTAGTTAATGCTCTTATCCAAAGCACAGTATAGTTGCCCAGTCTGAGAATCAAACCCCAGTTTTCCACATGGTGTGGTGGTGTTATCTGTTGCACCACACCAACTATACTGTCGCCTTCCATTTTATCAGCTCCTCTTACCATACAGGAGCACTTTGTAGTTTTATAATTACAGACTGTAGTCCATCTGTTTCTCTGTGTACATTGTAAGCCTTCTTTCAGCCTGATCGTTAATGGTCAGGACCCCACAGGGCCACCACAGGGCAGGTATTGTCTGGATGGTGGGTCATTCTCAGCACTGCAGTGATACTGACATGGTGGTGGTGTTTTAGTGTGTGTTGGACTGGTACAATTAGATCAGGCATCAATGCTGGTGGGGTGTTCTCTGTCCACTGGATTAGATGCTCCTAACCAGTTGGTCCACCTTGCAGATGTAAAGTAAGAGAGAGAAGCTGTCTGGATATTCTGGTTGGACCACTATTCTCAGTCCAGCAGTGACACTGAGGGGTTTAAACACTCCAGCAGCACTGCTGTGTCTGATCCATTCATACTAGCACAACACACACTAACATGCCATTACCGTCAGTGTTAAGAATGACCCATCTTCCACAAAATTCTTGTTCTGTGGTGGTCCTGTGGGGTCCTGACCATTGAAGATTAGAGTGAAAGGAGGCTTACAAAATACACAGAGAAACAGATGAACTACAGTCTGTAATTATAAAACTACAAAGTGCTCCTGTATGTTAAGAGGAGATGATAAAATGGAAGGCCATGGAGTGGTTGGTGTGGTGCAACAGATAACACCACCACACCATGTGGTTCGATTCTGAGACTGGGCAACTATCTCTGTAATTTTAGATCTACAAAGTGCTCCTGTATGGTGAATGGAGCTGATAAAATGTGTAGAAACAAGGAGGTGGCCATAATGTTATTTGTTGATCAGTGTATTGTTCTATTGTTGTATAAAAGACCAAATACTGTATATATGTCCATGTGTTATAGATTTGCCACTCTAGAGAGCAGTGGGCTGCTGTTTTATAATGGACGCTTTAATGAGAAGCATGACTTCCTGGCATTAGAGATACTGGATGGACAAGTGGTGCTCAAGTACTCCACAGGTGTGTTTTTAGTGTGTGTGTGTGTGTGTGTGTGTGTGTGTGTGTGTGTGTGTGTGTGTGTGTGTGTGTGTGTGTGTGTGTGTCTGTCTGTATTTCAGTATTACATTCCAGTGTCTGTGTCTGACACTGATCTGTGTGTGTGTTTTTGCCTCAGGCGAGTCCTCCACACAGGTGAGTCCGTACCTGCCTGGAGGAGTGAGTGATGGCAATTGGCACACTGTCCACATCCATTATTATAACAAGGTCAGTCTTTTTCTTTGTTTGTTTGTTTGTTTATTAATGCAAATATTCTAAACTGCACTGTTAGAGGCATTGTTCCAAGTTCGCAATTCAAAATGTTTTGAATTTAAATGATTGCTTTTTCAATCAGCTAACTATTCATAAAATTAGTATCACATTCAGATCATTTACTCTTTTACTTCATATTAACACCTACTATTGTGAAATAATGAAAGTAATTTATTTATTTCATCTCAAGGATTGCTATTCAGTGATTATATTTACTATAGTACAGCAAGCTGAGTCATTCTTAAATTATAGGAGAGAAGAAATCAATGAGTTTTAAAATGGAATGTATGAAGAGGTGTTTTGGGATTGGTGAATGGTTGATTGAACTAGTGTTTAGCAGAAAATGGTTAAATGATGAAGCATAACATGTATTTGTGTGTGTCTGTGTGTGTCTAGCCCAAGCGGAGTGTAAGTGGGGAGGTTCAGGGTCCTTCTGATGAGAAGGTGGCAGTGGTGAGTGTGGATGACTGTGACACTGCTATCGCTCTGAGGTTCGGAGTTCAGCTGGGAAACTACAGCTGTGCAGCACAGGGCAAACAAAGCAGCAGCAAGAAGTGAGTACACACACACACTTATTGTAGAAGTATTACAGGTACACATGACCAAATTATGTGTAAGTACATACTGTCATGATGCATCTCTCAGTTCTTTCTTTCTGTCTCACCCATCTCACCTCTCTCTCTCTCTCTCTCTCTCTCTCTCTCTCTCTCACTCTCTCTCTGTCTTTCTCTCTCTCTGTCTCTCAGGTCTTTGGATCTGACTGGACCATTGTTCTTGGGTGGTGTGCCAAATGTTCCAGACAATTTTCCATTTGGAACAAGAGAGTTTATTGGCTGTATGAAAGACCTACACATTGATAACAGACCGGTAGACATGGCAGGATATGTTGCTAATAACGGCACTCTACCAGGTGTGTGTGTGTGTGTGTGTGTGTGTGTGTGTGTACGTGTGTGCGTGCATGCATGCGTGTGTGTTTACAGTGAATAGTAATTACAGTGAACACGTTTTGAAGAGCTAGATATCTTCAATTGGTCATTTGATGGCCATTGTAGTGCTGGGTGTGGGTGGTGTCATCAGTACTGTGCTGTTGTATTTGGTGTTGTTTGAAATGATGTCATTTCACTTGTCTCTGATAGGCTGCAGTGCAAAGCTGCCCTTCTGTAAGTCCAACCCCTGCCAGAATGGAGGCACATGTAGGGTTAGCTGGGAAACCTTCTCCTGTGACTGCCCCTTGGGCTTCGGAGGCAAAGACTGTAGCCATGGTGAGAAACACTTCACACCACACACACACACACACACACACACACACACACACACACACACACACACAGGGTGTAATGGCTTTGATACAGTGGCATTTTGATTTGATTAATTTTATTTTAGAGCAAAAAGCAATGGCTAAATAAGCATCCCCATATATGTTCATTGTTTTTTGGTTTATTTTTTGAGCATTCAAAATTTTTAAAGAATATTATTTGAAATTAAAACTTTATAGGGTCACAATATAAATCTCTATCCACAAACCAACATGTTAGCCCTATGTCACACTACATTGAAATTTATTGGAATGCCTGTTTAATAATTGTTTCTTTTGAAATCAATGCTTTGTTTGAGTAATTGTGTCTACTGGCCAGAGAATCTGTACTAGATTTTGTGAGGTCAGGGTATTGGATGTTCCTGAGAACAGTTTCACTGCTCCACAGCTCAATACTGGGGGACTTTACACCATGCACATGGTGTACTTTGCAGTAGGTGCAACTTAAAGCTGAATGAATTTGTTAGAAGGGGTGCTTACAAACATTTGGACATATGATGTAGCATGCTAGTCATGACAAAACATTATAAAATGATACAGTATGATATGTCACAATACAGTTTGGTACAATATAATGTCGTTATAATCCTGATGCACACATTTTTACCATTTGTTGGCTCTTTTCTTTCTCCTCCTTCTTTTATGTCTGGCCTTTTCTATATCTCCAGCTGATTTCCTGTGATTTTCTTGACAAATAATTAAAGCATCTTCATGTTCATGCTTTTATTACACGTCTCTTCAGTTTTGTTGGCATTGTGTGCATATGGCATTAAATATTCACAAGATCACTGGGTGTTCCACTGCATGGGACAAGGCATTGCGCCGTCTGTTACAAAAACAAACACAGCTTGCTGAAAGATGGCGATAATTAGCCAGTTTGGATCACTAGCTAAAAGATGAAATGAGATGGCTTTGATTTAAAACCAGCCCCATAACAGTGCTGCCAGCTAACTGCATGACCCCACCTCCCATTGCAGTGATGCCACACCCCCATCGTTTCCTCGGCAACAGTGCTTTATGGTGGGATCTGAAGAATGATGTCACCATCAGCACTCCCTGGTACCTAGGACTGGTGTTCCGCACCCGAGCTAAAGAGGGTGTCCTGCTGCAGGCTCAGGCTGAACAATACACACACTTGATCTTTCAGGTGGGTCCAAGTTCTCTCTTGCAGATATGTTTGATCATATGTAGACTGCTCACTTTATTAGGGACCTACTTTGTACTTGCACACTCACTGTATACACTCACTGTCCATTGTCCACCTACTGTATAGGTTCAGTGTGTACAGTTATAGACTTTAATCCATGTTTAGGCCATCTTTGCAATGTGCATTTTCTCACCCCAAGCCACCCACCACTGGTCAGTCTCTGAAATAAAAGGTAATATTTGGTGGTAGGCCATTTTCAACATAGTAGTACCATTTTAGTAGAATCATGGTTGTGTGTGGCTCTGGTATGAGTATCAGACAGGAAAATTCCTTTTACGGATATCAGTGCCACTGCTAGTTTAAGAAGGGTCTACCATCCAATTATACTAGTGCATCGCAAAAAATTTTTTAGAATCACACTATAAATGACCACCGCAGTTTTACATGAGGGGCAGCACCTCATATAGTTTGTGATAGAGTGGGTGTTTAGGGTATGGTGGAAGGCAATGGTCCCTATATATAACCCCAGCTCTTGGGTGCAGGATTTTTCCATCTTCCTGTATTTCAATTCAAAGGGGAAAACGTTCATATATATTTATATTCATTGCATGTATTGTGAAATATTTCAAGCCTTTGTTGTTTTGCTTTTGTATGCCATGTCAGTATGTCTTATCCAGTATTTCAAAAGATCAAACATATTGTACAGGATGTACAATATAGAAATGTCTAACTTCTGACACATTTGGTCATACTTGTTTGGGGATCCTTTACCCTGAATTACTGCATGACTGGAGTGTGGCATTAAGGCAGTCAGTTTCTCTGTGGGCTTAAGGTCTGGAGAGTTGTCTATTCAATCAAGCACAGTAATATCATTGCATTATCCTTACTTGAATTGACTTTTCTTGACCATCCTCCCAGTCATTCCCCATGACTGTGGTTGCATGTGCTATAATAGACACAGTATTTTTTACATTTTGAATAGTGTTCAAAGTCAAAATTAAATATTCTACTAATTTGAGAAACTGAATTTCTGGTTTTCATAAGCGAGAAGCAATAATGTATAATGCATGATATATTTCACATGTAATGAATGTAATATATCTGTATAATAAATCCAATGAATTTTGAAATAATATGTATGTAGCACAAACTGGATGGTGAACCTACGATGTACTCCCGCTTCCTTTAGAGGGCGCTCTTCTTCTCAGTGCCCCACATTTTGAACTTTTCACTCTTATATCACAGTTTCCCGCAGGGCCAGTATCCACTGTCTGTTAGACATTGAGCTGAGCTGATGTGTGTTAGCTTCTGCAGAGTTTAATGAAGGGCTGTTTGATGTTGTAGCTGACAGCAGGTCAGCTGGTCTTTTCTGTGGCACGACGGTCAGCACAGCCCGTGCGCTTGCGGCTGGACCAGGTGCAGGTGTGTGATGGACGCTGGCACGACCTGCAGTTGGAGCTAAGAGACATTCGGAGTGGACGAGAGACAAGATATGTGGCTACTGTCAGACTGGACTTTGGACTATACCAGGTGCATGCACAAAGACACTAAGATATCATCACTGTCACACACAAAAATAAATATCCAAAAAGCTGACTTTACAGCATTTTAATTTTTCAATTAAAGTTCACATAAAAGGATGTGATTCCGAGTCATCAAGTCATGTTGGTCAATTTCTATTGGTCCATTATTCCAAATAACTGAATTTGGACAGAGGTCATGTGGTTGAAGACACTGCTCAGTCCAGTATAACATCCTAAAAGTGCCATTCTTGGAGATACAAGGTTTTTGTTTAAAGGTGACAATGCACACAATTACATGTAGAACAGTGCATTCACACTCTCTAAAAAGTGAAGGTGTTTCAATGGGTTCTTGAGTCAAGAGTGATGCTATAAAAGGGATTTTGATTCCATATCATATTTTTGTAGTGAAAAAAGAAACGAAAAAAGAAATCTGATGACAGGTTTTGATTGTGTAATTTCTATGTTGTCATTCATATGTAAGCATGTTTGTTTGGAAAGGTATACCTAAACATATTTTTAATCATTTGGTGGCCTTACATTTCTGCTTCACTGTAACATTGACATAATGAAACTCTTTAGTGTTGGCCATATTGAACAACATTGCATATGAAACAGCAAGAATATCAGATAAATATGTGTTTTACGCAAATTGGTTTGAAACAAATATTGTCTTAGTCAATTGACTTTAAGATGATAATGGAGTATTGTCTTTGGTAAAATTCCTGACAGCATGCCTCCTTGAATGCATGCTGTCATCAAAGCAAAGCACTAAATACAAAGAAATTCTGATGTACCATAGTTAAATTAGAAATTAATGCAAAAATAGAAGCCCAACATAGAAGTGGTCTCAGGCTTCTGGACCTGATTTTATGTATAATGGTGTGCGACAAACCACCTACTGTTTAAGCAAGCCATACTGGATTTGAAACCTTCTCACACTTCCTTTCATTACACCTGTCTGTCCACTCTAATTTCTCTTTCTCTAATTCTCTCTCCTAGGGGACAGTCATAGTGGGCAGTGAAATTCATGGGCTGAAGGTAAAGCATCTGCACGTGGGTGGTGTTCTGGGAGCCGGAGAAGTACAGAGTGGGATACGTGGCTGTATACAGGTCTGTCCCTATGGCAACCCCACCCATCTGACCATCTCTGAAGAGACCCCTTTCACATTGTCTTAACTGCCTCACAAATAATTAACTTTGGTGAATAATTGGTAATGATCGTTTCCTAATTAGCTTGTTAATTTGACAGAGCGGTAAGGTGATTAACCAGAGCTTACACACCCTGAGCTGATTAAACACTCACCTATCCGGCTTTCAGTTTGACTTAAGCGTTTAGGCTCCAACTTGTCTCTCAAGAGCCAAGCGCTACATTAGCTTTAGTCTCTGTATTCATTCATCAATTCAAATCTAATAAGCACAGTAATGAAAGTTTCTGGAAAGCACTAAAAAGCTAGTTCTAACATCCATCTCAGGTTTATTTGCTCATGCTTATTAACAGTCATAAAATAAGGTGTGTGAGCTGTGTGTGTACTGTGTAAACAGCTATATATGATATTAATATTTTCGTGATACAATCTCTGTCACACAAACACCTTTCAATCTTCATAATGACAAATTTACAGGAGGAAGTAACTTCTCATCAAAGTCAGTGTAAAAGGACATTTGGAGCATTTTTATCAGTTCATTCATCATGACATTTTGACACAACTGCTAGATTCAAATTATGTCAATATATTAAAAATGGAATTTTCATTTTTGTGTGAAAGATATAAGATATATAAATTGATTGATCGTTAGAATTTTCACCCTGATAAACCGTAGGGCTGAGAGATCTCAATGCACATTTATGTCTGTGGAATGTGTACTAATGTGTGCATTTATGTATCTGTAGGGGGTGCGCTTGGGGGTGCGCCCAGATGCCCCTGCTTTGCCCCGCCCCTCCAGAGCCATCAAAGTGGAGACTGGTTGTAATGTTGGCAACCCCTGTAACTCCTCCCCTTGTCCTGCCCACAGCCATTGTGCAGATGATTGGGAACGACACACCTGTGTTTGCGAGCCAGGTAAAGTGAAACTACAGTTTACTGATTATCTCTTGTACCTCTAGTCTTTTAGTCAGTACCTCAGTTTTTTAGCACTGGTTAGAACAGCTAAAATCGACCTTCTAAATAGCCATGGTTTGCATGGATAATCCCAATCTCTCATGTGGAAACACAGAAATTATAGTGGTTAGGGTGGTTGAACCAGCAGAAATATTGTATTGCTTTGAATTCTAAAAGTTTCTAAGCTATATATTTTTATTGAATAGCTTGCTGCAGAAACCTGTTCACCCAGCTTCCCTAATAAATATTATGCCAGGGGTCACCAACCCTGCACCTGGAATTACTATCCTTCATACTTTAGATCCAACATTAATCCACCCCTCCTGAACCAAGTAATGCCTTCAGACGTTCTTGACTGTCTGAAAGGAGTGTTTTATTTGGGTTGAACCCTGCTGGATTACAACACAACCTGTGTTTTTGTATATAGTCCTGGTTAACTTGATTATGTGAAATGCAGTGTTTGAAACACTGATTAAAAAAGAACAAACTGCCTCAACTGGTTATTTTTATCCTTTCCAATGTATCACATGTCAGAAAAGGAATATTAGGAATATTAGGAATATTGTTGGTCATATTTTTTTTATTTATAAACGTGTTCCACGTAAGTGTGCTGTTATTTTAATAGCTTACATTCTAATTACTAATTCTAATTTTGTTCTTAATTGTGTTTTGCTTAATTGGTTCAGAATCTGGTCTGCCCACACCCCTCATCTTCAAGTTTAGCCTTTTATGTCAAACTGAAATGAGAAGAACACCTAGAACACCAAGTTGCTATTTTTTTTTTTTTTACTTTTGCATCTGTTCAAGGAAATTATATAAATGAAGTAGCAACTCTTTTACTACAGTATGATAAAAACTCTGCCCAACTGCCCACTTGGGTTGTTAGAGATGATTCAGCTCCAACATGGCTTTTTTGGTCCAAAAAAATATTTATATACAAGTAGAGTGTTAACGCAGTGGATATATATCAGCGAGAAGGTGGTAGAAGCTTCAGAGAGTTCTATTAATATAGAAGTTAATCTGTATCTTATTGAGCTGAGAGGAAAAAAGTAAAAGAGAGCTAGAAATGAAGGTTTAAGCCTAAAGGCAATGCATGCTGACACTCTGACAGCCCTAAAGCGCACACACCCACACACACACACACACACACACACACCACCATAACTTCATTGCTCTGCCTGTAAAGTTGCATCAGCAGTCTAAGTGTTATTAATAGTTTTCAGCTCTAAGAGGAATCAAAGAGCACGATCATAAACTCTAAATAATTCTCTCTCATCTCACCAGGCTAGAATACCCCCCGCTAATGAACTCCCTCTTCCTTCCTCATCCTCTTCATACACACACACTTCACAGCATGCTTTCAGAGTCACTGGTGCAAACACACTCAAAGATGCAAACACACTGAACTGACTCTTTAGGGTCATGAAGTCTAATAGCACCGTAGTTGCCAATATGAGTTCTGCTCTCACACTGAGCTGTATTTAACTGGATGCGATTCACATGAGTAATAGTATCTTGATATAATTACTTATGTATCTATTGTATATAAGCACAACATACTGTACAGTATATTAAACTTTAAATAGATTTTACTTTGGAGGCTTTACTACTGAAATTCAGTGATGCACAAGGCCCCCTTATGAGAATTACCGAACCCTGTGTAACCTGAGTTTGTGTAAAAACTGTCTATAAGAAGGAGCACATAGTGTAATTTGTATTTATTGCCGTGTTGGGAAAGTCAATTACACTCCCCAACTGTAGGGGGAGCCCAGAAGCTAATATAGTTCTGCTTTAGCAAAAGCATTGTGACACTTGTACATTCATCCATTGTTTCTTATGAAATCAAGGGTATTAAAAGTGTCTAACCTGCTTTTATTAGAACAACTGTTTCTAGTGCTCTACTAGATTTTCTAGCATTGCTGTGAGGATTTGATTGCATTCAGTGACAAGAGTTTTAGTGAAGTCAGGGTGTTGGATAATCAACACCCCACCACATCCCCAGTTTCCCACCTCATCCTAAAAGTATTGGATTGAGAACCATTATTCCTGAGAACAGAGAAACAAAATGACTGAAATGCCACTGCAACAATCACCAAAAAAGCTGAAAGAGATGAATAATCCCTCGTGGCATTGACATACAATATGTGTGCGGCTTTATGAACACAAGTGAAGTGAATGTGATATGGCAGAGTGATTGGTGTGCTCTGAAAGATAAGTGTTCTGCAGTTAGTGCTACAGTGTGTGCTGCTGATTTGCCAAGTGTTCCTATTGAAGGCGTAAAATGCATGTCTCTATGGTGATGCAAGCATTATTGACTGTTTCAAGGCTGATTGTAAAGGCAGTGTCAGTAGCCATGGGTAACAAGGGAGATGCTTTTATTTCTGTCTCGGTGGGATGATGAGTTCGGAGTCAGTGGCTCAATTCTGTAGGGAGAGACAGCTCTGAGCTCTGCATCTAGAGAGAGAGAGAGAGAGAGAGAGAGAAAGAGAGAGAGAGAGAGAGAGAGAGAGAGAAAGAGAGAGAGAGAGATGGGGATTTATTGAATTGGACAGAGACGGAGTCTTTCAATAGGATTATACAGTGTGACTGTGAATTCAAGGTTAGAGTCAGTGTGAAAGTGTGTGTAAAGGTGCACTGGAGAATGTAAGTGAGTCTCTTCACACATCAACACAGCTGTGTCCTGTTATGTGCTGTTTTAATATTGCTCGTTTAGGTGGAAACATTTAAATGTGTCACTTTAGCCTTCAACCTGTTCTCTCTTCATCTGTCTCTGTCTTCTTCTTGGGATCTCTCTGGACCTGTCTCTGTGGTTTGGGTTTGTGTCTGAGTGTGCTCTACATGGGAACTGTAGCGTTTAGATTTTAGTTAAAACCGCTCTGCATATTTTAATGATCATGTGGGGTTTTGTGTCTGTGTTTATGAGTGTGTTTGTTTCCCGGTGAGAGTCACATTATATACCAGCTGGTCCTTGTTATGCTAAGTGCTGCACACAGGTTTATTTTAACTGATGCGTCTTAGTTAAAGATTTGCTCAGTACAGCGGTTTCAGATGCATTTGATACCAAATCATGCTCAAAATTTCAGTTGTGAAGAGCACTATAAAAATAAATAAATAACATTTCTGTAATACATTAATAGGTATAATGTGGGTGGTTGCTCGTTCTCAGCACTGTGGTGTGTTAGTGACACTGGTGGTGTGTTAGTGTTTGCAGTGCTGGTAGGAGTGGATCAGACGCAGTAGTGCTTCTAGAATGTTTAAACGGTCAGTGTCACTACTGGACTGAGAACAGTCCACCAACCAAAATGCAAACTCATGTGACCAGTTGTTTAAAGATTGGCTGATTAATTAAGTGAGTGGGATCAGGTGTTGCTTCTGGTTGTTTAGAATGAAAACCAGCAGCCACACTGGCCCGTTACTGACCTGGTTTGACACCCCTGGATGTGCAGAAGCAGATGAGCTTACACTACAGCTGCAATGCTATGTCTGATCCACTCAACACACCCTAAGAGACCACCATCATGCCCGTGTCACTGCAGTGCTGAGAATCAATCAATCAAAGTTTATTTATATATCGCTTTTTACAACAAAGGAGTCACAAAGCAGCTTTAAAGAAATCCGGGTCCAAGCCTCAACTGAGCAAGCCAGCGGGCAGCAGTGGCAAAGACAAACTCCCTCAGGCTTGGAGGAAATGAATGACCCACCACCAACATAAGATCTGTTCTATGGTTTTTCTGTAGGGTCCTGAGCATTAAAGATTAGAGTGAAAGTATATTGACAGCACAACACATTTTATGCTTAAACAGATCAAATAATAATACATTCCTTTTCAACTGGCGTCAAAGACGTCAAATGTATGGGTGCAAAAATCCTTACTGTGTCATACAGCATGTAGGGAGGCTGCATGATGGCATCGTCTGACCCTTATCTTTCAATCAAGCTACTCAAGTGCTCTCAGATCCAGCCACACTCAAGTCTTGTAAAGCTTTTTTTGATCTGCTCTCAGTCTCAAAGCTGTCAAAAAGACTCTTAGATTTACTCTCGTCTCACATGTTCTCACATTCTTTGACAGTGATATGGTTTCAGTGCTGTTTCACTATAGAGTAGAGAAGAGCATGGGTTGATTTCAGCATGCATGAAGAGGACGGCAATAATTTAATTCATTCCATGAAGCAATAAATCAAGTCCTTCGTGATTTAATGTCTGATTAATTTCTAGGATTATTTACAGCAGCTATATGTACTGCACTGATGTATCCGTGACTGTTCCCTAATATATAGTTGTTGTTGTTTTGGGTTTTTTTTTCATTAAATTAACTTAAGGCATTCCTGACATTTATTGTTTGATCTGTACATTTTCTTCTGTTGAATTTTTCACACTTAAATTTTTTTTGAACACTTGTACAGGGACGGGGGACTTAGTTTCAGTGCAGAAATCCTGAGGTCCTTCTGGAAGTGCTGTATTTTTTTATTGATAGTGAGGTCAGTTGTTTTGTGTTTGGCAGGTTTTTATGGTAAGAGCTGTGCGGATGCGTGTAAACTCAACCCATGTGAGAATGAAGCCCAGTGTCACAGAAAACCCAGCTCCTCCCATGGCTACATCTGCGACTGTGGAGATAACCACTATGGACAGTACTGCCAACACAGGTATGCACGCAAACCTATACACCACACACACACACACACACACACACACACACACACAAATTTATTACATTTATTGTAATGCAGTGTTAAGACATATGTGCATATATATGTCCATATATGTGTATACTGAGGTGTGTTGTGGATGGTGTCCATGTTTGTGTTGGAAGCTTAGGTGCATTCTGACTTTGATTTACTGTCTACTGTGTGTGTGTGTGTGTGTGTGTGTGTGTGTGTGTGTGTGTGTGTGTGTGTGTGTGTGTGTGTGTGTGTGTGTGTGTGTTGAAATTTGGTGGCTTAGAGAGGATATAAGGGGACTTAAGTTTGCCAACAAACAGTTACTTTGCTGACCTTATTCAGTCTCACAACCTCCCAACATGCACTCATGTGCACATGTATGCTCACACACACACACACACACACACAGACAAATTCCACAAATCTCATCTGCTTCCTTTAATCTGTTAAATCCATTTTTGCCCCCTGACCCCTCTCTCTCTCTTTCTCTCTCCCTCTCTCTCTCTCTCTCTCTCTCTCTCTGCCTGTTTTTATCACAGGAGTGAACAGCAGTGCCCTCGTGGTTGGTGGGGTAGTCCTACATGTGGACCATGCCACTGTGATGCTAGTAAAGGCTTTGACCCGGACTGCAACAAGACAACTGGGCAATGCCACTGCAAGGTGACACTCTATACACACATAAACATGACTTTGAATTGCCTATAGCCAAAAACTGTTTAAATGGGATTTTACACACCCATTTACAATCCTGTTCTTTTGGCTCAGAAAAGAAGCTTTTCGGGTGGACTTATGGAAAAGGGCAAGCTCTGGTCTGAATAGCTGGTTTTTGTCACAATGACTTCACACTGGAATGTCGTTTATCCTTGCCTTGCCTAGAACTGTAATTATTTTTTTAATAATTTCTGAATTATTACTGGATAGCATTGCTGTCCACTCCCAGTGTGGCGTGCCATTATTTAGCTGAAGTGCCTAGCACTTGCTTGCTTCCGTGGTGTCCTCCATTCAGCACTTCTGCCTTTTCTGGTCAGTTTACTGTTACCTTCTTTGCCATTCCTTTTCTGCCTCGCTTCTATGTTCTCCCAGAGTCAGAACTGCGTTTACCCTGTAAAGGCTTTCACTAATGGGTTGGGTGTATGTAAGTTTAGGGGCACAAGTATAATGAATCAAGAATGTTACCAAACACTTTAGGGAATGGTTTGGTATTGGCACATTTTACAGCTGTGTTTCAGTTTTATGTGCATATTTTTTCAATGAGGAGAGAACAATGTTTGAGGTTGATGGTTTACCAATTCCATGTACTGAACTCTTATTAATTAACCACTGTATACTGTAGTAAATACAGATTGACATTCCAGGGCAATCGTAAACAGTAATCAGGCAAAATATTAAACAAAAATAACTTTATCAATTTAGGATTATATAATAAATGATTTCAGTACAAATCAAATGTCATACAATACATGAAGTATAATTAGAAGCAAAAAATATTTATATCACTATTGTAAATAATGTATTTATAAAATTACAGTGAAACTGTATTTAAACATAATTTCTGTATCTCATGTATCTCAAAAATGGTAACTACATAGGATGTTTACAATTCTTTTCTTCCATCCAACCTGAAATGTTCACACAATATAAAGTATTATGTCCCACAGATATAGTATGTCCCACTAAAAGGATATACGTTGTTTGTTGGTAAGCCACAATAACCACCTGTGTGAACATATAAGATTATACAGCCATAAAATTCCAGACACCACCTACAGCACACATAGGATGCAGATCATTTTCAGCTCAGCGTTTAATCCTGCCTTGATCCATATGTAACCCCTCAATGTATGCACACATAGGAAATACAGAGTTAAATGTGAACACATACACACATACACATATATATGCACACACAGCCCTCTAATTGAATCATCTCTAACCATAACCCGATTTCAAATCCCGTTGTTTGACCTTAATCTTTAAATCCATGCGCTGATCCTGTTCTGACGTGTTACCATGATGATGCCAGGGCATTGTTCTTTGAGAATTATACACGGCTCTGGCATCTCAAGCCTCCTGAAGATGCTTCAGCACAGGACCTGGCTTTGGGAAGAGCTGGAGAGCACTCTTTCTCTCCCTCTCTCACTCTCTTTCTCCCTGTCCTTTATACTCTCTCTCTTTTTCTATATCGCTCTACACACACACACACACATACACACAGGTCCCTTGATCTCTAATCTCTAATCCACACCCCTGTGATGCTCCCCGATGTCTGACCTCCTAAAATCTCCCCGTTTTACACAGAAAGTCTGTCTGTTTCTTATGCCTCTGAAATCCATTTCTCTGCTTCTGGACAGCTAAAACCTTTGGCCTGTTTTTTTACACAAAATATGCACGTGGAATTTCATATATCAAAAATATATTATAATGCATTAAAAGTTCACGTTAATCTCTGCTGTCACATTAATGCATCCTAACCCCAGTTTTCACCATTTAAGAACATTATCTTTCATTTCAAAACAAATACAGACATTTTTTGAATAACATGAATAACATTGATTATCTGGTTCCAGTGGAACCTGTCAATCATTGGGATACATTAGGCAGCAAGTGAGCAGTCTGTTGATGTTTTAAAAGCTGGAAATTTGGGCAAGCAAAGGAATCTGAGACACTTTGACAAGGGCCAAATTGTGATGTGTAGGTGACTGGGTCAGAGCATCTCCAAAACAATCAGGCAGGTCTTGTGTTGATTTTCATTTGGTTGTCAGTACCACCCAAAAACCAGTGAACCAGCAACAGGGTCATGGTTCCCAAGGCTCACTGAATGCAAGCTCCGGAAGCCCCACCTCACAACCTTCAGAACTTAAAGTAGTCCATGTGGAGTTCAAGATTAAAAGGCCCTGTTCATACCTGGCATCACAGTTAATTGCCAAAATGCATATCCATTCACACCTGGCATTTTAAATGCATCTCCTGGATTTCTCACATCATTTCCACAGGGGGCATGGTGCATATTAATTAATTTTATCAAGATATGGTACCTGTTTTAACTTGTGCCCCAGCCACAAGTATCAAATTTATTAATGAATTAGTTTGTTGTGCTCAGCAAGCTCATGTGGACAGTGGACATTAGGCGATGTGGTCTTGTGGTTATTACATACATTATTTTCCACCTGGGGCAGTGACATGGTTGATGCAGATGGTGTTTTGCCATCAGGGACCCATCAAAACGCTTTGTTGGTGACACTAGAAGAATAATATGCTCATAAGCATCTCTGACCACTTCCACATGTGGGTTGAGTGATCAGATTACAATGCGTCCTGGAGGCACTTAGAGTGGACGTGAGTGGTCATAAGTGGCCAGCACCTGTACTTTGTGCTGGCCACTTACGATTGGTATCACCCAGGACACATGTAATGCCAAGTTTGAAGAGGGCCAAAGCTGTTTTGGTGGGCTTACAAAATTTAATAAAATAAACACTTGCTATAATAATCAAATATACAAAGTACATTTAAATGAATAATTGTAAATGATCAAACAAATGCTTTCAAACAACATTCCAATCCTCAAGACTGTCTTCACACTGTCACTGATGTAGCCAGATATTAGCTTTTACATAATTACATATTTAAATATTCTGACTGTGCTGCACTCTGCAAAACACAGGACATGACAAGGTAGTAAGTGTTTATTTCACTTTATTCAACAAGGATGTTCAGTACATTCAAATATTTCACTCAGTAATCTGGTCTATATATGTGGAGAAACAGATCCAATGCTCTTCATCTTCATACTGACCTATACGACAGACTTTCAATGCTAAAGAAACTTTAGTGTGTCTGTGTGTGTGTGTGTGTGTGTGAGAGAGAGAAGAAGGCTCTGAAATGTAATAGCCAACCGCATGCACACATGCTGAGTAATTGGCAGCACAGTTAGCCTGTGAGGCATATGGTAATTGATTCACACGTGAGTGTAAACCTTAATTAAGTGGGATTAGTCACGCTACATGACATTGCACACCCTAAAGTAACATTAGAGACACATACATGCTTATGTGAGTCAGACTACGCTGTGTCTGGTGCAATAGAACCCAACTCTGCTGGAAACCATGGCTCAGAGAACCCGTCTTGGCACTGAGAGTGAATATTCATATTAAAAACGCTGTACTGCTGACAGGATTTCAAGTACAATTCTTTTCAGGGCTGATCCAGACATGTATAAAGGTGCCATACAACATGTATGTTTAGTACACTGTTTTTTTGAACAAATGCTCACAGCAATGCTCTGAAATGTAGCCTTCCCTGGACAGTAGAGGCAGTTATCTCATGAAAAGTGGGAAAATGTTTTTTTAATACCCATGATTTCAGAAGATATATTGACTGAATTTATCACAATACTTTAGTCCATATAGTGTATCACCAGGGTTATAGAATAAGAGCCTGTTTGCTGTGGATGGCAGTGAGGCTTGATGATTATATATGTCAGACTAAATGTAGTCAACTCACATGCCTGCTTTGTTTCTCTGTTTTGTGTGTGTGTGTGTCTGTGTGTGTGTGTGTGTGTGTGTGTGTGTGTGTGTGTGGGTGTGTGTGTCTTTCTTTGTATTGATTATTTTCAAACATTTGTTTGATTTTCTATGTCTGTTACTGGCCTTTGTCTGTGCCTGTTTGTGTTCCGGTGTGTATATGTGTGTGTATATGTCTGTGTGTCTGCATGTGTAATGATGTGTATGTGTCAGGAGTTCCATTATCGTCGACGGGGCAGTGATGTGTGCTTGCCATGTGACTGCTACCCAGTGGGCTCCTTCTCACGGTCATGTGACCCTGAGAGTGGTCAGTGTCAGTGCAGGCCAGGAGTGATTGGTCGACAGTGCAACATGTGTGACAGCCCATTTGCTGAGGTCACACAGACAGGATGTGAAGGTGAGATTCAAACATACACACACACATGCACACACACACACACACACACACACACACTCATTGCTTGTGTCTGTTCTCTTTAACAGCCACTGTTTCATGCCTTTATCTATTCATACTATGAAAAGTGACTACTATGATCTATCTATCCATCTACCCACTCATCCATCTGTCCATCCATCCATTTATCAAGCACATCATTCATGAACACTATTTTATCCATTCATCCATCAATCCACCATCCTCTCATCTATAAAACCATTTATACATGCATTTATTTATCCATCAGTCCTTTCACCCATAAATTCATTTATCAGTCTATCATCCATTTATCATCCCATTATTCATCCATCCATCCATCCATCCTTCCATCCATCCATCCATCCATCCATCCATCCATCCACCCATCCATCCTTCAATCCTTACATCCATCCATCCATCCATCCATCCATCCTTCCATTAATCCAGTCATCCATGCTACACCCATCATTCTAACCATACAGCTCATTCATTCAGTCATTCAATAAGTGCACTTATTGTGGTTGAATAAATATTCACAAGTGTTGTTGAACTGAAAAACTGGTAATTAAATTTCATTACTTTTAATCTTCAGTCATTAAAGTCTCTAAATGCTGAACATGCTCATTGCCAGACATACTTTTTTTTTAATGGGAATGAACTTTCACAGTGATCTATGATGGCTGTCCCAAGACCATCACACTTGGAATCTGGTGGCCTAGGACCAAGTTCAACCTGCCTGCTGTTGTGCCCTGTCCCAAAGGATCTGTAGGTGAGAGTGTGTTTGTTACATTTTAAACTGCATCCTGCAGAGTATGAACATTTATGCGTCTTCTTGTGTGTGTGTGTGTGTGTGTGTGTGTGTGTGTGTGTGTGTGTGTGTGTGTGTGTGTGTGTGTGTGTGTGTGCCTGTAGCTTGAGGCTGTTGAGAGGAATGAGACAGAGCTTAATACGATCATTGAGAAGAAGCTGGCTCATCAGCTGCGTGACGTCACTGAAGCAACACCTCGTCTCTATGGCAACGACCTCCAGATTGCTGAGAGACTGCTGTCCCGCCTCATGACCTTTGAAAGCCTCCAGACAGGTTTTGGATTGACGGCCACTCAGGACGCACATTTCACAGAAGTAAGAATCCCCACTGGACACATGCTACAACTCCATTATCATTTGCTTGTATTGTTATGTTTCTCTTTTCCTTAGTTATACAGGCCTAAAGTGGACAAATCTGTTGTCTTATGCTTAAATGTGATATAAGTGATGATTTGGATGTTTTCTGTAAATAGTGTGAACACAAAATTTTAAATCTGACCTCAGCCAATTTGAACTATTAGACTAGATCACATACATGGATTCTATTTAGTCTTCTATATGCATATCCTAGAAAATCTATTTAAAAAAATAAATAATAAAAAGGAGCTTGTGATCAAAATCAAAACTGTTCTGAAGGCAGTGCTACCTTTGGGGCAGAAGTATTGCAATTGGTTCAAAGAATACCCAAGTGAAGAACTGCCTTCAGAACTGTTTGGAGTAGTGATTTTGCACGCAAGCTAAGAAAGACCGGATGAAAGCTAGATATAAAGTAGAATCACCAAATTATGCTCCCTTAAATTAGATTAATAAATGGGTAGAATCGGTTAAATTATAATGGATTTGAAATACATTTGACAAATACATACTGTAAAATTGATTCTTAAAGTATGCATATATATACTTACTGCATCAGTGCAGTGAGGCATAGAGGCAATCAGCTTGTAGCACTGCTGAGCCCATTACTGAAGCCCAAATTCATCTTGTCTGTACTCCTTGGTCTGTTGTATCTCATAGACTTTTCTTGATAATCCTCTCAAGGCTGTGGTCATTCTTGTTTTCTTTACCAAATTTCTCCATCCAGTCAACAATGCATTAATATACTTTTTGATGCAGCACTGAAAACAGTCAGGAACGACCTTCTGTGGCTTACAGCAGGAGGGTGTTGATGATTGGCTTCTGGACAGCTATCAGTTGTCATGATTGTGGTTGCTTGTACTGAACTCGATAGGCTATTTTTACTGTTCGAATAGTAATTTATTCAGGGATGAAATCAAATAATTTGAAAAACTGTTTTCAATGAGCTGTAACTAAAAAAGTTTGAAATATTTCACTTTACATGACATTGAAATGTATTAAAGTTATAAAACATCTTTATAAAACAACACTTTGTGTCTGTTATGGCAGAAAATGCCGTAATAATAATATAATATTATCACAGTCAGTCTCTATCTCGCTCTCTCTCTACAGAATGTGTTACGGGCCTGCAGTGTGTTGTTGGGTTCATCCAGCACTGGTCTGTGGAGGGCTCAGAATGCAGGCCAGAGCGGAGCAGCGGGCCTGGCAGACCTTCTAGAGCAATATTCCCGCACCCTCGCTCAGAACATGAAACAAACCTACCTCAATCCTGTAGCACTGGTAGCACCTAATATAGGTGAATCACAGACACACACACACACACACACACACACACACACACACACACATACACATTATTAACATGCACCTTGAGTCATTAGATCACGAGTGAGCAGAGAGACGGTATAGCTGTATACAACTGCCATTTACATTTGAATGAGAATTATTATGATCTGATTCATAGTGACTGGCAGACTGGGAGTAGTGGGAACATTTACTACACTTTAGTATTCACATTACAAATATTTTGTGGTATTACTTATGCCCAGTAGCACCTTCAGAGATTGATCGGGCTGAAGTCATCCAAATATGATTCAGATCCTTCGGAAATCAATTTCAATATGTGGAGTAATGAAGTAACATTTGGGACTTGGAACATAATTGAAGCCCTCCTCCGAATCTAACATCCTATAAATTACACTTCTACATTGGTCTTGTGTCTTTCAGTTTTCCCCAAAGTCCTGAAAGTTCACAAGAAACCTGCCTCAACACAGGCCATGAACCAAACTGTCCTTGGAAAATAAAAGAATAGTAAAGCTTGAGTTGAATTCAGAGACTTATATCAGGGAGAACTGTAATCTTAAAACAGTCACTGCTCTATTAGACCCATAAGACCAATGTGCCTGTGTCTGACTACAGAATGCTGCTGTGTATTAATTCATTAAGGCTAATTTTGTGCATGTCTATGTCTGTCTGTCAATGTGTGTGTATGTGCCCTGCAGTGATGACTGTGGATCGTGTTGAGAACCACACACATGTGAGGAGACGGTTTCCCCGCTATCACAGCACGCTGTTCCGAGGACAGGCTCTGTGGGACAGTCATACACATGTGGTGCTGCCACCTAGTGCCCTAGTACCACAGCGCAACTTCTGTAAGTACACAGTCCTCGACAAGCTTACAGTTTGTATAACCCTGTCACCTCTACACACACTCATACACAGTGTTCATATCTTTAGTTTCAGCCCTGTCTCCACCTGCCCCGGTTAGTCTACTGGCCAATCAGACTCCTGAGATGCCAGCAGCTAGGCGTTCTGTGTGGCTGCCAGATCCCCCCATCACCATTGTCATTCTGCTTATATACCGCAGCCTGGGGGCTGCCCTACCTCCAAAGTACCACACTGACCGCCGAGGAGTCAGGTGGGTGTATTTGGGAAGCATATCAACACACTGCTTGCCAGGGAGTCCAAATGTGTGTATGTATATTACATTTAAAAGTATGAAATCACTGTTTTCCATGTTAATTTTAATGTATCCTTTAATAGTGAGATAATACAGTGTATATGTTATAAGTTAACTCAGTTTTGAGTTAATTTTGAGTTGACTCAGTGTATATTGTTTGATTAGCAGTACATGGTGAGCTGAACCCCAGAACTATTAGGAAATTAGCTGCAGATGAAACTGCTTAAATATTGTGTATGAAATTTAGGTTTAGTTAAGTTTAGTCTGTGTTGCTCCCTCTCAATTTGTTTAATGTTTATCCCCGTCTGTAGTTTAGGACTCATCCTGACATGATGTCCACATGACATTGGATTGTTGGGCAACTCAAGAGCTGTGATTCTGCACTATATTAAAACACAGTTCTGAGTAAATTTACCTTTCTTTTCTTATGTGGACACAGAAATTTACATGGCTTCATAGATCTGCAGTGGGGCTGCTTTCTAACTGCCTGCTTATCAAGTAAAAGGAAATATGTTTGAAACCCCTCATCATCTCAGCATTCCATGGTCTGAGAATAGGAAGGCCTCCTTCATATGGAGGAGAAGATGGGGAAGTTCTAACCTGCAGATAGGGAAACATGCTGTAATTATCACTTTACTGTAATCTTTTATGGCATTAACTGCCTTTAGATTTGATCACAGCTTTTGAAATAAGAGGCAGTATGAATCTAAATTCTGTAGTTTGATTATAAACAGCATCCTTGAGTTTTATAAAATCATTCCCTCTGTTCATCATTCCATATAATAAATGTTCCTATATTCCTAACTTGTTATTTATTTTGTCAGAACTGTGAAATTGTGCTGCCACACTAATGATTTAAAGTAACATTTTTACTTGCAGGTTGCCACGTCACCCAGTGCTGAATTCTCCCGTGGTGAGTGTGTCTGTGTATAACAACCAGTCGTTTGTAGAGGGATTCCTAGACTCTCCTATCGTGTTGGAGTTCCGTCTGCTGGAGACCAGCAACCGTAGCAAGCCTCTGTGTGTGCAGTGGAACCACACTAGCACGTGAGTTTCACACAGTGTGTGTAAGGATGCGAAAGTGCTTTTCTCAACTCGCTTTTTCTAGCATGATGTGTGGTCCTTTGTGTGTAATAAAAGACTTGTATTTTATGAGCTTATGACTTTTATATAAAAATCATTTTTGTGTTTTGTGTTACACTCAATTTATTTATTCCATCTGGGTTTGTGTGTGTGTGTGTGTGTGTGTGTGTGTGTGTGTGTGTGTGTGTGTAGTGTGTCAGTAGGAGGTTGCTGGACAGTGAGAGACTGCAGTGTCGTCTACAGGAACACATCACATGTGCGCTGTCAGTGTCACAAACTGGGTACATTTGGAGTTTTAATGGACAGTTCACAAAGAGAGGTAACATGCACACACACACACACACACACACACACACACACACACACACACACACACACACACACACACACACACAGGCCATGCCAATAACAAAAATTATTTAATTCAATTAGGAATAGGCTTAATGCATAATAATGAGACACACAATAAACAATATGTTGTTTTCTATTCTCAGTGAATTTTTCATATCCTAAACCTGTAATATATAATTATAATTAATTATTATGGGCGGCACGGTGGCACTACAGATGTGTCACACTGCATGTGTCACACAGCTCCAGGGGCCTGGGTTTGCAGGTTCGATCCTGCTTTGTACACTGTTTTGAGGAGGTTGGTGCATTCTCCCTGTGTCCGCGCAGGTTTTTTCTGGGTACTCCAGTTTCCACCCGCCTCCCAAAAATGCAGGAAGAAACAGTTAGATAATGACTGATGGAATTATTGTAAATAATTTGAGTGATTCATTGATTTCAATATTTGAAAATGTTTGCTGTTGAATCATCTTCAAATTCAAATTGACGTATTTTGATGCATCTATGTTTTTTGCATCTTAGTAAATGTATCACTGAGAAGAGGAATCTGCAATTAATCTCAAAGAATGCTTTAATCATTGTTAATTCTCACTTTTTTCTCCTTCCCTTTCTTTCTCTCTCTCACACATTGTCCCAATCCCCCCCCACTCTTAACCTCCCTCCCTCTTTCTCTGTTGGTTTTTCTCTTTGTGTTGAGTAGCAATTAGAGGGTGACCTGGAGACCCTCGCCATAGTAACCTACACTTCACTAACGGTTTCCATGGTGGCGTTGTTGCTAACGGTAACGGTGCTCTCCTGTCTGAGAGGACTGAAGTCAAACACACGCAGCATTCATTCCAACATGGCTGCTGCCACGCTTCTCTCTCAGCTCACCTACTTGCTGGGCATCAATCAGACAGAACAACAGGTGAGTGAGTGGGTGGGTGAGTTAGTGACTGAGTGAGTGAATGAATGAGTGAGTGACTCAGTGACTGAACAAGTGATTCAGGGACTGAATGAATGACTCAGTGGGTTAACGAGTGACTTAGTGACTGAATGATTTAGCAAGTATATAACAAAGTAAATCACTGCAAATATGGCTGAATGAGTGAGTGACTCAGTGAATTAGTGAGTGACTTAGTGACTGAACAAGTGATTCAGTGACTGAATGAGTGACTCAATGGGTGAACGAGTGACTCAGTGACTTAACGAGTGACTCAGTGACTGAATGAGTGACTCAATGGGTGAACGAGTGACTCAGTGACTTAACGAGTGACTCAGTGACTGAATGAGTTAGCAAGTGTTTAACAGTGAATCACTGCAAAAGTGACTGAGTGAGTGAGGGAGTGAGTGAGCACACATGTGAGTGGCAGATTGGCTTAGTGAGAGAGATGATTAAGGACTGAATGAGTGGGTTTATTAGCTCCTCAGTCAGGCAGTTATTGGGTTATTGGAATATCAATGTGCAGCGCTGGGAGGTCATTGGCAAAACAAACACAGAAACAAGCGTGGCTGTACGAAGCGGTGTTTAAATGCCAATCTGATAATATGCTGCTGACATTATAAGCAGCCCAATTTTATGCACTGCTCTTGAACATAAATGTTAGGAGACAGCACTAGGCTGAGCAATATTGATATTCATTCAGAAATGAATATCACAGCCATTTACATGGACGCCACAATCAGTCACACTGCATATTATTCAGTCACTCAGGCTCCAGTTAAATGCTTTTGTCTGCCGCACACACTGTCACACACCCACACACACGTAAACCAGTCTAATACTGTGTTATGTGAAGACTGCTCCATCCAGTACAGCCCACACACAATAAATGCTGACAAGTTAATGAATTCAGTGTGTGTGACAGAACCTGCTTCATCTACATTCATGATTAATACTCTCTTAAACCTTTTCATATTTAATGTTAGGAAAAGAGTGCATTTGTTATGTATTCTGTACAAGTGACAAGTGCTTCAATCAAGTATGAAATCATTGAGATTAAAGTCACCCTGGAACTGAAATCATTAGAATTATTGAAATGATTACTATTGAAATTAGTCGCTGAATTTTAATCAGTGGACTTGTAATTATAGAAATTAAAATCATTAGGTTTGCAATTATTGGAGTGGCAATCACTGGAATTGGGGTGGGCAAAATCTGGGCAATATTTTATAAGATTGTGATTTTTTTTTTTTACTGTGATACACAATATACTTTTCTGAGCATATCATGCTTATAATCATTGAATGTGTTTACATGCGCTCAATAAATCAATGACTGCAGAAAATTAGATTTTGTATGTAATCCTATTAACTTGAGTACATGAGTCAGACAATAATCAGATCTGCTTTGCATCCGGCCAATCATTTTAAAGAAAAAGATGACAAAGAGACAAGCATTATGTAAAACCCCAACTTCACGCAGCTGCTATTTTACACATCAAGCCACAATGTTATTTAAATTGATCTATAGTGTTCAGTCTTGCATGTGTCATGCCAAATGTTGCTTTCTTATTCCCGCTACCACTGCCCGTGTTCACATTTGTGAACATCCGCGCATTCAAAAGTCATTGTCAAGATGTGCAGCGGTTGGGTGGGGGGCGTTGGGTGGAGGATTCATAAGTTCCGACTTGTATCAAGAGCAAATTTACACCATTGACGTAGAGTGTAATTAGTCCTGTTTAACTGCATATGGGGCAGCGAGTAGCAGTTTTAAGAATCTGATGCTATTGAAGCATTTTATCTGCATGTCACAAAATTGCATTAAATGTAAGTTTCAAAGCACATTTTACAATGACACTCAGACCATGTCATACAAACAAGTGGTTCTGCTAGAGCTCACAGTCCCCTGGGATAAATGAAAAGAGGAGTCATAGAGTATATAAGTGCAAAATACTTTTAGCTGGTAACAGAGTGCAGAGGACAGGGATGGAAGGCCTGCTATGTGTCTGTTGAGGTGGGTTGCAGAGGCTTTGCAGGCCCTAAGGCTCCTAAGAATAACAGAGTTGCAGCACAGGTATCACAGAAATGGCCGAAAGAATATCAGGGTGGCTTTGGATTAAGAGGAGTGGGGTATTGTATGGCTTAGACACATGTTGGGTGAGGATGTCTGATGATTTAAAAATTGAAACATGCTATATAGTGGCTTTATCACTGAAAAATGTGTCCAAGTTGCACCAGGTAGTGTATTAGGAACTTGAATCATGAAAGTGTCTTAAGTAGTGTGTTTAATTTTTACCATATCTGAAAGTGTAATCATTAAAATCACTGAATTTGTAAATGATGGAATTAAAATCAATGTGGATTTGGATTGAAATAAGCAAAACTGGAATTAATCAGGATTGAATCATTGGGATGGAAAACACTGAGCCTGAAATCAGAAAGGCTTTGAAAACAGCAGTGAGATGATAATTGCCAAATAGATGTTCACAGTCCTGCTTCATTCTCTCATTGTCCTGGTTGGTGTGTTTTCTCAGTTCCTGTGCACAGTAGTGGCGATCCTACTGCATTATTTCTTCATGTCGGCATTTGCCTGGCTGTTCGTAGAGGCGCTGCACATTTACCGCATGCAGACCGAAGCACGAAACATCAACTATGGAGCCATGCGGTTCTACTATGCCATCGGATGGGGAGTGCCTGCCATTATTACAGGTAGAGCGTCTAAAGCAGTGGATTCTGTTTTGTCAAATGTAAATAGTACCCGACCCCAGGAACATTCATAACTAATTATGTTCCTTCATAGTTGTCTCTTATTTCACAATTTTATTGTCCTTGGTTTTGGTCATGTTTGAAACATTACAGATGCTTCCTTTTGGATATATGTTGATTATACAGTACCTTGCTAAAGTATTCACCCCTCATGGTTTGGAAATAAAAAAAAACCCCTGAAGATTGGTTTTCATCCTCATTGCTATGATGCCTCTAAATAGTTGTGGTGCAACCAATAACCTTCAGAAGTCACATGCTTAGTGAAATGAAGTCCACCTGAGTGCAGACTAAGTGTCACGTGATCTGTCACATGATGTACACATCTTTTCTAAAAGGCCCCAATATCTGCAACACCATTAAGTAAGAGGCACCACTAACCAAACACCAATGAAGACCAAGGAGATCTCCAGGGACAAAGTTGAGAAGTACAAGTCAGGGTTGGGTTAAAAAAATGTCTGATGATCCCCCAGAGCACTATCAAATCCATTATCATCAAGATCATGGTACCACACCAAACCTGCCGAGTTGAAAATGCTGTCATTAAGGAAAAAGCCATGTGTTAGAACCTTTTGTCGATAGTCTTGTTCTATATAGCTCCATCCTCTGGCCCTCCAGTGCTGGGGGAATTCAGCCCCCAAGGATGGTTACCATTACCTGGCACAAGGAGTCTAAGCAAGAGATAAGTTGAGCCCTACTAATCAGCTACTAAGACAGTAGACAAATAGACAAATCACAAGATGCATAATCTACATGTACTGACACTGATCACTGATGTACTGACAAGATCTAACACTATGTGTGGTGCAAAACCAACACATCACCCCAAGTACACATTCCCACAGTGAAACATAGTGGCAGCATCATGCTGTGGGGATGTTTTTCAGCAGCAGGGACTGGGAAACTTGTCCAAGTCAAGGGGAAGATGGATGATGCTAAATGCAGGGATATTGTTGAGGAAAACCTGTTTCTGTCTGTCAGTGATTTGACCCTGGGACAGAGCAAACACTCGAAGGGTTTAAGCATGTAAATGTACTGGAATGGCCTAGTCAAAGCCCAGACCTTAATCCAATTTGGAATCTGTGGTCTGACTCGAAGATTGCTGTTCACCTGCGGAAACCATCTAACTTGAAGGAGCAGGAAAAGTTTTGCCTTGAGAAACGGGCAAAAACCCTTGTTAGGAGATGTGGCAAGCTCATAAAGACTCATCCAAAGGGATTTGCATCTGTAATTGCTGCAAAAGTATCTCTACAAAGTACTGATTTTAGGAGGTGGATAGTTCTGCAGACTGACGTTTTCTGTTATTTTGTCCTATTTGTTTTTGCTTCACAATCAAATGTTCACAGTTGTAGCATGATTTGTAAATGAAAAACATGAAAAATGCTTAGTGGGTGAATATTTTTGCAAGGCACTGCATATTGTGATTGGAATACCATGTAGTCATATGCAGAGTTGGCGATGGATCCACTGTGGAATGTGAATTAAGTTTGCAACTGATGGCCTGTTCCCCAGACCAAGACAGAATCTAAGTTTCAGTATTACTGCATAAACAAGTTCAATGCTGCAAGCTTTAGAACAAGACTAAGGTCCATGTCAGACAAAACAACCCATAAAGTTTTAACGTAATTTGACTGATATGTGTTCTATATTTGTGTGTTGCAGGACTGGCTGTTGGTCTAGACCCTGAAGGTTATGGAAACCCTGATTTCTGTTGGATCTCTCTGTATGATAAACTGATCTGGAGCTTTGCTGGACCTATTGCCATCGTCATACTGGTATCAGAAACATATCAGCTATTCTTTCTAACTGTCTGACTGTCAGTGTCAGGGGAGTCACATTTATCCACAGTGTGGGCAGTGTTACATTTTTCCAGGATAACTATATAATCCATGACTAGTGTTTATCCCTGTTCAGTAAATTGGCCCTAAGGGTAAATGGTTTTAGTTTAGCCACAGACTACACAAAAAAATGTAAATACTGTGAATGGGGTAGAACCATCTATAACAGTGTCAATGAAAGTGAACAGTCTAGAACAATGTAAATGGAGACAGTGAAAAAATTGGGTAGCGTGTTTATTTATTTTTTTTTACATTATATAAATATTGCTGTTATTTAATATTCTTTATATTGTGCCAGAGTTTCCTGATGAATGGACAAATAGAAATGCTCCAAATAACTTGGTATAAAATCTTTTACACTGACTTCCACTGCAAGTTGAGAATGCTTTTTTCTGCTGTAGAGCTGCTCTTTTGTAGATATATACCAAATAGCAGACATATTTTGGCCAAATATTTGCCACAGCTGGCACTTGTGGCTCAGATGTGTAGGGACATATGCTGTCAGGGGTGGTTTCTGCATGACAGTGACATATATTTTTCAATCAAATCATTTTAGTGGATTAGTGAATATAAAACATGAGCTTTTCTTCTGTAGTCATTCTGCTTGGGGGGAAGATCTGTCTTGGCTTTAGCGTACCTCGATTTGCGAGTGGCCTGATCACTTGGACAGGTCGATTGAGATGGAATGGGGAACGTGATTCAAATACTGATTTATATATGAGCAAATCAAATAGACGGAAGGAAGGTGAGGATGTTAGACTTACCGCCACTCAATATTTAGTATAATTGTACCAAATTAAGACAGTCTAACACAATACAAGATGGAATAGACTGAGATTAGCCTTCAGGTGGAGGCATTTTCTGTATTTTTGATACTTCTACCAATGTATTTTTCATTTTTACTTGAGTAAAGACTGTCTCTCCTGATGGGCATATCGCACCCTGCTCAGTGACAGGTTTTTTGTGCCTTTTTTGACAAGAAGTGTGAACAGGCGATGTTTATTTGGCAGCACACATCATTGTGGAGGTGGAATTAAAATATATTCTCAATGAACAGTCGCTTATTGCCACTGCAGAATATATGCTCTAAATTTGCTATATACATATTTGTGGACACCCTTTACCCAAAAGATCTGTCTATATAGTGTATAAAACACCTTTTATCTCCATTTTCGGAGATAATGATGAATGGACTAATTGAAATGCTTCAAAATGATTTGTAATAAAATTCTTTTTATATTGACTTTCATTGAAAGTTAAGAAGGTTTTATCATTTTGTGTAAAGTTTCCTTGTCTGGTGATTCCATAAGATGTTTTGTGTGATAGCAATGATCTATTATTGTTTGACATTGTAACAAACCTAAATTCATCATTCAATATGTCAATATGGCCTCTGTCCCATTAGTGGTGTGTTTGCACTGTCAGTGTTGCGGTGAACTGTCCTTGAGGGGGTGACATGTTGCAGCCAAATGAATAATGTGTTCTTGTTTTAAAATGTCATTTGTCCCTTTTTCTCCCCCATTGTCTCCACTGCAGATGAACGGTGGGATGTTTACAATGGTACTGCGTATGACTTGTAATCTGTCTCAAAAGGAGACAAAGAAGCTGCCTGTAATGTGAGTCTTAACATGCACTCACATACTCACACACACACACACACACAAATGCTGGAGGTGTTTGATTCTGCATGACTGCTGGGTTTTTGCTATTTAAACTGCTCCAGTTTTCTGCTTACGTAAAGTCTAGAGCTAACATGATTCACTCAGACTGCTGGCTCATTTGCCTTTTGCTAACCTTCAGTTCTGCTGCCAAATGAGCTCTATTATAAACCACCAACTCCATCAGAACTTCATCAGACCTCACATTGCAAATGAATATGAAAAAACTTAAATTTGTCTTCCCTGTCTTTCCCTTTTAACCTCCTCCTTCTGCTTGTTCCTGTCTGTCTGTCTCTTTTTCAGTGCCACTATCCGCAGTGCCTTTCTTCTGCTGCTCTTGAGTGCATGTGTCTGGTTCTTTGGGCTAATGGCCGTCAATAACAGCATCCTGGCCTTCCACTACCTCTTTATTGTCCTCTGCTGTATACAGGTGTGTCTCACAGAAATGTAGGGACAGTAATAATGATTTTGGAGCAGGTTTAATATGAAAGGTGCAAATTACCTGTAGTTTACTGACACTTTGCAGCAGTTTGAGTCTAGAGCCTCCCTGCATGTGGTTCTCAGTTAGCTTAAACATGTGTTAGGTGAATTGGGTGTGAAAAATTGCCCCTACGTGTGAGTTAATGGGGATGATTGATATGCTATAATGGACTGGCTCCCTGTCCAGAAGGTATTCTTGGCTTCCACCCAGCGTTTCTGGGTAGACTCCAGATCCACCATAACCCTGACCAAGAGGAAAAAGATACAGCAATGAACTCTTTAAACATATGAGTGTGTGAGGCCTTAACTGCACTATATGTTTGTGGACATCCATTCTGATGAATGCATTCAGTTACTTTAAGTGTCACCCATTGCTGACACAGATGTGCAAATGCTCACACAGCTTGCCTGGTCACTATAGAGAAGCATTACCAGTAGAATAGGACTCTCTAGAGCAGATTAACATGAACCTAATGGCACCATGTCAAATGCCAGGTGTGGGCTAGAGGTGTGTCAAGCCCCTCAGCATTGAGCTGTGGAGCAGTGGAACTGTTCTAATGGCTGATGGTGCTTCATCCAATACTTCCTCAGCTTATTAACACTCTTGTTGTTGAATGCAATCAAATCCTTAGGCAGCAGAAAGCCCTCAATGGACAACAGAGACAGTTACTCTAACAAAAGCAGAAAAACTCTTTTAATTTTGATTTCAGAAGAAACAATGAGCAGGTGTCTCAATACTTTAGTCCATGTAGTACAGTACTGTAATACCCAGTGTTATGAAATAATGTGACATGACTGTTGTTCTTTGACTTGCTGGTAAACTCCATTTTTTCTCTATCCTTGAGTACAAACAATCTCTGCTATATTAGTACCAACTATTCCAAGCTTTTACAGTCTGTGCAGTAAACAGTGAGTGAGCACAAAATACTGCATTTGCAGGTGGAATTAGGCAAAAGTGCATAAAAACAGGCACTACCCCTTTATGTGTTAATGGTTGCTAAAGAGCCACTTTAAACAACAAAATTCAGTATTTAGTATAATAACAGTAACCTGCATAACAGTAACCTGCCCCTTATAGGTTTTGTGTATGTGTTTAAATAATAGCTAGTGTTTAAAGGTGTTCTTAGGGTCAGTCTCTGAGAGGATATTTGACATGAAGAGGTTAATTTGTGTCCATCATTTCAGTCAAAAATGTAAACTGTCATTTTATATTCATGCATGTGAAGTGAAAAGTTTGAGTTTGAATACATTACTAATTGGACAATAAAAGAACATTTACATATTTAAGACTTTTCTTTTATTTATTAAAAATAATGAAAATCAAATATCACAGTTTACCTTTTTGAATTACATTATGTTCCAAAAAAACATTGTTATGATAACCAGTTTCTTAAAGGTGCACTAGTATATGCCAGGGAGTTTGTGTGTGTGTGTGTGTGTGTGTGTGTGTGTGTGTGTGTGTGTGTGTGTGTGTGTGTGTGTGTGTGGGTGTGTGTTTGTGTGTGCGCATGCGCCTGCACATGTGCATCTGTGTAATGAATGTATTAATCAGTTTGGTGTTTGTTCAGGGTTTGGCGGTTTTCTTGGTCTTCACTCTGTTCAACTCAGAAGTGCAGGAAGCCTGGAAAGTGGCCTGCATCGGCAAGAAGAGTCCCAGTGAAGAACCTGCCAGACAACCCCAGATTACTGTAAATAAACAAACACCCAAGCAGAAGCTAATACATTTGCTTAAAGCAGTGATTCAGACACGCAGTAACTTCCCCTTTACCTCAGACATCATTGATCAACCGAGACATGTCTGGTGTCTGAATTTTGTGTCTTTAGTTTTCCTCATTTGTATCTAAACTGCAAGCAATCCACCTGTGAAGTTTTGTAAAGTGGGGAAGAAGCAGAGTGGAGTTTATGGGCTGATTAAGAGTAGGGTGTACGACACTATCACACTTCACACACTTTGGATAGATGTGTAATGGATGAGTACACTGAGCAGACAAAGACAAGGGAGGTGGATGTACATGCAGGGGTTTAGAATTTAATAAACTAAAGAAAAAAAAACATGGATACAGAAAATGGAACTCATAAACTAACAAACTAACACAAGATGAACTCACACAGAACCTAGACAAACAAACAAAAGAACCACATGTTAAAGGAGTAACACAAGGTACTCACAAAATAACAACAAATCTGTCAAGTAACATACAAAACACAGGGTAACAATCTTACAAACAAAAGGACTGACTGAAACAGACAGTTACGTGCCTTTTTCTAGGCTTCGTATCTCAGGATCAGAGTAACCTACAGACAAGATACATAAAGCAAAGTACAAGACTTACCCCCATCGAACCATGAACTCATTATTGTGTAATGAATTATCAGCTCATAAAACCACAAAAATCACTAATTATCCAACTGAATTCAATCCCAGTTTAAATGCCAAAGGGGCGTTCAGTGCATGTTTACTGCTCTGTCTACAGGTACATGCTCGATCTGCATGCAGACACCTAATGATCAGTTAGAGGGGGCGTGGCCGATGATGTCATTGAGCCAGATATTGTTGTTATAGAGGAAAATGAGAAATCCTGAGTTTCAGAATTTAAGTCCTGAGAAGGGATAATACTGATGCATACATAAAAAACAAAAATAATAAAGGGTTTTCAGGTTATTTTTTTTATTTTGTTTGGACTTCTGTCAAGTATTTTGAAGAACTTTTTTATTATAAATATTCTTGTCAGTCTACACAATGAGTAGCCTAGGATCTCCTAAAAAACAATATCTGGCATGTGTGGCATGTCTCCTATAAATACTTTAAAAAAAATTGGAGAATAAAAATATGGCAAACTACACAAACTACAAAGGTAGTATCAGTGTTTTGATAATAATTCACTGATGTGATCCTTGGAGGCCCTACTTCACAACTTACAGGACTTAAAGGTGTGTAATGTCTTGGTGCCCGGTACCATAGCACACCTTCTGAGGTCTTATTGAGGTCATGCTTTCAATGTTGCTATGGCACTGATCATTGTTAATAAACTCTATTACCTGTTAGTTACTAAAGAAGCACAAATCAGACATCAAAACATTCTCAATGACAACATTTTTTACATTGATTTTTTGCAAGTCAAGCTTACACTAAATGACTTATACAGTCTGAATTGATAAAAAAAAAGTCTCTCATATTTAGTATCAAGGTTTATTTTATTTTTTGTTGTGCGGGCTTACTAACTAGACACACAACAAGTTTCAGCTATAAAAAATGCATGTGTGTCTGTTTGTAGGGCCAGAATCCATACAACAGTGCCTCCCTGCTGGAACAGAGTGGATTACACCGCATCACACTTGGAACATCTACTATATCATCAGTCAGCAGTGCTCGGTGAGGATAGCCAGACAGACACACACAGAAACTGGTCTTCTGAACAGCACACACACACACACACACACACACACACACACACACACACACACACACACACACCTTTGCTCCTTTAATTTTAATTATTATTCATGAAGATCTGCTTTACTAACTTCTACTCTTTTTGTGCGGTTTCTGTTTGTTTTGTTTGTCTGTTGTTTACTTATTGAGTAGGGAAAATCTTCTAGCACGCCAGACTGCTGAGCATACTTTGGGTCACACTGGGGCCACTGACCTCGACGTAGCCATGTTCCACCGCAACGGAGGTACACTCACACACAATAACCTCCATGCATGTACGTATATACACACGCCCTCACACACACTTAATTCAATCTACTCATATTTACTGCAGATATTACCTTTTAGCTTTTCTAAACTCAGCTTTTGCTTATTATCTCCCTCTCTCTCTCTCTCTCTCTCTCTCTCTCTCTCTCTCTCTCTCTCACTCCATTTATCTTTCTCCAGGTGAGGATTCAGACTCTGACTCTGATCTCTCTTTAGAAGAGGAGAGAAGTCTGTCCATCCCCTCCTCTGAGAGCGAGGACAACGTGCGACTCCGGGGACGTATTCAGCGACGCTTCAAACGGACCAATCACAGTGAGCGTTTACTCACTGAGCCTGCCCACAATGGCACCAAAGGTAGTGTCAGTGTTTCAGTTGGACACACTGTTGGTTAGAACTTTGCACATTGTTACAATCATTTTATTCAGTACAGTGAAATTAATACACAATGTTGCTTGATAGTTGAACCATTTAGACCTAAAACTAAAAGTTCTAAAAGTAGATAAGGAGAAGAATCTGATGTTTTTGGTGTGAATGGGAAATCATGGTTTGGACCTGTTTAGCTGCACCTGAGTGAGGACAATCTGCTTTGTATGGAGGATTGGGCTAAAAGGGCAAGAGTTACTGGAAACACTTTTCTAGTTTAGGACTGAATTTAGAACAAACTTTCAAGCACCACTGTGTAAAGAAAGTCCTAAGAAATGTAAGTGAGAAGTGAGTAAAGTCCAGTCCCAGTGTGCATCTGCAAACCAATAGCATGGTGTGTTGTTTGCATGTCAGATCTGGATGGGAATGATCTGCTCTCCTATTGGCCAGCATTGGAAGAGTGTGAGGTGCACTCTCTGCAAAAATGGGGTTCAGAGCGCCGCCTAGGGGCCGATTACAGCAAAGACGCTGCAAACAACAACCAGACAGATGCTGCGCTGACCAGTGGGGATGAGAATGGACTCTCACATACACACAGACACCGCAAAGGTAAATGCATTTATGTACGCCTTCACATAAGGATGTTGAGTGTTACAGGTCCTTTCAGACACTCTTAGTGCATTTGCCTAATTTAAGGTGATCCATTGTTGTGCAAACACGGCTTTCATAATATCCATGAAACAATGGCAATAGAATGATACACTTAAGAGCAGCTGAACGTGATCCTAAAGTCATCATATGTCAGCTAGGGTGGTACAAAGACCCGTAGCATTGTGGTGTGGAGCAGTAGACCTGCAGATTAAAGAGTGACAGAGCTCCATCCAATTTTGGATTGAGTTGTAGCTGCATTGGGACCCAGAACTGATCATGCAAGAGTAGGAGCTATTACTGCAACAACATGAATGACAAACTCTTTTAAAAACCTCGATTTCAGAAGTAGCATTGAGTGATCAGATGTCTACAATCTTCTGGACACATAATGTATGCATCAAACAAATACATTTGAAGTTGACACGATTCCTGAACTTCTGTTTCTTTTTCTCTCCAGGCATCTTAAAAAACCGCCTTGGGTGTCCTCCGGCTCTGCAGGGTTTGTCAGCTGTGGGTCGAGTCCCTAGTGAACTGTCCTGGTACCGCACATCCACTCTTGGCCACCGAGGGGTCCCAGCAGCCTCTTATGGCCGCATGTACTCAGGCACAGGCTCACTGTCCCAACCAGCTTCCCGCTACTCCTCCCGGGAGCACCTGGACTCACTGGCTCGGCGGCAGCGTTCCCGCGACAACCTCGACCTGCTACCACGGCGACGTGAGCTTGGTGCTGAGCACCTGGGTGGGTCCAGAGAACGTCTGGGTTCTGCCCACAGCATCCATGCCTCCAGGGAGGATCTAGCAGCAGGGATGGGTGTGGCTGGGCTAATGGGAGCTGAAAGTTCATTAGGTGGGTCGAGGGTACAGCTCAGCACCCTAACGAGGCGTCAGGCGTCTCGGGAGCACCTTGGGGGGGCACTGATGAGCAGCCGGTCACGAGAGCAGTTGGAGACTAATGGAGCTAGTGGGTCGGCCCAACCTTGTCGCGAGTGGCTCCGAACTCTGCCCCCACGACAGCTCTCACACCCCGAGCCACACCCTACATCCTCCCCCCCTCCACCAATCACAGAAGAGCCCCAAGAAGCCATGCCCCCACGGCGTGGCCGCCTAGACTCCGCCCCTTCATGTAGGTATCCCACAGCAGTCCCTGCAACAGCCCCCGGAGCTCCGCCCAGTCGACCTCCCTCCAGTGAACACCTGGACATTCTCTCCTCCATTCTAGCCTCCTTCAGCTCCTCTGTGCTAACCCCACCCCCTAATCCTGCCTCTGCTGGCCCCTCTCCCTCCCCACCTCCTCACTCCGCAACCTCTCAGAACATCTCTGAAGTGTCACCAGACTCTGAGTAAGTGCTTACCCCTTTCACCCTTTTTTCTCATGAGTCCTTGTGCTTTTCTTCAGTTCTTGTCCATTGATATATTCCGTTGCAATTTGGTTTGCCAACAACGGGTGTATCTTGCCAACTCTCATCAATTTGTAAAGTTGGAAAACCAACCTATCAGGTGCTTATTTAGACGTGGGTGAACATTGGCAACTGTTAAATTTATCTTGTAATCAGTGTGTAGACTGAAGATAGCTTGGCCTCATAAACTCAGAATCTCTTATAAACAGGATATAACGTGCATAAAGAATTTGTCCTCCACATTTTACCCATTCATGTAGTAACACACACTCTCTCTCTCTCTCTCTCTCTCTTTCTCTGTGTCTCTCCTGCTTGTCCTCCTCCATTTCTCTCAATCAGAGCCCACAGAAGTGACGGACAGTCTTGATGATCCTCTCAGTCCCATGAAGCAGTTCTGCTCATGGGCACAGAGGGACTGCAAGAGGCAGAGCAGTTGGACAAAGGCTTCAGGTGCATCTTTGGACACTGGACAACCTGAGAGTTTGACTGATTGAAGAGACGGTGAGGCTAAATTTGATCTGATCACGTGGTTTCCAGTCCAATTTTTACGACAGCCTACCAAGACCAAGGAGAGCATAAGGAACAAAAGGTGAATTCCACAAAGAAGTAGTGGGTTAAAACTCTACAACACCGAAGACACTGAAGAACTGACTTTGAGAGGGCTGTCCAGGGAAAGGAAGAAAGGAACATAGCCTGTACAGAACCTTTTTTATACAGTTTTGTATTTTTTTCATTGGAAATGAAAGTAAAAAATCTCTCAAGTGATGTTTTTAAAGATTGTGTCCGGCATATGGGGTTGTTGAATGACTGGATATGTGTTTCAGTGGAGAAGAATCCTAAACCATTCCCAAACTCATTCCAAAGCATCCCACACCTGTTCCGAAACGATCCTCATTCTCTTACGATGAATTCTCTCTTATTCTCTGATGAAGCAGGGGACCGAACTGGGATCAGAGGCTTGGGTTGGTTAAGTGAGGGTGTTGACATTCCTGGCTGGTGGGAAACTCAGCAGTAGTGATTGTAAATGTAAAGTATTTTGAGCTAAGAGATGTGATTTGACCGACATGATTGTGAATGAAAGGGATTGTTTAAAGGCAGCTTGGTTTTGACTAGGAGGTGAAGGTTGAAACTTTGGGTTGGTCTGAACACACTGCTCAAACTTACTCCCAACATGTGGCAGCTGTGAACACTCGGCTGTCCCATAGGACTCTGCAGGCACATTGTGTATTTGCTTGACTTTCAGTTTAGCTGTTTCAGGAGATGAGAATTAAGCATCAGTTGAGCACGATTGTTCAGTAATTCAGTTTAGACTGATGTAGGTGGTGGGGAGATCTACTAATAAGAACAGCTTCAGGAGTTATTCTAAACTAAATAAAAAGAATAACACTTTTTTACACAAAACATAAGTTAGCAGTGGAGCTCTTATTTGCTGTCTGTCAGAGGTGGGAAAAGTAAATAAAAATTGTATTGAAGTTTCAGTACTGTGAGAGTAGTGTGATCGTACCATAAGAGTGCTGTGACTGTACAGTTCCAGCTTTGACCTTCACTTTATCTCATGATGACCTTAAGCGACATATCATGAACATCTTGAATGTGTCACAGGACAGTGTGTGAATATGTGAACATGTGACCTAATTTACCCCCAAAATGCTTAGTGCTTGAGAAAAAAACCAGGGTCATATATTATATTTAATTAGTTCTGACCCCATACCTACAATTACAATGTGAAATACTGAAAAGATGTTATTGTGGTATTGATATCTAAACCTTAATATGTTTAGATCGTGTTGCCCCTTAACCACAGTAATAGAAAAAGCGAATGAATTCTCAGTTCTTTTAACTGATGAAATTATTTTGATCCAATATTCACAACCAGATGAAAATATAAAATAAATAAATACTTTCAAATGTGTGCAATACAATATTAAATCCCCTGAAATAAACTCGTTGTCAAAAAAATAGTCGCAGAGGTGTTGGATTGCAGTGTAGATTTCGCAGATAGAAAAAGTAACAAAAACAATAAATAATTAAACTTTTACACTGATATTGGCCATATTTACTCAGTAGCATCTTTCAGTATGGAGTCAGGCCACCAGGTTTTCTAACACAACACATCTTGGTGTTGTAGAGATTCCTAATGGTGTCCTGTGGTAATCCATTCCATGCAGTTTTAGATATTCTCACACAGTTCCTGCAGATTTTACAGTATGAGTGAAGTGTTGATGAGGATGACTCATGGAGAGCATCACTGCTTGCTGAGTGTCTGCAATCGTGGCAGTCGAGACACTCTCTCACTGTGTGGGTCTCCCAGATGCTTCACGTTGCTGCTGTGTGCCTTCTTTTATCAACAGTGTGCTATAGTAATATCCATATGACCAATATGGCTTGCAATACTTCAGTAAGACACAATAGGTCACTTCCTAGACCCCTATTATGCAACCACTTTTGAAGTCCTCCATCTGCTGTAATTGCTTTCCAACTCTTCTCCAAGGAATACTTCACTTGCAAAGGAAATTACCAACACAACAGTCCAAGTCAATATGGAAAGCACGCACTTGGTGTGTAATTGTCAACAAATCACTTTCCACCCCTTCTGTCTTTCTACATTACATATCTATCTAGATCCTTAAATCTAAATATGTTCATATCAACAGCCTCTTACATGAACTCATTTAAAGCATTAATCTCCTGAACTTTCTAAGGTGAAAATCAAGCACACTTACACATGGCTTTCATCATGATTCAAAATAGTTCTTACATGGTCAAGTGAGCATCACACTGTAAACTCTATCTGCCATTTAGAAAGATCACAACACTGAAATGCTGTTGGGAAACTGAGCCCTGCCTTGCCTTATGGTATGAACTTAACGTTCTACAACCCACTGTAGGACCACCACTGTGGATCCTCTCGTTTGTTGGGAGTTTGTTTGTGCAGAAGCTGTTAAAATGTGTACATTTCAGTTTTTATATCTTGCTGATTTATATCTTGCTTGTTGTCAGGTATACTATGGTTCAGGTGGCGAATGAGGACAAACAGCTGATCTAGATTAGCTCTAAGTGACTCGATTGATTGGAACTTGTAAAGCCGTTGTGTCAGAAACAATATATATCAACGTCAATCACGCGTTCAAGAGTCTGTAGGCCGGCGAGGGCTAAATAAGATGGGGAACAAAAACCCAAACAATCTCTGGTGCTGTAAATCTCCTATAGCTAAAGTATTTCGTTAATTAAAAGAGTACAAGATGTATCACTTGGCTTCATCTCCTGGGTACTGCAGTATCATAGCATATGGTTCTACCAAATAAGAGAACCAGTGTCATTCCTTGTATACCTCATGCCTGTCAAAGAGTGATCCAATCCTTTTTTTACTATTTGCATCTTTTATATTTTGTTTATTATAAGGTACTTTTTTTCTTGTACAGACATCAGATTAATTTATTTTATTTATGATTGATATTTATGTTAAATTTATTGGTTGGCCACATTTTTCCTGGAGTGTTTTTTATAACTCTGTGTGTGTATGCGAGAGAGAGAGAGAGAGAGAGAGGAGAGAGTGTGTGTGTGTCTGTTTTTTTTTTTTTTTTTTTTTAATCATAAGAGAGTGAAGTTTACTTTGTTAAAATGTATAATGTGTAACATTTTGGTACATGTATTGTTTGATATGAGCGCCCCTTCCACGGTTACCAATGCATTCCGCATAAGGAGAAGTATCCAAGTGTAGCAGAAAAGCCAGAGGAAGAGAGGGGGCTGTATCACTGGTTAATGTGTTTTTATTATGGGATGTCTGCTATCTGCTATCCCGTTTACATGGGGGGGGATTCCTGGGGGGAAAAGCTGCCCATAATTGGTTACCACAGAAACCGTACAAGAGATATGTTGGACATTAAAAAAAGTTATTGCTAACAGATTTGTTCATGAGTCTTGTTTTTTTTTTGTTTTTGTTTGTTTTTTTTTACCTGAAAGACATTTTTTCCAGACGATGGCAAGTTTGCTGTTCTGTTTGTGGCTGGACAAACATTTGTCTGACATTTAAAGTTCAATGATCTCAGCAACAGTTTACAGTTTCTGCCCTTTTGTAGGAATTGCTGAAGCCAATATGTCCTGTTTCCAGCAGCCCACTTTCCAGCCAAACATACCTGAGAAAGAATATTTAGGTTGACTTACAATCTACTTGAGTTCCCATTACAAAGCTCTAAAATACTGTCCTCTCCTCTTGCCTTTATGCCCTCTTTCTAAATACTGAAAGCAAAATCATCACAGTTCATCTGACATCTGTAGTGTGTACAAATGAATTAGTTTTGGTGACGAGTGCACCATAACATACAGAAATGTAGTATCAGCATTACGTCAGTCATCAGCCCTTGAAAAATCCACATCAGCAAACTAAATTCAAACAAAAGTGCTGAGAAGTTCTCAGCAGACATTAAAGGTATTTTGTGTTGGACCCAGAGTTATCCCTAAATGGAAGATCTAGTGAGGTAGAGGAGCGAAGGAGAAGAGGAGGCTTTAGAGCATTTGGAACAGGTTGAGTATCTTCAGTGATATCCACATAAATGACAAAAATGACATACATTACATGACATACTCCAAAACACGAGAGACATACTCCAAAACACAAGGTTACTCAAAAATAAAATAATCTGTTTTCATAGGCAAATAAAAAAAATAAAAACACAAACGACTGGACTTTAACGCTGTTGACACAAAAGTTCTCTGCAGCAGACATCATGTCTGATGGTGCTCCTCATCACTGTCACTGCTCGAGAGCTGTACGTCGGCCCCAAGCTTGCGCAGCTTGGCCCGGTAGTAGCACTTCTTGGCCCGTGCTGCTTTCTCCTTCTGCCTGGCCGCTCTCCTCTTCTCCTCCCAAACGCACTGCTGAAGGAGCAGGAGGCTCATGGTCTGCTGATGCTCCAGCTCCAGAGCCTCCTGCCTGTGTGTCTCCCAGCCTGCTGAGTCTAAGCTGCGAGCGTCTGTGAAGGCAAATGAGTTCTCCACTGGGGCCAAGGCCGGCACATGAGGTGGTGGTGGTGGTGGTGGTGGTGGTGCTGCTGCTACAACTGCTCTGCGTGGGGGGTCGAAGGACAAGCCCCTCAACCCAGAGGACCCCAAACCTGAGCCGGCTTTAGGTTGGCTGGAGTAGAAGAGCGAAGGGCGGTGGGGGCCAGACCTGGAAGCCGAAGTGGAATGGGAGTGGAAAGGATGGGTAGGGGAGGAGGGGGTGGGACCTGGTGATGTCCCAGAGTTCTGTGGGAGTTCAGGGGGTGAGGCCAAGCCAACATCGATGGCTACAAGCTCTTTACTTTCAAGTTCCTGTAAAATTAAGGGAAAATGTGCTTCAGTCATACATACTAAGACTAAACGTGTAGGAATAATATGCGTTTTTGTTTAACACATAAAAGCTCCAGGTATTTATGGTGTTCATGTTTGGAATTCATGTTTTTATCTACCTAAAAACAGTATTGCAGAGGAAAGATTTATAAACTTTTTCTAATTTGAAAATTATTTGGTTACAGAAAATAAGCAGAAAGTAGTTAAATAAATCAATGTGTTCAAAGAGCTGTTGTTGAAGTGACAAGAAAACCCATCTATATTTTTTATTCCTATAAACATAACATTTGATCATAAAGCTGAGTATTGTCAAGAATCTGGCAATACAATATGCATCATGATACAGAGGTCACAATTCAATAAATTGCATTAGCAAAGTGATATACTGACAGTGCAAAATTGATAGTGATATATTGTGACTCCTTAGTCCAATTTTCCTAGTTTTAATTGTTTTACAAACCTTTATTCACCAGAAAATGAAAAGTGTTTATAGGAGACAGTCATGCATACCAGTTATTATCTTCAGAAGATCCTAGGCTACTGAATACAGAATTTAAATATTAATTCAAATTTTATCATGTTTTGATAAACAATTACTCTGATAAATGTTAACTTGTTAGAAACTGATAATCGAGTGTTTTTTGGGCTGAAAATGGAATCATTTTTGTGATGTTTTTTTTTGTTATTTACTTGACAGTATTCCCAATAAAATAAAACTGAAATGTTCATCATTTGTCTGTTATAATAAAAAAATAATATAACAGTTGATTGATTAACAGTAATGTAATTACAATTACATATAATTACTATATTATAATATAATAATTATATAATGATAGTAATAATAATAATAATAATAATAATAATAATAATAATAATAATAATACTCTGTAAGCATTACATCATTTTGGTCCACATCATCTGGGTCATTCCCATTGGTCCCTCCAATCACTGGAATAAAGCAAACAAACATGATACATTTCTTCCACTGCTGACAATGAACATCACAGGACAACCATGGATATCTGCATTAGAAACAGTTTAACAGGAGCTGATTACCTGGCCCTGGGGAGCTGTTTGTGACTGAGGCGTAGCTACTGTCTCCATCCATGTCTTCCAAGTTGGTGATCAGGTTTGGCACCAGAGCCATCACTTCCCTCTGCACCTGCAGGGAAAAGGGAATACTAAAACTTTAACTAACACTAAAACAAAATTCAACAGTTTTTGGTACCAAATAAATTGCTTAGTTATTATCAAGTAGTGAAAAGTTCCATATTGATTGAAGTAAATTTCTAATGACTAAATCAAAAGGCAGAGAATCAAGTTTTTTCCAAACTCTATACTGGTGATCTGGTTTCTATATTTCATTTACTGTATATCAAGATTAAAGACTACTTGATTTGCCATCTAGCACTACAGCAACTTGCTTGGAAAATTCTGGTCCCATAAGGATTAAACCCCAGCACTACAAATTTTGGTTCCATGAAGACACATTTTTGTCATACAAATGTAATGAAGAAACTTAATTTGTTCTAAAGGTTCTTTACCAAGCTCTTTAATAAAGATCTATTACAAAAGGTGGATCTTTATAAAACCAAACCTGCTTCTTTCAAAGCACATTGATTCCTAAGAGTGTATAATGTATTTAACATTTGGTACATGCTCTTATCCACAGATTTACAACTGCATCATGTTTCAGAAGCAAGCCAATGCAAGAATAACCATCTGAAAGGTTCTTCCAAGTGAGATCCACATGATTTGTAAGTAAACAGAACATCTGAAACTGACAATATCTCACAAACAATCTAACACTTGATGGATGAGTAACCTGGGTGAGGGAAGTAAGGGGCATCCCGGCTGCCTGCTGCTCCTGACGTCTCTGCAGTGCCACACGGCACTCCACCTTCAGTCTCTTCCACAGTGTCTTGAGGGAGCCCACGCTGCTGGGCGGCCTGTTGGGGAAGGCCTCATTGAAGGCCTGAGCCAGCTCAGCCCATACAGCATTGCGATACACAGTGGTGTTGGTGTCTTTGCGGAAGTCCTGCACGGCGTCGACCACACTGTGGATCTTCTGGAGCAGGTAGAGCTTCTGCTCCAGAGTGAAGTTAGGCATCCTGTATGTCATGGTGGTGAGCATCTTCATTTGTTTGTGTGTTTATATGTGTGGGTGTGCAGGGACTGCTACTGGTATAAAATCAGAAAGGGTCACACATAGAGAAATAAGGCTGCTGGTCACTCAACTCATTCATGTAGTTCTAGCTGAGTAAAAAGTGTCCTTTTATGTCTGTGTATTTCTCATAATTTAGTATTAAATTTGTAAGAGTGAGTGTTCTGTTTCTGTGTTACATAACAGTCTACTGTGTTATGTATCGATTATTCCACTGTTGTCAATTTGGTGTAGAAAATGAGATGTTAAAGTTGTGTGTTTAATTTTAAGGAAAAAAATACAAATATATAAAATATACATTAAAAAAATTAATGAGAGACTAATTGTTAAGAAAATATGTGTAAGGCTGCTTGATCAACAATGGCCATGTCCACACCATGGGCTTGAAATCAGTGGATGCATCTGTGATCTGTGAAATAAAGGAAGATTCAAAAGTCATCGTCACATTGAGTTTACCATCAAAAGGTCCACTTTAAATCAGGCCACTTCTAAGATCATTAGCAACTTTGATCATTAGCAACAAATTTGAATTAAAATTTCAGGATCCCAAATACCACCCAAACTCATCCCAAATGCATGGATGAACATCTGAAACCACTTCCAAACTTCCTAACTAGTGATGGAGATTTGAATCACAAATACCACCCCAACTCATCCTAAATGTCTTGGATGGAGCGCCGTGATTATAGAGCAGGGGTTCTCAAACTTTCTTATAACTACAAAGCATAAGGGCCCACAACTAAACAAAAGTCAACCTTTTTTATAAAACTGTCTTCGCACTTTATTTCTCAACTTTGGACACTGGGGTCTGAACGGGAGCTTAAAAATCATGGGTCAAAATGTGGACTTTATTTCTGTCTAAAGTCATTTAACCCATCCACACAGTGAAACACACACACATTCACACAAGTGAATTCACATACTAGGGGCAGTGAGCATACATGCCTGGAATGGTGGGCAGCCCTTTCCACGGCACCCAGGAAGCAGCTGGCGAGTTAAGTGTCTCAAGGGCACTTCAGTCATGTCCTGCCAGTTCAGCGAATCGAACCAGCAACCTTCCAGTCACAATGCCGCTTCCCTAACCACCAGGCTTTTTCTGAGAAAGTGTCATTCTTTGTTAATTTATGAAACATCTACATCTCTCGATCACTATATATCTGCATCAAGTGCTCACAGCATTTAATTTGCCCTGCGTTACTTCTGCGATATTATTTGTACATTTCTATTTACGTTATTATTTGAACATGACCTCGATTTTAATTGACACTTTTTTTTAATGATTTTATTCTGTTCGCACAGAACTGTTATTTAAAGTGCCAGGACCTGCTCGTTATGAATTACTGCCCGGCCCTGGGGATGCCCTAGAGTGTTGATCTGCTCCAGAGGAGACCCCAAAGCTTTTCTTTTGATATTAGACCTACTGGTGCTCGTGGGTCTCACAGGTTGAGAACCCTGTTCTAGAGAACCCCTGTAGACAAAGCTGGACCCTGACTGCAGGTTAGTGAGTTCAGGGCATGTTCATCTGCTCAAGGGAAGACCCTGAAGCTCTTCTGATGAAACAAGAGCTGCTGAGGCTCCTGCCTGTGGACTGATGGTGTGGAGGAGTTACTTCACCACCAAACTACACTGGAATAAAGCGCCCTCAAGAGGGAGCAAGTCCAGAGGCAGGACAGGGCGAAGAGTAACCCTGTTTAGGCCCCACACATGCTGTTCTGGGGGGCTTTAGGAAACGAGGCAGCGGAAGACGTTGGTCAAACGCACAGTTTGCGAGTAAAAATCGAGTCCAGCGGAATAAAAGCGTGACTTTCAGGACGGCTGAACAAAACCAGCTCGGTGAAAGCCGCTCTCGGAGGAGCTCTGCTGGAAATCCTCCACAGTCTCAGACTAGGCTTAATCCGTCTGTCTGTCAGGAGCCACACGCTCGTTCCCCTCCGTTTAGCATTTCTGCGAGCAGCTGCGGGCTTTACACACACGGCCGCGTCCCGGCTTCCTCCTGCGTGCTGTTCAATCCGCGCCGGAGCCGCTCAGACCCAACTTCTCCGCTCTGGCTGCTAACGCATTAGCCGCGCTGCTAAACCGCTGCTCCGTATTAAGTTGCCGGACGGAGCGGTTCGAGACTAGGATTAAGGCTAACGACGCTTTTTCTCCACGCATGCAAACAGCGTCTGCACGTCTCCCCGACCCCGCCTGCGCCACGCCGGCGACCGTTATCCACTCACCTGCCAGGCTGCATCATTTTATCTCACAAAATATACTTTCTTCGTCCCCACCCCTTTATGTTTGAGCGCTCCGCACGAAATTTAAACAACAGACGGCCACTCGTGCGCAGTGGACGCATTTTGCGTAAGCAGACGCGCGGGGGAGCCGCAGTTACGCAGGCGTCGCGTAAGCCCGCTGATCTACACGTCATGCACGTTCCGGGTCCCGGAGCGTGGCGCGGAGACGATGGTTTACAGATCAGCGTCTCAGCACCACGCTCGGTCATTCAGACACAGCTGCAGCTGCACGAGCAGATCCATCATCTTATTGTCTTTATTTATCAGCAGGGCTGAGCGCAGATCGCACCTCGTTAATACTTATGACATCTAAATAGTAAATAAACATACACTATATACATATATTAATGTACACTTTCAAATATATATGGTGTAAAGCAGTTGGAGATTAATAGGGGAAAGAACTGTTTTCAGCAGTTGTTGCACTGAAAAATGGCACTTTAACGACATCGTGTTGGTTTTAGGTGTGTATGTGTGCATATGTTACACACACACGCATATATATATATATATATATATATATATATATATATATATATATATATTATTTATTTAAAAAATCAGTCCATGGTCGCCAGTGTCCTGTTCTTCACTGTGGTGTGCAACTTATCCAAGAAGGACACTATCTATCTATCTATCTATCTATATATATATATATATATATATATATATATATATATATATATATATATATTATTGTGTGTGTGTGTGTGTGTGTGTGTGTGTGTGTGTGTGTGTGTGTCTATCTATATCTATCTATTAATCTATAGATAATCGCTTTTTATTATAAATTCATCGATATGTGACAAAAAGTGTGTGTGTGTGTGTGTGTGTGTGTGTGTGTGTGATGTGTATGCGCGCGCGCGTGCGTGCGTGTGTGTGTTTACTACGCCGCCTCCGTAATCGTTAAATTAAAACCCCTCCAATCGAAGTGCTCGTAGCTGCGAAGGCGGGCAAGTCAGAGTAGTGTCCTGGGCTGTGATTGGTCAGAGCCAGCTGTAGTACGGAAGCTCCCCAGACAGACACACATGTCTGCATGAAGAGAAACGACGCTGCCTTTGATTTAAGGAAGAGAGATGAGTTCATGACTTTGGTAAACCTGCTTGTTCGTGCCAGCGTCTGGAGCCACGTGTGTCTTTCAGAAATGACAGTGTTTCTGTCCTGTTTGACTGATGTGCTCTTTATAGAAATGCCTAGTCTCAACTTGTTGTCTTAGTTTAATTCTTTGTCTAACTCTGTCAAAGTCTTAAATTTGTCTTAGTCCAAGTCTTACTCTGTTTTAGTCTATATGTCTTTAAAATATTGATTTAAAGTGTAAATTGATTAAACTGATTATGCCTCCTAGTAGTAACGTTCAGACTGTGGGTTTGTAGTAAGTATGTATGTTTCTTCTGGTTATAGATGGTGTACGAGATGACCACTTCAGATAGCTGGACTGTCTTGGAGAGCTGTGCTCTCGTGGCCCCTGTCACTGCTCTGGAATTTCTTGGAGATGATCTCCTCCTGACAGGTTTGTTGTTTTCTCTTTGTAATCAGTTGTAAACTGTATTATATAGTTCAGTGTTTCCAACATAAATCAAATCAAATGAAAATTTGTTTGTATAGCACTTTTCACAACTGATATTGTTACAGAGCACCTTTACACAAATAAAAACAGTAAAGGTTAACAATACAGAAACAAAGGATAAGAAATAGATCCCCTAGTGAGCAAGCCAACGGGAGACAGTGGTAAAGAAAATCTCCCTCAGAGCTGGAGGAAGAAACCTTGGGAGAAACCATCCTCCTCTGGTCAAACTACTTATACATCGTTGGGGATACTGGACCTCCAAACATCTGCCTAACAACATAACTAAGGAGAGAACAAGAAGGAAACCAATGTGGGAGCACCCTGAAACATTGGCATCCAACCACTCCACCATCACAAACAGCGATCGTGTGAAGGAGTCAGACAGCAGTACCAACATCCCAGTTTACCATAAATCCCTATGTCCATGAACCTCTGTATATGCAGCCTGTAAATAAGCTAAGACATTAATTACCAAATTTCACACTGAGCAAGTAAGTTTTCAGCCTAGACTTGAAGATTGAGTCCTGAACATTATCTGAAAGAAAAGGCTCTTCCCCCTGCTGAGGTCTTGTGTATGAATATTAAAGACAGTGTCACAGATGCAACAAATAACTTTTCCCTGTGCTCCATGGGTGAGGGGTTCATCTTAAAATGAAAAACACACAAGTCTTAATAACAGGCAGTTTCAAAGAGTTTTCTCAGATCCAGATCCTGTGCAATTTTAAATACAGTGTAATTGCAGATATACAGTTATAGAGTTCAGGATGGTATGAATGACAACATTTTGAGATATCCCTGGAGCATATATAATGGATAGTTCCTTTTCTGGCATATATCATCTTTTTTAAGCCCAGTGTGCTGCACACAAGGAAATCCGTCCTCCACATTTCACCTATCCATGCATACACACTAGAGAATTCACACAATAGGGGAGTGATCACACATGGTCAGAGTGGTGGGCAGCTTTATCCATGGCACAGGTGGAGAGTTAAGTGCCTTGCATGTGACTTCCACTATGCCACGGCTGCCCAGATTATATTACTGTATAATGATATGTTAACAGATCTTGTTGAGCTGTACCAGATTTTTGTCTGTCAGCTCTTTCGTGTACATAGAGGGTTTGGCAAAGTTCTATGATTGTAATTCACATTTTTGTTGCAGATTTTACATTTTTTTTGTTGTTGTTTAGCTTAGTTTGTTTGTTTGTTTTTGTCCAAAGTAAAAAAACAGCTAGTATAGTGATTTTTAGGTTGTGTCAAGCTTTTTTTTTATTGCATCATTATAGTCATAGAATTTGATTCAGTTTTGACTTATTTGTATTGCATATCATTGTAACCTTTTGTGTCCATATGTTTTCCCAGGTGAGGGGCCTATCCTATCTGTCTTCTCCCTTGAAGGCTCACCTCAACTATGTGCATCACTGAATGTTCTCCATAACTACCGAATACATGGCATACGACCCAAGCAGGAAAACAAATGTGATGTTCCTGATGTACCAACTTGTAATGAAGCTGTGGAGCTGGCTGTTTATGGTGGAAAAGGTTTGCGACTTATTAATGTTAGTCCTTCTGGACATAGCTTGGAGGTGGTTGGCCCTCTCATGGAGCTCCAAGATTGGGTGCTGGATGTTTCTTGGCTGAAAGAGCCCCGCTCTTTACTGGGTGTATCCCTTGCTCACAATGCTGCAATGCTTCTGGAGCCACAATCTGGAAAGGTCCTGACCCTTTGCTCCTGTGTGGAGGCATGCCTTCTCTATTCTGCACTTCTGATTGGACCATGCTGGGAAACATCAGTGCTGGTTGGGGGAACTGTATTCAACCAGCTTGTGCTGTGGAGGCCTGGAGCGATGGAAACGGACTTGCAGTGCCAAGTTGAGAGACGTCTGGTGGGACACAATGGTGTGATTTTCAGCCTGTGCTACCTCCAGAGTTCTGGGTGGTTGGCTTCAGCCTCAGACGACCGCAGTGTTCGTGTGTGGTATGTTGGTAGGCTGGGCAGAGATGTAGGGTGTGGAGAAGAATCGCCCACATGCTTGAGGGTGCTGTACGGACACCAAGCCAGAGTGTTCTGTGTTAGGCTGTCACCTGGTCGGGTGTTCAGTGCAGGGGAAGATGGTGCCTGCTTGTTGTGGGAATGGGGAGGGGAAGGTAGAGTGGGCCGGACATTAAAAAGCCACAGGTCATGTGGCATCAGGGCATTGGCTGTCAGTAAGGGAAATGTCAATGAAGGATTTGAGTGGGTGGCTACAGGAGGGGCTGATGGAGGGATACGGTTATGGAAAGTGCTTGACCACAGCAATGACATAAAAGAAGACACTCAAGTGGACTTGGGGTTTAGTGGGCAAGGCTGTCCTAAGGTGGTACGTTCAGTAGGAGGACATGCTATTGTTACCTGCACTGATCAAGGTGAAGTATTTTTGCATCAAGATGGATCATGGAAAGCAATTTGGAATGGCGGTTTAGAATTTCAGTCCTATTGCGTGATGGAAGTGGCATGCATTCAGGTGCAGAATTCCTCCTCTGGTGAAGGTGTGTGGGTGTGTGCAGTTGGAAACCTTAATGGAGGTGTACAAGTGTTTCCTCTCCACCAGCCTGGTGAAGGTATGTTCCTGCAAGCAAGTAAGGGTAAAATCCACTCTTTACACTGGGTGGAAAGGAAGGGTGCTGGGGTTTATAGTTGGTGCCTTTTGACTTCTGGCTCAGAAGGTCTGGTCTTTAGATGGACTGTAGAAGTGGCAACAAATGAAACTGGGCTGTTTTTAATGCTGCAGAAGATGAAGCCATTTCTGCTGCCACCCTGTGCCAAGCAATGGCTGACCGCTGCAGTTACTTTGCCCTGTGGAAAGAAGGTGCTTTGGCTGTGTGGAGACAGACGTGGCTCACTGTTGCTGTACAAAGAGGAGGAAGAAGAGAAAGGTAGGAGAGATGAGCAGGGAAAAAATCAAGAAGACACTGAAGCAAGAGCTGATGGGAATATAGGACTCGAAGACACTGTAAATGGCATCACTGTTCCCATATCTCCAGTCAGCACACTGTCTGGAATCCATGGAAAGCAAGGTGTTACAAGTGTGTGTCAGCTTAAGGGTGTGTGTTACAGCACCGGCCGGGATGGTTGTGTAAGAGTTCTGACAGTCAATGAGGACTCCTTGAATGTGCGCCGAATTCATCGTGCTTGCAAAGGGATGGACTGGTTGGAAAAGGTTCTGCTTCTGGATTCTAATGAAGCTGAGAAAAGGAATGAGGTAACCATAGACCAAGAAAGTGAGGAAGGTGATGAGAGAATAGCAGAAAGAGAACTGGAGAATGGAGGTGTTGATCAAGAAGAAAGAGATGGAAGTAAATATGCATTGACTGAAAAGGCCAAAGTGATACAAAACTGGCCAGACTTTATCAAAAGAGATGAAGATACTGGAAGAAAAAATGTCCCAGAGGGCAGGTTCTTAACGGCTGGCTTCCATTCCTCCCAGTTTGTTTTGTGGGATTCTCTGAGGCAGGAGAAGCTGTTCTCTGTAGCTTGTGGAGGAGGCCATAGATCATGGGCTTATATCCCTTCTTCTGATGCCCACCACACAGCTGGACAAGGCACTTTAGTCTTCATCAAGCAAAGAGCTGTCATGGCATCTCATTCCTTAACGTCCTCAGCAACCGATGTCAGAGGTCACACACTGAGGGAGGGGCTTCATGGTCGAGGTTTGGGATGTGTGTGTCACCTTGGCAGTGTTTACAAACCTGGGTTTTCTTCTGAAATGTGGGAGGTGCTTATTACAGGTGGTGAGGACACCACAGTGACTGTACTTGCAGTCAGACCTACGCAGGGCACGGTTAAAGTTCTTGCCGTTATTGCTGACCACATCTCGAATGTACGGATCCTGGCTGCAGTTTCAAGAGGAGCAAAAAAAGATGAAAAAAGTCACCAAGGGTCAGACACATCTTCCTCTTTCTCCACACTGGTGTTTTCTGCTGGAGGGCGGGCCCAGCTGCAGTGCTACAACCTCTGGATTGGCTGGGATGAGCAGTCCAACTGGCCTACATGTCAGGTGACTCAGATTGCTGGTCACCGTTTGGATGAGCAATGGGAGAGAAGACGGAATCGACATAAGACTGTAAAAATGGACCCAGAGACAAGGTGTGTTGTGGCTTTTGTTATAAATATACATGGTGTATCAAAAGTTTGGGGACACAGGGCCTTTTAAAAGTTTTAATACATTGAATCCACAACCATGTGATCAGTAATCCTAGGATCATATGATGATAATTAGCCATAAAGACAGAATCATGTCCCTCTTTTTGTTGCTTTTTCATGGTGACAACTTGCTAGTCTTGCTGTGTTTTCTGTAAACAGCCACTAGGGGGCATGTCAGCATTAGCCATGTCCACCTCTTGCATCCATTGTCTCACTCATTGACTGAGCCACCACAGGGTTTGAATGAAGGGCTTCTGTTGATAAAATAGTTGTATTGATTTGTAGGTATATGTCAATGGCTGTGGTCCATGATGGCATAGAAGAGGTCCTCCTGGCACTTGCCTGCAGTGATGGAGCAGTAAGGTGTGTGTGTGTGTGTGTGTGTGTGTGTGTGTGTGTGTGTGTGTGTGTGTGTGTGTGTGTGTAAATCTGCAATATTATAAATGTAATATATTTTACAGTTTTCATTGTTGCAGTTGACATGATTGGTTTTTGGACAGTATACTGTATCAAACTGATTGTTTATTGCAATTATTTCTATGGTAGATTTTTGCCATTGATTATTATAATCATTTTAATTGACATGCCAAAAGTCATGGGATACTAGTATGTAAATCTATAATGAAGTTTGAGAATTTGGGGGTTTGGAATTGTTTGAGAAAGACTACACCTGAATAATAATAATTGTGAGTGGCAGTATCTAGAAGTTTGTGTGAATAGACAAGCTGCTCTGGCAGAAATCGCATCCCAGTTCAATGCAGGAGGTCCCACACACACATACCACAGCTCAGAGCAGTGTTCTTTAGCTTCTGTGGGATATGGCAAAAGTCATGTGATACGATAACTAATTTCTGTCCCATGACCATTGGCATGTTGCTGTGACAGTGTAATAATATGTTTTAAAGAACAGTTAACTTTTCTGACTACAGTCAACAAAGTCAGTTACTTTAATGAGTTCTTACTAAGAAAAAACAAATGGGCTGTATTGAGGTCAACAAAGATGGTTTGATTTATAGGTTAAGTCAACACTGCATTAGTGCATATTCTCTTGCTCTCTCTCCCTCTCAGGCTTTTCAGCGTAGGAGAACACAGTAAAAAAGTTGAGCTGCTTTGGGAGAGTTTTTACCATCAGCGTTGTGTGCTCAGTGTTGCCACCTGTAGCCTGGAGGACACGCTTGGCAAATGGTGAGGAAAAAATTGAAATCCAGAATTTACTAATGTTCTTGTTTTTTTTAAATCTTGGTGAATGTATTTTTCCCCCTTTCTTTCTCTTTCTCCCTGTCTCACTCCCACCCACCCCAGGCATGTGTTGTTGTTCAGTGGGGCTACAGATGGTGCTGTAGCTCTGTGGGATCTGACTGCAGTGTTGGACAGTAAATCCAAGGACAGCTGGCACGGTGAGTCAGCAGCCTGTTAGAACTGGGTCCACATGTATAAAGTACACACCGTAGGAGTGTTGGTCTAGGGTCAGATGTATACTCATTTATTTGTACACATTAGAATCTAAAAAACAAAAAGATGAGCAACTCATGGAAACTAGTTAGGTCAGAGTAAACAGTTCAGAGCGTTCTTAAGCTGAATGTGGGGAAATTTGTATGTTTTGTATAGAAGGTTGGAGGTTATACTGGGTGAGGCTTAATACACATGGCAAGCTATGTTGCAGTGGGGATGTATAGGGCTGTGATTTGAAGTTTGAGAAGTTTGTGCTTGTGTTCCAGGTTAGCCAGGTATTGAAGGTGTCCATGAAAAAAAACAAACTTAATTGTTAGTTTAATATGATTTATATAAGTAACTATTTTATTAGCATAGTACAGTGGCCCAAATCTGACTTTTAGACCATTGACACTATCTTTGTAATGTGTTGTATATCTTACATTTGTATGAGCCACTGAAAACCTCCCTCACTGCCATTGTCCATTTTCCCTTCTCCTCATCATGCAATTAAGAATGTTGACTGGGATTAGCATAAAATTTGAATGAATTCTGAGCTTGCTGTTCTGACGGAGTCACATTACTGCATATTGGATATATGTCAGTATCACATATGAAAGTAGCCCATTTCAGAATCGAAAGTGTCAGTTTGTGTGTTTACCATTCACACTGCTACACAGATAAAGTGTCTGCATCACATATGATGAAAGATTGGATATGGGCTACATTTACCTGTTGTGTGAATGTAGCCTTTGAGTATCTGAATTAGAAGATCACTGTGAATTTGGTTGTTTTGTGGTTTTTGTTGTTTGTTTTTTTTACACCATAGTCAGTAAAATTCAACATCTGTATCACAAACTCTTAAGGTTGTGCTTGCCTTTGTTGTCTTACATAAACATGATTTTAGTTCATGTCATATTAATTTGTCCCATTATATATGGATAAATGAAATGACTGCATTAAAGGACGTATATCATTCAAACTTAAAAACTGTACAAGCCCAAATTACTTATACAATTTACCATAAACCAGATCCTATATACTGAAAGATTTATTCACTGACCAATTACTTATTGATTTCACGATGTTTATGCTTTCCAGGTCCATCCGTTCCTTGCTTTTCTGTCCCTGTCCATCAAAGTGGAGTGAACACCCTTGTGATTGTACATCATCATGAACAAACAACCAAAGACATTATCACTGTGGCCAGCGGTGGAGATGATGGACAGTTGTCAGTAATGAAGATCAGACTGAAGTTTAATCAATCACAGACTCAGAGTGTGTGTCCACAGCTACTTTCTCAGTGGTCAGTTCCACTGGCACACTCTGCTCCACTGACTGCCCTCAGTGCTCTAAGTTCAACACAATTGGTATCCACCTCTCCGGACCAGCGATTGTGTGTGTGGCGCTTATGTGATGATGGAGTTCACCAGCAGGGAATGATATTCACACACACTGCAGATGCTGCAGGTCTATGGGCGTGGCACAGGGATCTGAAATTGGAGGGCAGGGCCTATGTGGTGGTTTGTGGACAGGGCTTACAGCTCTTTAAAGTAAGGGAAGAGACAGAAGAAGAAGGGGAAGAAATAGCAAGACAGAGACAAAAAGAACGCAAGAGATTGAAAGTGGTGTTTGAGGATCGTTTTGCTTTAGTAAAGTCGAATTAAATATTTAAATATCATTTATCTGACTCGGCATGATAAGGCAATGTTTAATATAAAGTTTTAAAATATAAATTAAAGTTTTATTGATATGTGGTCTTGTTTGCCTTCTGAATTGTTGCTTTCTTAACATCACACTTCATCTTGTTTCTTTCATCACACCATCTGAATACAGCTGATGCCCTTTATATTCTATGAGCATTTTGTGATGAATGAACCAAAATAGATCAAAATTAATTGGCATAAAATAATTTTATCATAAAATGCTGCTATTTTGGAAATAGTTTACTTACCGGGGCATGCAAATGTTTGTACCCCTTATCTAAATTGTGGATGTAAATAGTTGAGAGTTTGAGATTACCTCATTTCTAGGAGCTCAGTTTTCGATTTAAGTCAGTATTCATTTGAATGATCTGATATCGATTTATATAAAGCCAAGATCCATCTTTAAATTAGCCTATTTTCCCAGTGAGATTTATGTAAGAAATGCAAGTTAATATGCTGGTTTCTTAGCAAAGGCTATATGCTTGGTTATTTTACATTTTAAAAATAACAAATAGATAGTCTGTTAGTCTGTGTATGCATTTGTGTTCAGCTGTGAATTCATATAATGTAAAGTGGTAATTTAAATATGTGACCTCTCTTTTAATGTATGCAGTGATGAAAGATGCATGTATTACATTAATTTTTCATGTAGACACTAGCCAATATTTTAGTAATGGTAGGGCAACTGAACTCAATTGAATTGGAAATCAAATGTAATTGCGACCTTGGGAATCAGAATCGAAACGATTTGGAAAATCAGTGGAGATACCCAGACCTACTAGTTTCCAAAAGAGTTAGTGTTTAATTGAATCCTTTCTTCTTTCTACCAGAAAATGTTCCCTGCGCCACTTGCTGCAACACAACTGTTGGAAAGGTTTTCTTTTCATACTGTTCTGCAACTTTTTCCCCCAAACTTGCCTTTGCATATTGCAGCCAAAGCTTTATTTTCATTTCATTGGTCAACAAGACTTGTTTCCAGGTTTGTTTAAATGTTCCTGTGATGTTTAATGTTGTGTTGAACACAGAGGTTTTCTTCTAATAACTTTTTCATGAAGGAAAAGCTGCTGGCAAAGATTTTTGTGAGTATTTATTAAGCTCTGAACGTTATCATCTGGCCTCTTTTCATACCTCGATGATGATCAAGCCATAGTCCTGATAACATTCAACTCAAATAACATTTGAAATCTAGGTAAATGTTACCTGAGAGCTTACATCTCTTGACGTGACACAACCTTTGCATGATTCTTTCCTTTTTTCTACTTTAACACTGTATGAAACACATTTGAAATTTGCTGAGCTTAAATGCCAGATTTGTAGATTTGAGATATCAAATATAGATGGACAGCTAATCTGTGCCTGTATTTACTCTTCCAAATACAACAATGTGCGTTATCTTGATAGATATCTAATTTTGAGGGTCCGCGGGCTAGTAGATGGAGTAATTTATGTATGTGTGATGGGGGTGAGTACAGGGGGGCTTGGCTGCATTACTGAGCATTAATATTTCACTGTGTTCTCCGATTTCCTTTCCTTTTGTTCATCAACTTACTGGCTGCTCACCACTCAAACAAACACATGAAGGAAAGAAGCAGTGGAAACAATACAGCGCTTTACAAGAGCTTAAAGGCAGACTTGCACTGTTGCTTTACTGAGTTAATGAGGAGGCATGGAGAGAGACATTTTTGCTGCATGTTATGTAGGCATAGGGGAAAATGGAAAAAGTAATTCATGGACACAGAGTAAGTATGTGAAAATATGAAGACAGACGAAAGGGGGATAATCACTTGAGACTGCAGAGACGAACAGTGGCAAAAGGTATTCGAATGCTCTGGATTAATTAATTAACAGACTGAACATGTTTAGTTGATTTTCTGTTGAGTCTGTCCGCCTGGGTTATGTGGACTGTGTATATTTGCCTCAAGCAATACTGTTTTATTATGGTCAATATTTTATGAGCTCTAGGTCTTGTATGTCAGTCTGCTGTGTGTGTGGGTGAGCATGTTTAGGAAGATGGGATGTCATTATATCAACAGTGCTTTAAAGTGAGAGATGATGGAAGAGAAAAAAACCAAGAGAACACCTCAGAGGCAAAGAAGAAAAGAAGACAAAAACATCCCCACTGCCAGTCCTGCCAGAAAGGTAATGATTCAAACCAACCCACACATTCATTAACACACACACACAAACACACACACACACACACACAGTATTATGCATGCATAGACACAAACTAATATTACAGGCCTTTTTGTCAGATATAGCTGAAGCTTAATTTAATTTCTCTAAATTGCTGTGTTAATGGGAATTTCCATTGGAAATGGATTTCATTTACATTACTTTTCAGTCTGAGGCTGGGAATCTGGTGCTAAATGTAAAAAGATGTAATTCCTTGTTATTTTAGAGTGTTTCTATTGGTACCTTCATCATACAATGCTTATATAGTTGGGGTGTCATGGTGGCTTGGTTGTTAGCATGTTTGCCTCTCAGTGTTGGGGTTTTGGGTTTGAGGCCCTATATGGGAGGAGTTTCCATGTTCTCCAAGTGCCTGTCCTCTGGAGACTCCGGGTTAAATATGTATATATTAGGTAAATTGGCTTCTCTAAATTGCATGTGAATAAGTGTGAATGTATGACCAGCTACAGTTGACAGTGTGGGTTGACTGAGTGTGATCTAGAAATGCAATATATAAATGTAACTTAATTTATTCATTTAATATAAACTGGCTCATTTAAAGAAGGTACAGAACTTAATTCAAGCTTAAAACAACTTTATGTAGCATTTTACTTTTAAATAACAGCTTCAAAATCAGGCTGTTTTTACACTGACTTATAATAGGGAGAACAGCATCTCTATCACTGTCACCCTGAGCCAGAATGCTACTACTAATGCTACTACCTTTTAAGAACTGCATACCCCTGAGTAATACAGTAGTTGTGCAGAAGTACATGTGTATAGCATGGGTGGTTAAGGGCAGTGGTGTCGAAATTATAATCCCCAACTGTAGGGGTAGCCCAGGAACAAAACATCTCAGTTCTTTTTAATACTGATGTTCATATTCACCAAAGACTGTATATTAAAAACAAAGCCACCACAGATGTAGTGCCTCTGCTGGCTGGTTACAGTATGATGGTTAGCCCCGCCCATTCCCATTAATAATGGCAAAACTGCCCATATTGAATCTCATTTTGTCTTCTCTGAACTGTATTTCCAGCTCCATTCTTTAATGCCAGCAATTAGTTTTCTTTGTGCTAATGTTGGCATGATATTGGCAGTTATTCGGCTTTATTCATAAAATGCAGCGTTATCATAAAAAGGCATGGTTACGCTTAAGAAGGAAGCAGTAGACAGCCCTGGTGATCAAAGACGATGTGATTTCAGAGGGCAGTCCCTGGGCGTATGTGATCTGTGGGTGGGTCTAAACAAATGCAAGTCTGCTGCAGCCTCTGGTCACAACTGCGGGCGATTTTGGCCTAATTTTTTTATACAACAGAAGGGAATTGAACCATGCTGTCCTTAATATGCAGCCATTTTTAATATTTAATATACTTTTTAATATCTTTATTACACACACAATGATAAACAAAAGGGGTGGTACAATATGCTCAGTTAGAGAGTATCACAGTAATAGGAAGATGATGATCAATTCACGTGGACAACAGTTTTACAAACACAACACAAAACAATCTGTTCTTATTTCCACCACCACAGCAGAAGCAGACTTCAGACTCATTTCATTTCTGGACTTTAACAGAGTGAACTGCTTTAATAGACATAAACATTTTGGATAATACATTACAATGCTAGTGCACTGTTTAAGTTGTGGCAGTGAGGTGTTGGGGTGACCCCCTACTACTATATTGCACCCAGTAGGGCTTAAACTATATTTTGTTGTTACACATTGGTGGTGTTGCTTCAAATGTGTGAATAAAGCCTGAGTCACTGACTCAGCCCCCAATGCCCACAGCTTGGTTTAAAAAAGGTATATTTGACTAATAACTACAATATCCCAACAAGATCTTTAGCTAATGTTTAGAGCTATGTAGAGGATCCACTTCACTGGAGGGTCATAACTTTTCTCTGGATGAGGATTCTGGTGTCACGAAATGATAAGAGCAGACAAATGGACATTTGCGTGGATGTTTTAAATTTCACTCCTTCAACCACAGATGCAGGTCCTCTAATCTGATTTTTTAAAGCAGTTGACTCTGTAAATATCCAAAGTGATCAGTAAAAGCCCTGTTCAGACCTGGCTTTTGCATATTCTAATGTTATTTGGGAATATTGACTTCAAATTTATTTTATTTACCAGGAAGTTTAATAGAGCTTTACAACCAAAGCTCCACAGGAAAACAAATCCCTATCCTAACATCCTGGAGCAGAGAGGGTTAAGGTAAAAAGGCCCAGCAGCTCAGCAGCTGTGGGTATTAATCCCAAATCCATCTGATCATTAACACAGTGCTCTAACCACTGAGCCACCAGTCTAATCGTTTTATTTTGATCCATGTATAAGCTCATCTGGTCCCCTTAACAAATATTCATAATGGAATAAGTAGGTTTGCAATGATCTATCAGACACTTTATTGACTCTTATATGTTAACTATCTTCCTCGTATGTTTTATTTATATATATCCTAACATCACACTCACCAACATCTGCTGACTATTTGAGTTCCTAAATGATTGATGTTTGGCATCCTCAGCAAATACACTACATGTCCAAATGTTTGTGGAATCCACTTCTAATTAATGCATTCAGCTGCATTTCTGACACAGATGTGCAAATGCACACAAACAGCTTGTATAGTCCCTGTAGAGAAGAACTGACAATAGGATAGGACTGTTGCAGATATACATTAACCTACTGGTGCCATTCTTGATGCCAAGAGTGGGCTAGAGGGGTACATAGCCCTGCTGCATTGAGCTGTTGAGCAGTGGAACTGTGTTCTTGGGATTGATGGTGCTCCATCCAGTACTTTTAGGACGAGTTCTAAAATCAGCCTTGTTTAATACCTTTTCATTAGGAACAATGAACAAACAGGTGTCCCAATACTTCCTTATAATATTGTTATAATACAGGTGTCTTCCTTATAATATTGCACATACACACCCTTAATCCACACACACTCTACATACATACATACATACATCTATGTAGCCAGACATAAAGCTATGCACACACACACGTACGCTCATACACATACTATAGAGTCTATAGTATAGACTAACAGCTGTAATGCCAGCATGGTTTGTGATCTCACCCCACAGGCAGAGAGTAGGTTGTTGTCAAGAGACAGACTCCCTCTTCTTGGCTCCTCAGGGACTACAGGTATGTTCAATTTTTTTTTTGTCAAAGTGAACATATTTTTACAATTTAAGATTTATATTCATCTCTAAAGCTGATCAATATAATAACAGCAACTCGTAGAACAGCAACTCAGTAGTGTTTCATAAACTTGATCTCTGCAATTTGTTCACCTGCATTTAAATCTCATCCCTTTAAAAGGCCACTTTATCTAATAATACTAAGCAAACAGTAGTGTTTCATAAACGTGATCTCTGCAATTTGTTCACCTGCATTTAGATCTCATCCCTTTAAAAGGCCACTTTATCTAATAACCTGGTGATCGGATTCTCAAGTGTGATGTGTGAAGTGTTTGTTTACCTTCTGTCTGTCAACATGAAGATACTGGAGCTCATTAACAGACACACACACACACACACACACACACACACACACACACACACACACACACACACACACACACACAATTCTCCAAAATCACATCTTCTACATAAATGTTCTCCTGAATGGTTCCTCTGAATCACAAGGCCATTAAGGTGATGAAATAAATTTGTTGCTAAATCCAAGTGAACACTGTTATGCACTTGCATCATAAATCGAGCAACCTCAACAAAACACCAAAAAAATTTCCCATCAAAAGTTTCAAACCAATTTATTAAAATATGATTATGAATACAGCTGTTGAACAACTGTTCATATTGGAATTCAGCAGCAACACAAACACACAGCCCTTTCATAAACCTCTATGTTTATGCTTGTGCATTGCAGAGCTAATGTGTTTGATCTTTCAGACAAAAAGCAAACATCTTCCAAAACACAACATTCAAACACAGCAAACAAAATATAACAGAGTAAAGAAATCTAACTAACTTTTTCAGTGAAAAATAAGTTGTTACCAGCAATCAAGTCAGAATTGTATTTGACCACACTCACTTCTTTAATTTGCGTCCTTGATTTCTTCAAAATTTGCTTTTAAGCTCTGTGAAACTGTTCAAAAGCACTGAAATTGGAACAAAGGTTAATTCTTATATAATGCTGCTTAAATAGTTCTTTATGGTAGACTTACTTTTATGCAAGGTCATTTCAGTGCGCAGAAGTGTTGGCTTACTTTTATGTAGCAAATTCATATTTGGATTTCTTAAGAACCATGTTATTCCAAGAATCCAGTGATGGTCATGGAAAAATAAAGAGAGAAGAAAGTATACTGGCTTCTAATTTATTTGCATTTACATTTACATTAATGGTGTTTGGCAGATGCTCTTATCCAACGCGACTTTCAACGGTGCTTTGCTGTTCACTCAGAAAAAATCTGAAAATTCACATATCCTATGTGCTTTAGACTGGCCTCGCTTCTCAAGCTTTGGTCAGTTACATTTTGATTGCATTTACACAAAAAAAGCTTTTAATGGAAAGATATATCCATTCTTAGTGGTCCTTCATGATTTGTTTTCCCATATTTCCCACCAGTTTAGTCTAATAACCGGCCACTAGCTTGGTGTTCCCCTGTCACACGATGCTAGCAGTGCTAGGTGGTCTGTAAATGCATGTATTTTATTACTTTTTTCTGCACCTTGTAGAGAGATCGACTCTTCAGCGACCCATTCAGGCTGGGAACATGAAGCATACCCGTCCTCCTCTCTTTACTTCAGTATCAGACAGAATGGCACCCTGGGAAGGCTCTTCCTACTCTAATTCCTCTTTCACCAGCATTCCCCCTCCTCCCCCTCCACCACCACCTCCTCCTCCTCCCCCTCCACCACCTCCTTCAATCACACCAATTGATCCTTGTCCATCTCCACCACAGTCAGTGAGAGACACCCAGCCTGAGAGTGGCAAGAGTGTTCAGCTGAGACGAAGGCTTCTCCAAACCCGATGGCCTTCCAGACCCCCACGCCTGCCTCCTCTGCGCCAAGTCACAAATCTCAGTTTTTCTAGAAGCTTTACATTTTCATTTTTTGAGCTGCCGTTACATCAGTCAGCACAGAGTCGAGCAGAGAGACTCAAAGATCTTGTACTGCTGCTGAAGCAGATCCAGTACTAAGTTGAGCAAACTCCTTTAGACAATTTCTAAAACACCTTGCATCACAGCAAATCCAGAAACAGAATGCTTTCATTTATTAGCTTACAGTCCAGAGCAATGGAGAACTTATTTGAAGTATACCTGAAGTTAAAGGTATTCTCTGTATTTGGATCTCTGTATTTAGAGCTGTAAAACAGACCTCAATTCAAACATAACACTCAACTCATCTACACCCTCTAAATTTATATAAAGCCAGTCCACTAGTGGAAGCCTTTTAACAACTAAAGTTCAAAACAAATTTGTCTGTATAGCACTTTTTACAAATGATGTCACAAAGCAGCTTTACAGAAACCAAAAATGAAAAAAGCACACAAAATATTAAGGATGAAGATATAAACCACCTTGTGAGCAAGACAAATGGAGACACTGTCAAGGAAAGACCTGGAGGAAGAAACCTTAGGAGGAACTACACTCATGAGGGAGGACCCATCCTCCTCTTGTCAAACTACTCATACAGTATTGATAAGTGGACACTGGACCATCACATATCTGCTGTCATGCTCAAGTGTACTGGAATAATGATGATGTAGATAATTTCTACATAGTCTGTGATGGCAGGTTTGCAACTGGTTCAAGGCAGGGAGGAAGGGCTGCAAAATAGTAGTAATATAGTGATAGTAATATAATAGTATAATAATGAAATTATACCATTTTTGAGATAATGTCAGAATTGTAAGAAAATTCAGAAATTGGTTTTGGAATTTTATTTTTATTTTATCCAAAATAACCGAAATGAAATAAAACCATTTTTTTTAGTCTGCATGCCAGCTCATTCATGATAATGGGCTCTCCTAGCTAAGAAAAAACATGAATAATATTTAGTTCAGCAAAAATATTGTGGTTATGGCAATTTATTGTACAACTAGTTGATAATGTAATTATTGTGACAAGACCTAAATACTATATTTGTCTTGTATTTTATTATGAATGTACATTATTTCTGAGGTTAGAATGGGTGGAACCTAACTGCAGTGGGCTATACAGAACTTCACAAAAAGAGTAAATTTATTTCATATATGTTTTCATATTCGTATGAGTTGGGAAATGCACAGTACATTTAAACTTTATACTAAAATGTTTATGTTTCTACACATCATAAAGACTTCTAAGTAAAAACTTGAGTTTTCCCTTTAATGGGCCCTTTAACTATGGGTAGGTGGGCAGTGAAACACTGGAGACCGCAGGTTTAAGACCATACCACCACCTGAGGTAATAAACATTTACAGCAGCAACAAATGACTTTGTAAATAGTAATGCAGAGAAAGTGGTCAACCATTATTTGAGACTTCATTAAGGAATTACAGCTTCTAATGTCCAGTTTTTTAGTTTTAGAAAAAACAACTCTTAAAATATATACAAGGTATGTATAAATGAACCATATTGATAACTGTATCATGGATCAGCTTCTGGTTCTTTCTAAACTGTTATAAGAGGTAAGCATAGATGTTTTGTTTTGTTTTTATCAGAAAGGTAAATTTCTCCAAGAGTAATGAAAATATACAAGTGCTTTTTTTAAAACCTGTAAGATCATCTTTTGTTTTGAAGAGCACCTTGCATATATAGAAAGTGTGTGGGTGGGTGTGATTATGGGGTTTGTTGAGAACCAAATGGAGTTTTCCTGGATTTGCGAAGGAGGCAGTATAAGATTAGTGTAATATGTAACTGCTAAATAAAACGATTACAGTCCACTGTAAAGTTACAAGGGGTTTGTTTTGACTGTATGATACTATAGTACACCTGCATACAGTTTAAGGTGATTTATTCATTTTTCTCTCCGCGTAAAGACAAGTTATTGTTTTGACAAGGTAAGACAACTTTTCTTTTCATAACCTTAACCACCAGTTCTTTATTACTCAAGGAAACGCTGCTCTCACAAGGTTAATGAGCTTACCTGGTTCTCGATTACACACACACCTCTTGGCTCACATGCGCTGATATGAAGGAAAGGTGATATGGGCAGGTGGGAGCTTTGATATATTAGTGAACTTTGACTGTAGACACACAAACAGATACAATTCATTAAAAATGCAATATGAAGCTTGGTTTACTCGATTTCTACCAGAGATGATAGCTTCATAATTTAACTACCATGATTTAACCATACTTTACTCAGTCTGTACTGAAGGCCAAAAAGAGGACTTTTATATTTCCATGGATTTCTACTGGTCCACTCATCAGGACATTTTGATACAATGTAAAAAAAAAAAAAACAACAAAGCAATAAAACTGCAACTTTTATATTTCATTCATAATGCAATTGTGATATGATGTAAAATTATAATAATGATAATAATAATAATAATAATAATATGAAAAGTTACTTTAATTTGTTATGTTGATTTGTATTTGTCCATTCGTCCTGAAAATGTTGACAGTATAAAGCAGGGATGTCCAATCTTATCCAGGGATGTCCAATCTTATCCAATGGCTGCAATGGATGCAGGCTTTCGTTCCAGCTAAATGGATCAGTTGTTTGAAAACTGGCCAACTGATTAAGCAAGTGGAATCAGGTGTCATTTAGAACAAAAACCTGCAGCCACACCTACCTTTTACAGATAAGATTAGACACCCCTGATGTAAACAATGACTGCATATGATCAAAAGGTGGACTTTATAACAACAATTTTCATTAATCTGCACTCATACTCAAAAAATGTTGATGGTGATAAGTATCAAAATTGTAACTCAGTGTGAAGTTACAGCAAGTAATGATGCAATATCAAAAGCTACACTGGCCACTTACTCATTTCACTTAAACATAACTTATTCTATTACTCTATTACTTCTGTTATTAGTTGTTCAAAGTTCCTGATATAATTATTAATCTGTTGTTTTATTTAATCACTCATTAAACATGTTTCATTAAGTATTCATCATCTTTTATTTTTGCATGGACAATGACATAGTAATTGGTGGGGCAGAAACTTCTGAAACTGCCAACAGAAACTAATTAACATTATAAAGCACTTCTTTGTCTTTTGGCGTGGATTCCTCAGTGTAAAACATAAAGACTGATAGACTGATAGATATCTGCTGTACTGTAATGTCTTGATATACAACAGCAAAATGACAGGGATCAAATATCATCAAGTAATTGATATTAATTGCATGTACAGGATATTTCATTAATACTTAGGGCAGGTGGATCATGTCCAGTATCTGGGAGGTTCAACGTGTAATAAATAGCTGGAACATGAGTTTATTTTAAGCACTGGTGACATATAAATTAACATACTGTGAGCTCTGCTATGTAATGATTTTCATGTGTGCATGATTTGCCTTATGGTCCCTTATGTTACTATGTCCTCAGTATACCATATAAAAACCTCTTAACTTTAAGTAAATTTATTAATGGAAAATATGAGTCATGTTCATTCTGCCAAAAAGTGAAAAAAAACTGCTAAAATAGATATATTAAATTAAATTAAATATTAAGATTTTACAGGACTGCAAAGATATGTTAAAAATAATGCATGTTAATATGTAACCTTTTTACAATAAAAAAACAACAAAATCTAAGTAATTTAAACAAAATAAAAGTTTTATTTTCTCCTGACTGGTTCTTTAAGAGGATAATTGATAAATGTGTCTGGCCTTCAGTGAAACAAAACTGCTTGTGTGTTGTTTTGAATACTGTACAATGTGTACATTTTGTCAGATTACTAAAATTACCTATATCCTCATTTGTTCTGTATAATATGTAGGCTAAGTAGGTCAGTATACATCTATATGACTGTATTGGTTTTTCTGATATCACAAAAACATTTTGTTTTTTATTTGTTTGTTTGTTTTTTATTTGTTGGTATATTTAAGAACTGTATGGACATGAGAAAATGGAAAAAGTTTAGCTCTCTAAATATATTATTCAAAGCAGCATTGTTCAAGAATTTATATTTCCCCTCTACATGTGGGAAATGTGCTTAACTGTTACACCACTGCCGTAAAAACAAATTGTGCTAAGATATCCCTCTTATGGCAAACTATAAATGTGCATTTGTTCACATGCTAAAAACTAGAGCCAACATCAGAAGTGAAAGAAGCATGTGGACTGAGGCAGTAGAGAAATATTACAGGAATTTACACTAGTACTCAGGTTATGCAGATCCACTAAAGATCTATTAGTATGCAATAGTAGTGTTCCAACAGTGAACACTGAATGGCAACAGTTAAACTTTTCATCAATTAAAATGAGGAACAGGGATTGAGGAGTATGGTTGATGTGTTACTGTTGCAATGAGAAAGTTGGGTTTATGTTTGGCCCGTCAGTGTAAAGAGGGAGACTCAATAAATGGGAATAAAAGACTCTTTCATCGTCAATGTTTAGAACGTGTGTGTGTGTGTGTGTGTGTGTGTGTGTGTGTGTGTGTGTGTGTGTGTGTGTGTGTGTGTGTGTGTGAGAGAGAGAGAGAGAGAAAGAGAGAGAGAGAAAGAGAGAGGGAGGAAGTGTGGAAAAGAGAGAGAAGTTGTACTGAGCAGAGTTCAGTGTCTACACCTTGTGCTCCACACATGAATTCAAAACACACATTCTAAGATTGTAGGTTTTCAGTCATTAAAGTGCTTAATGATACTGTATCTCCCCCAGGAGATGGGTGAGGATAGTCTACACTCTCAGTATGAGTCCTCAGGAGCTCATCAGGGCCTCAGCCTGGATGAAGCACAGCTGGACGTTATGGGGCAGCGGAGGGAGAAGCAACGCCTTTCTGTTGGAGAGAGGCTGAGGGCTGAGCTGCAGTGAGTATGACCTGAGAGAACGAGCAGTTAAAAAAGGAAATTATGTCACGTGACTGTGAGTTCAGAACACAAATTTAGTCACACAGTGTTCAAGTCAACACAAGCAAGAATATAAAGTTAATTGAAAACTGCATACAGACAAATGTTTCACTACTTGTTAGTTATATCAAACTTACAGAGAGACAGAGTAATCTTTTGTGTGTGTGTGTGTGTGTGTGTGTGTGTGTGTGTGTGTGTGTGTGTGTGTGTGTGTGTGTGTGTGTGCGTGTGTGTGTGTGTGTGTGTGTGTGTGTGTGTGTGTGTGTGCGCACGGTTCAGGTGTTCTGGATCTCATGTGAAGAGCTGCATTCTGTCTTGTGTTCCTCTGCTGGCATGGCTGCCGCATTATTCATTCAAAGAAAATGCTTTTGGAGATGTTATCTCAGGAATCAGTGTGGGCATCATGCACCTGCCTCAAGGTTAGAGGCATGCATCACTCAATAAAACACATAATCAGGGAAGAAGTGTTAGACAACACTCAAATAGTCTTCATGTCTTTTCTTCAAATATAATTATTATGGATCCTTTGTATACCTGTGATGTGATGACATCACACACACACACATGCAGGCATGCACATTCCTTCCTTCTAGTGCAACTATTTTTTGGACAAATATATAAACAGTCACAAAGCAATTTATTAGAAACACCTGTAACCCTTTTCATTAATGCAATTATCTAATCAGCCAATCACACTGCAGCAGTGCACTGCATAAAATCATGCAGATATGGGTCAGCACCTTCAGGCAATGTTCACATCAACCATCAGAATGAGTAAAAATGTGATCTCTGTAATTTTGAGGGCTGGTTTAAGTATTTTGAGAACTGCTGATCTTCTGGGAATTTCAGGTCAGTAGTCTCAATAATTCCTTAGGAACAACCAAGTGGAAGATGCTAAAGGTCACTAAAGAATAGCAAGTTGAAGCTGGACGTTAGGAAGGCTTGAGTAATTCAGATGATCAATCTGAGTGTAGTGTAGTGGCCATATCAGGCTCCACTTCTGTCAGTTAAGAACAGAAAACTGAAGCTCAATGATTTTAAAAGCCAAGACTGGACTGATGATTTCTGCGGAGGCACACAGATGGTAGCGTCAGAATTTGACAATTACAGTTTGAATACATAAACCCAACCTGCCTTGGTTAACAGTCCAGGCTGCTAGAGGTGGTGTAATTGTGCTGGAAATGCTTTCTTTTGACATGTCAATCAGTCAATCAGTTGAGTATTGTTGCTGACCATGTACATCTCTTCATGACCACAACTGACCACAACAAATCAGTCTAATGGCTTCTTCCAGCATGATGATGCACCATGTCACAAAGTAAAAATGTTTCAAACTGGTTTCCTGAACATATCAATAAATGTTCAGCGGTTGTCTTCCCAGCCACCAGATCTGAATCCATTAGAACACCTAAGGGATGTAGGGAAACAGACAGTTCACAACAAAGTGGGAATCCTCCTGAAAGCGCTCCTGAAAAATCTGTAGGAGTTGCATTGATACAATCATGCCAACATGGACCAGATCCTCAATGTTTGCAACATTTCCAACATCTTCTGGAATCCATTCCATGAAGAATTCATGCTACTTTGAGAGCAAAATGAAGCTCTTCCTGGTATTAGTATGGTGTTCATAATACATTGCTCTGTGATATTGTATGTACGCGTGTTTTTTATGTTTAAAGCTAGAAAATTGAAACCAGTAAAAGTCTTACCTGCTCTATGCCATTACTTTACTATGCAGGAATGGCCAACGCTGTACTAGCTAATGTACCTCCTGTCTTTGGTCTCTACTCGTCTTTCTACCCAATCCTAATCTACGTCATCTTTGGGACTTCTAAGCACATTTCAGTGGGTAAGTACACACAATCAGCCAATAGATTTGCTTGTCTTTGTCTTATTGGACAGTGAATTTGATTGCCTGCTCTGATTGTCTGGTTATATGTCTACTGTACAGGCACTTTTTCTATCCTCGCTATCATGGTCAGCACAGTGATAAATGAGTTTGAGACATACAAAATTGAGAGAAATGACAATGACGCTGAGAAGGACAGAGTCGTTTTGGCATCTCAACTGACTATACTGTGTGGATTAATACAGGTAAACAAACATTATTATTTTGATCATACATCATAATGGTTATCCTATAATGACTGTTAGTATACAGAGATTTTTTATGTAAAGTAATATTAATGTATTTAAACATTGAACACCCAAGATAATAATAATAATAATAATAATAATAATAATATTAATAATAATCATCATCATCGTCATCATCATCATTGTCATCATCATCATTTAAAAAAATAATGTACAATGTTTGGGGCTGACCTGTTATTGTCTCTCTGTAGATCCTGCTGTGTGTGTTGCGTTGTGGAGGTTTGTGTCGTTGGCTATCTTGGCCATTGGTCCGTGGGTACACCACTGCAGCTGCCATCCATGTGACCATACACCAACTCCCTTTACTGATGGGAATCTCTACACATTCACACAGAGGGTTTCTGGCACTGGCCTGGGTGAGATACACTGTATAATGAGTGTACCAGAAACTTTGATTATGTAATTATGTACCATTATTATTTTGTATCAAGGAAAAAGTTTGTATCAGGGAAAATTTAAAGGGGCATAAGTAAAGATTCAAGAAACACAACATCAAGTGGTTATGAGACAGAGGACACAACGACACACTACAGACTCATCTTTAATTTCCAAAGAACTCAGTTTCATGGACTCATACTTCTCACATACGTGATCATCAGCAAGCATCAAACTCTGCTGCCTGAGGGGTGTGATGGTGATAGCATTTTACCCTCTGTGGAGCTGCCCAATACAACATTAATTCCAGATGTGGTGAATAGTTATGGTTTTGGGAAAGTGAGGTGGTATTGAGGAGATGGTGGTTTATTGAGCTTTTGAGGAGATGAAGTGGAGTTACAGGGTGTTGAGGAGATGGTGTTTATTGAGGCATTGAAGAGATTGGGTTACGTAATGGGGCATTGTCGAGATGAGGAGGACAAAAGGGTCATTACGGAGACAGGGTAGAATAATGGGGGCTGATTCTCACATGGGGAAAAAAGCAATGTGATTGATAGTTTTGTTTTTGTATTGTGTGTGTGTGTGTCTGTTTCTACATGTTTAAATTAGTGTGTGCATTTCAGATGTTCTTAGATGTGGTGCATGGAATTACAAGAGCATCGCCTGGGACGCTCGCCGTCTCCTTTGTTTCCATAGTGATTCTTGCTGGAGGGAAAATATTGAACTTCTGGCTTAAAGCCCGTTTACCTATTCCTATTCCCTGGGAATTACTGCTGGTAAGTGTGTACATACAGTACATAAAATGAGCCAGCATAACTCTTTCCTGTCCCATGCACACAATACAATCTGGGACAAGTCTTCCCCTGCTCTCTCTAGGTTATCTTGGCCATTGTTTTGTCAGTGCAATTGGATTTGCCTGGACAGTATGGAGTACAGACAGTGGGGACTGTACCCACAGGGTGAGGAGTGTGTGTGTGTATGTGTGTGTATGTGTGTGTATGTGTGTGTATGTGTGTGTGTGTGTGTGTGTGTGTGTGTGTGTGTGTGTGTGACTTCTATTTCATGGTGACACTTGCTCTGTGCACTTCATGTATATTTGATTATGAATCCAAATCAATAAAAGTGTGAAAAGATAATGTTCACGTTAGTTTATTTCTCTCTCCACTTCCATTCCAGTCTCTCTCTGCCGTTTTTCCCTCCAATGTCTCTCTCTATGGAGCTGTTTCTGCCCTCTCTAGCTCTTGCCGTTGTTGGTTTTGGGTTGAACGCATCTCTGGGTAGCATGTATGCCCTTAAACATGGGTACAGCTTCCATAGCAACCAGGTGACCATAACTTGTATACCTATCCTTATTGATTCTTCACATCCAACCCTTTGTCTGGCTCATAGAGTTCTCCCCCTGTTGTAGGACCTGTTTGCCTTGGGTGTGTGTAACACAGTTGGTGGGCTGTTCCAGTGTTTTTCAGTGAGCTGCTCCATGTCCCGCAGCATTGTTCAGGAGAGCACTGGAGGGAAAACTCAGGTCAGGATACTCTCGCTTATTCTTCATTCATGTCTCTACTGCCTTCAGCAATAATAAAAGTCTGTGTGATGTGTTGAACAAGCGGGGACATTTGTAGTTAAATCACAAAGATGCTGAATTTTCAACCACACTAATAGAATGCTCCACTCAGAGATGCTAAAACTAGATACATTGAACTTTACTGATCCCTTGGGAGGGTTCCCTCAGGGAAATTAAGGACTGGAGAGGCAGTCGTCTCATACAGCACCAGTGAGACTAATGTCCAGGGTGAACCATAACTATGACAATTTTGACAGTTTGCTTCAGCTGAGGTGGTCCAGTTTGTTTTTAAATGAGTGGAGAGAAGAGATGGGAAAAGCTGGTTGCTTTTATCTTATAATCTAGTACAGATTCCTGTTTGTTATTTGGTTATGATACTATCTTTTAAAGGATGACACAACAGTGTTTCAGGTTCATCTGTTCCATGTACTGAACATGTACAGTTGGTCTAGTAAAGGTTCTATGACCCCATGCTCCATGTCCAGATTGTTCCTCACAGACAGTTTTTTTTTTTATCTCTCAGCTACTTCAGCTGCACAAGAGGGAACAGCTCTTACATCTTTATACAACAGTACAGACACATCTAACAGCTGGCATGCTCACATACTAATGAATTTTATCAGTACAGAAGTGGATCATTTACATCCTTTATCAGCAAAACTGAATAACAGAAGAACCCTGAACTGTAGATTTGTTGATAACAGTAACAGTTTAGTCACTGTTATAGAAAATACTTGAAAAAAACATTCATCAAGATATGTTGACATTATGTAAAGAGTAGAGCATTTTCAAACAGGGAAAAGGTAGATTTATGAGGTTTTGATGTTTCTCAATTTACTTTCTTATTGTTGATAAATCAGAAGAGTGTTGGAGTCCTGAATCCCAAATACTAAATTCATAGTAATTCACTTAATATGTATAATTAAAAAATAAAAAGTTACTGTTGCAACAGGCATTTCAATGTGCTCAGTTTTGGGATATAACAAAAATGAGAAAGTAAATTCAAAATAAGCGGTTTAGGAGCTAGTTGTACATAAATGGACAGGATAGGATGGAATTAAATGTTAGGTTTTGAAAATGTTCACATAAAACATTTCTTCATTTACTAAAAGAAAATCATTCTCTCACGAAAACAAGAAATATCTCTGCCCAGAGTATTTATTGCTGTGTTAAACTAATAAAGTCCCCCTGTTTCTCTCTCTCTCTCTCTCTCTCTCTCTCTCTCTCTGTCTCTCTCTCTGTCTCTCTCTCAGGTTTCAGGTCTTGTGTCTGCATTGCTTATCTTGGCTATTCTGCTGAAGTTTGGACCGCTATTTGAAATGCTGCCAAAGGTAGTTACATCTTCTGCCATATATTACCCAGGATGTGTCATGAAGGGATTAGAAGAGATTTGATTATCTGGTGTGTGTCTGTGTCTGTGTCTGTGTCTGTGTGTGTGTGTGTGCAGGCAGTCCTGGCTGTAATTGTTTTAGTGAACCTGCAGGGTATTTTTGCTCAGATCAGAGACATGCCAAAACTTTGGGCTACAGACCGGCTAGATCTAGTGAGTATTCTGTCCGTCCATTCATTTGTCCTTCCATCTACTTGTGTATCCATCATCCTGCACATTCATTTACATTAATATCAGATGAATACTATTGTACAATAGGCTTTTCAGTAACTCTGAAAGTAGAGAATAGGTTAAGTGGTACAATTGAAGTAATGGATCACATACCGAACAGAGTTAATTTATTATTTTTCTTCTCAGTTTCACCAAACACGAACATAAACAGCATATATTTGTGTGTGTGTGTGTGTGTGTGTGTGTGTGTGTGTGTGTGTGTGTGTGTGTGTGTGTGTGTGTGTGTAGTTGGTATGGTCAGTGTCTCTGCTTTCTGCTCTGTTGCTGAATCTGGACATTGGGCTCGGAGCTGCTGTTGTGTTTTCTCTCTTCACCATCGTTTTTAGGACACAGCGGTGAGGCGTAAAAACTTCATCATCAGCCCTCTGTCTATTTGTCTGTCTCTGTTTATATGTCTCTCTAAATCTCTCTCTCTTTTGACTTTATCCCCTTTTTCTCTCTAGTTCCAGGTTTGCTGTTCTTGGGTTGATCCCTGGATCTGACTGTTACAAAGACCTGAAGATGTTCTTGAATGTATTGCACATGCACACATACTAGTACATACTCTGAGTGATTTTTAATGTGTCTGATATTTAATTAATTAAGCTACAGGATTTATGTTAAACTACTTGAATTTACTAGCAGTTACTATCAATAAGATCCAGTAACTCAAAAACTAACTACTATGAAACTAACCTGTGACATTTAATATAATTTAACTAGTGCTGTAGCCCTGATAATGTGATTTGTAGGTGTGTATTTTTAGGTGAATCAGATTCCTGGTGTGACCATATTCTCCTGCTCAAGTCCTCTGTTCTTCTCCAACACTGACCTCTTCTTTAGCTCATTAAGAGAGGTATACATATATACAATACATGAACACTTATAAACTCTAGCAGGTTGACTTTTTCCTACCTATTTCATGTCTGTGCATTAAGTGTGTATGTGTTTGCAGACTGTGAAGATACACAGGAAGGAGAACCCTGCAGCAAGTCATCCAGGGTCAACAGGGGCTCAGCACTGTGTCATTCTGGAATTGAGTGGTGTTAGTTTTATTGATTCTACAGCCATCAACATGCTTAGATCTGTGAGTCTCTCTCTCTCTCTCTCTCTCTCTCTCTCTTTCTCTCTGTTTATTCTAAGAAAATATGAGAAGTTCATATATACAGTAAATTAAGCACTTCAACCTTCTTTGAGAGATAATGCAAAATAAAGTTCAGATTTTTAAAAATCCTCAGGAGTGTCTGTCCACCCTTCTGCTTTGAGAGGACCACTCACTGTGACCCATAAAGGATGTGGAGCTGATCAATAAGCTCAATAAACTCTTACTGAGAAAAGCATATAAACTAAAATAAGATGGAATCAAATTGCTGAAACTGCTGGTTTTCTGGACTGACAACCCCAGAGTCCAGACCTCAATATCACTGAATGTGTTTGAGATGACAAATAATAAATGGATGTTTTGGTTGGAAATTAAATAAATGGGGGAAAGTCTCTGACTTTTGGAGATACAAATGTCATAAAATGAATGTACTGTATGTCAATTTATGTGTATTGTGTGTGTGTGTGTGTGTGTGTGTGTGTGTGTGTGTGTGTGTGTGTGTGTGTGTGTGTGTGTGTGTGTGTGTGTATGTGTTTCAGCTCATTGATGACTTTAATATCATGCAGATCTCTCTGTTTCTTGCTGCTTGTCCAGGTTAATCTCACTCACACAGACACACACACACACACACACACACACACACACACACACACACACACACACACACACACACACACACACACAAACATCTGTAGTCTACATTTAAATTGTTCAAAAAACAACACACGCACATTTAATAATTGTCATGTATTTGTATTCTATGTGGGTTTTTTTGTACTTGTAATAAATGTGGATGCATTGTTTGTCTGTTTTTATTTCCATAGATCGTCTGTTCTCTCAGCTAAAAGATCATGGTTTAGTTCCAGACGGTTTGGCAAGATCGTGTTTTTTCCACTCTGTGCACCACGCTGTTCAGCACTGTCAGAAAATGCAGGTATGGCTGAGTGTGTGTGAGGTGTGTAAGATGTGTGCATGTGAATGGCTGTGTGTAAAGGGTGTCATTGCAGTAGTTACACATTGTTTGTGTGCTCCTTGTGACTGTGTTATTAATTTCCTGCCAAGTGTTAATCATTGAGGACCTGTTCCAAAATCAGAACTCTTCTCTACAAATACATTACTTTATGGGAATTACGTGGACACCATGGTAATCATGTCTCTGTTCATAGGACATGGACTTCAGTGACCTCTGACGTTTCATCTCCCACTCCCATTACTGCAGATGAACTTGTACTGACCCTTTAACTCTGACCTCTATGAATGATCCCTCTGCTGAGCTGATTAACAGACTAGCTTTTGTATTACATATAAAATAAAATGTAGAATTCTTAAGTTTAAGACATTTGTTATGAATGTATTCTGTCCCCATGTTGTCTGTTTACTTTTTGTACTGCTGTAATTCACTCATGCATTTGAACTGATAAATTGTATAAATCAATGGCCTGTGCAAAAATCGGGCCACAGGTCTATTGTCTGTTTCATACTTCAAACATAGAATTTTGTAACAAGATCATATGTATTGTCTCCTTTCTTATGACCTCATCAAAATTTAGATTTTGTGCAAGTCATTTAGCATGGCCTTCTTTTCTACACTCCTGGATTCTAGAGGAACAATTATAACATGATCATGAACAAGTCATTTTGCAGAAAGACTCTATCCAAACACAAAAAACCAAACAGCATAACATTAGCTGTGTAAGCTTCTATCACTGATTGTGTCCAAAATTTACCACACCAGCTATGGCTCTTTCCAAAATTGCTATCATGGTGTTAGTTTGCTGGCTACAATCCTCATACTATGTTGATACTATGGCGTTAGCACACTGGCTATTAGCATGTTGGCTAGCATGTTTTTCAGCCATCACACAAAGTGAATTAAACTATAGCTACCCCCAGATTTTAAGATTTGCTGTCAACCCTATAAAAAAACAAACAAACAAAAAACACAGTCACTATGAACAGTAGTAGTAATAATGTTGATGTGTTTCCCTGTACACTACAAAAATTGCTGTTACCAAGTGAAATTATCCTAAATCTGGTCTAAATAAATCCATTCTCATTCTGAGACTGTAATGAGAATACTAGAAGATGGTTTCTTAATCCTTTGTCAGATAATATTGCTTGTTTATATTATTGCTTGAGCAAATTATGTGGATGGATACAACATATATTAATGGAGTTCTGCTAAGAAAGCTACATTTAGATTTACATTTATGGCATTTGGCAGATGCTCTTATCCAGAGTGACTTATGACATGCTTTGCTGTTCACTCAGAAAATATCCTTAGCTAGTTTGTAAAGCCCAGAATACTAAGGGATACCTTAAGTTTAGATGCTGCCAAATACAAATGTCAGGTCGGATACCTTGATTACCACAATGTATAATATGTATAATAAACCTTTAACAAGTTAAAGGAGGTGGTGTACAATTTTTGTGGCTGGCATTCCCCCAGGGGAAGTTCTTTCCACCATTTGGTGGAGTCTGAATACTTGTCTTCCATGATTTTTGAAGGATGTTGGGTCAAGCCGAGCTGTACTTGATGCTTGGTACAGATCAGGTTTTGAACATTGCAATCAAGTATGGAGGGAGTTTTATATATATATATATATATATATATAAAATGCTGGTTTGAGATTCTGGACCAAATTATCACTTTAATAACTTTAATAACGTTGATGACATAGTGATACCTGTGTATATTTCCAATATACTGTTTTGCTTTGTGTTTGGGACAAATGAGATATGAATGGCTGCCACTGTAGAGGGGTAGGGTAGCACATTATTAATGATTGACCAGCACAGATCATGCCTTGTCCCCATACCTACCCTAATTAATGATGATTGCATATACACACACAACAAACAGCCCTCATTATAAGCTCTAATTATGAGTTTTAATGATGCTCCCTCCAAGTGAAACCTCCTGACCATTAGGAAATGGGTGTTATGTCTGATTTTTAAATAAAACAGGCTACTCCAAAATCCTCTCTAACATATTCTAATCATCTGCAGCTGTTGTAAACATTGTAGGTATCAGTAAGCAGTGCTAAGTGCTGTAACATTTACTCACAAGAAAAATGTTTAAGGTTTTCAGGGGTCCTAATTTTTTTCACATGACTATATGTCTGGATTTTCAAACATGACATTTAGAAGTGTGAACTAGCTTGCTGAGTGATATGTTGCAAAAAGAAATTGATATTTAATGTTGCACCATTTAAAGCTTCTGGAAGTGGTGAAAAATTGTCAAACTGGCAGGCTGAAAGACCTAGAGAAGCAAATCTATTTTTGGTCATTTCATAGGGTATCTAAACAACATGTAGCAGTGTATTAACAGCTGCCCTATTAATCAAGTAGAAGTCATGTACTCTAAACCATGGTCATCCCTGTGGTCAAAAATATGGTCAGAAAACTAGGCATGTGAAAAACAGCATAATGTGTTCAAGACAATGAAGAGACAACTTCCCTGGAGTTAATCCCTATCTAATCAAGTAAAGATAAGACCACAGATTCTTGTTTTGAAAAATCCGAGATCCTCCCCTTTGGCAGGCTGGCTGTCATTGTTTCTCTCTCTGTCTCTCGTCTGTCTCTCTTTTGCAACAGTCTTAGATGTGAGACTTTGCTCTTTAACCTGGAAGCCCTGGTGGTGTGTATTAACCTCATTAATAGCAGACAGAAAAGGGTACACATTAATGAGGGAGACTGAATACACAGTGGTGAGGATGCAGAGATGGTCAAAAATGCTGATTAACAAACCTCAACAACAACTGGTGATCTACTGCTGAGGCTAATCTTCACTCCAGAACTCATTCAGTGGGTGTCACTGGAGGATGGTGCTACCAGCAGGTGAGGTGTGGACTGTTTGAAGTGAGTTCCAGATTAGATTCTTGTGGTCTGTTTGAGAAGGACACCAGAACTGAGCACCTCAGAGTCATTACAGACAGAAGCAAAGATTGTGAAAGAAGAGCATTAACACGGGGGAGATGAAGAACAGAAAAAGGGTGGGATACCATGTCCAGAGAGATGTCATGGATGAAATGGGGGTCGATTTGGTGGCGGAGAAATCAGAAGTTAAATCATCATTTAAAGACAAAATCAAAGAGTCGATGAGGTAAGTGCAGAGGTTGTTGTTGTTCATAGTGGAGAATTCTAGACTTATTTATAAGGTTATCAGCTCATTCTATCCAATTTTGTTTGTTATTTTATTTATTTATTGTTTTCAACTCAAGTTTTATTGTCACATCACAATTTCATAGCATGATTGAAAAACTTAGGCGCAAGTTCCTCACAGTAAAAATAAGAATAAAGTTAAGAATATATCTGTAATATATAAATATATAGACATTTTTAATCATTTATAATCATCATAAACAAGTGCAAATTTGCACTCCATTACACCAATTTAATCTCCTAGCTATTCGGCTCTGAGGGCTGTTATTGTAAATTTGGGAAGCATTTAGGAACCCAAGCAACTCAGCCATTATGTGTCAGACCAGGTAAAGGTACAGAGTGGGGTTGCTGTCACCAAAGTCCCCAATATTTTTTCACATTCTGTTTTTCACATGTTTCTTATACAAAAATGCTACATAATAGAACCAAAAAGGAAAAGTGGTTCTTCTACAACAGGATTTCTCAACCTGTGGCCCATCCTTGGGGTGAGACAGTAGTCAATATTGGGCCAGAAATGGTATTTTAAATCATAAATCAGACCTTAATTCTCACATTTTCATTATCAGAGAAATAAAAGGCAAAATCATTTTTGTTTTGTTTGTGAGTTTTGTTTACCTGTGGCCTGTTATGCATTCTAGTTCTGCATTCTGTTCTGTGGCATCACTCAAAAATGCCTTTGTAGAACGTTTATTTCTTTACGGCTAGTTTCACAGCACTTTTAGCATTTTCTCTATATGTTTTACACCAATGAAATGCCATTATGATTAGCTGTAAGTATTTGAGTAAGTGTATGCTTTTCTGCTTATAGCAGTAACAGGTACATACCATGTATTATGTTAAATTTTTCTTCCTATTTTAAGACACCAATTAACCAATAGAAATAAAACGCTACTAAGAGGCTCCATCAAGCAGAACTGCATGATAACTGGCTGATGCCAGCCTGTGCGGTTTTATAATGTCTTTGAATAGATCTGGCACTGGCTGACTCAACAGATTTCTTTTATCTTGGATGAACCTACCAGTCCTGCAATGAGTGAGAGAGAATATTGCTGCACTGTGTTGGTGTTTCCCACCAGAGATGTGGGATAATCTCCTTATCCCCTGCAAAACCCTGATGTATTCAGTAAATGCATATTTTGCAGGTTGTTGCATGATGTTTCCGGTGTTTACCGAAAGAGATTAAGGACTACTTGGGGAATCCCCAGAGAATTAAATTTAGGCTGACAGCTGAAAAATACTGTCTTTTTGTGTATTTTACCTACATAGTTACACAAGGAATTAGATTTCATCTCATTTATATACTGCACTAAATAGAATCAGCATGTTTTATATATTATGTATTATAAAAATACAAATTGTAAGCAAATAAAAAAGTGATACCAAAACAGCAAAAGTGTTTTATAACATAAAATTGAAAACATCTGCTTGTACAAATGCACAAGGTTTGGGCACCTTACAGCAATAACAGAATTACTCTTCACAATAACAGAAACAATAATATTGTTATTCCTACAAAAGCAGGACAAACTCTTTTTAATGCCCTTGATTTAAAAAATAAACAATAAATAAGCAGGTGTGCAAATACTTTGTCCATATAATGTATCCTTCCTGACTGTGGCCAAAGAGTTCTATTTTGATTTTATCAGTCCACAGTGCTTTGTGATGTGGTCACATAATCTGACATGAAGACTATGTTTCTGCAAGCAATGCTACACAGTCAAACAGCGAATCGCCCTCTTGAATCAGATGCACCTTTGTGCAGTTTTTTGGCATTCAAAAAGGGGTTTTTGCTTTGCCTGTCTAACCAGCATGATAGCATTCTCAGATACTTTTGGGTCTTTAATGTACAGCTTGTTTAATGTCTAACCATAATTTTCTATAGATAAAGGAACTGTGAGGACAATTCCAAAAAGCTTCAGTTTGTGCCTCTTTGGGTAGTTCATGATCAAATTTGAGGTGTGTTTTGGACCATTATCCTGCTATACGTAGATAACAGTATTTTAACAAAAAAATATATACATTTAAATTCAGCATTTGCTGGTATTTTGTGGAATTGATTGCTTCCTCCACTGGTGGCAACTTCATACTTTACAGTTTACAAAATGTTCTTTTCATGAAATGCAAAGACATACAATGTATGTTTGTGAACGCCCCTTCTACTGAATGCATTCAGCAACAGATTTGCAAATTCAAACACAGCTTGTCTAGAATAGGACTCTTTGCATGATTATTTTGTCACAATGCATAATGGAAAAGAGGGGTTCAGCTGTGGAGCAGTGTAACTGTTCTCTGGAAAGCTGCTCCATCCAATACTTTTGGAATGAGCTGGGGAGTTGGGTGGGTCATCTAACACTCTTTTCACTGTCTGTATGCAATGAAATCCTCATTGCAATGCTCCAAACTCTAGTGGAAAGCTTTCTCTGGACAGTAGAGATAAATTCTTTTTAATACCCTTAATTTCAAAAGAAACATTAAATGAAATAGTGTATCCTTCCTGACTGTGGCCAAATAGTTATTAGACTACAGCACTTGTGCTTTGTGATGTGGTCACAGATCAGGTTTCCTAACTCTTCCATGAAGGTTATGTTTGTGCAAGCAATTCTGCACAAAGGAACGGTCGACCATCCTCTTGAATCAGCAGCACAATTTTTGGCATTTATAAAGGGGATTTTGCTTTGCCTGTTTTAGCATCATAATAGCAATTCTCTTACAGAGTATTTTTGGTCTCATCTTGACCATAACATTTCCCTTGATTGTGATTTCTCATAACATTTAATTATTTAAGATTATCCCTTGAGCCAATCTCACCACAGTAATACCACTGGAAGTGTACAGAAGAAGCCAGTAGTCTTCCTTTCTTTATCGATGAGTTGCTAGCAGCCTTAAACTGGCTCAGACCACAAGTGTATTTAATCCAGATTGGTTACTTTAATTCTGATCAGGTTATGAATAGAATAAATATACATCTATTTATATTTCATCAAATATTTGAAATAACAAAAGATACAGTATACAATTTAAGAATGATCACTTATTCATGTGATTTCCAGAGGCACTTTTAGTTTGGCAATTAGCTGACACTCTTATCCAGAGTGACAGAGTAGTGTTACGAGTCTTGCCCAAAGACTCTTATTGGTGTAGCAGAGCATAGTTGCCCAGACTATCTGTTGTGCCACACCAACCACTTTTAGTATGAAACATCTTACATTTATTAATAATAGCTGTGACTTTTAAGGTGTGTGCCTAGGAAACCATTCTACTATTTCCAACCTGTGTGTTCCAGATGTTCTGGTCCTCGTGCAATGAGCTGTTTTCTGTCTTGTGTTCCTCTGCTGACATGGCTGCCACGTTACCCATTCAAAGAAAATGCATTTGGAGACCTCATCTCAGGAATCAGTGTGGGCATCATGCATCTTCCACAAGGTCATACAAACATAGATTTTTGAGTTTCATATCCCACAATACACCACAGTTAAGGCTGATTGTGTGTGTGTGTGTGTGTGTGTGTGTGTGTGTGTGTGTGTGTGTGTGTGTGTGTGTGTGTGTGTGTGTTTGTGTGTGTGTGTGTGTGTTTGTGTGTGTGTAGGTATGGCATATGCATTGCTGGCTGCTGTGCCTCCAGTCTTTGGCCTCTACTCCTCTTTCTACCCAATCCTCATCTACTTCATTTTTGGGACTTCTAAGCACATCTCAGTGGGTAAGCGCTCTCTTTTTTCTCTTTGGTAAGGGTATACATACACACACACTCACTCTTTGTTCCTGGGTAGGTACATATGCAGTGATGAGTGTAATGATTGGCAGTGTGACGGAGCGTCTGGCCCCAGATTCAGATTTCATGACATGGAATAATGACTCCAACAGCAGTATCATAGACATTGTCACCCGGGACAACGAGAGGGTCAAAATCGCTGCAGCTCTCACTTTCCTGTCCGGCATCTTTCAGGTACAACCTTGGCCCTAAAGTCTTGTTTTATATGGTTTAAATATGCACATATACAAATGTTTGTGGATGCCCCTTCTACTAATTTTAATTTGAACACATTGTTGACACAGATGTGCAAATGCACACACACACAGCTTTTAGAGAAGTAGAAGAGGATAATAGAATAGGGCTCTGAAGTCATATCATGAACCTATTGGTAACTTGCCTAATGCCAGCATGGGCTAGAGGGGTATAAAGTCCCCAGCAAGCTGTAGAACTGTGATCTCTGGAATGATGTTCTCCAATACTTTTGGGATAAGTTGGCAAATTTTGGATGAAGCATTACTGAATGCAATTAAATCCTTACAGCAATGCTACAAAATCTAGTAGAAAGCCTTCCCTGGACAGTAAAGACAGGATAGCAGGAAAACCTTTTTTTTTTTTTTTTTTTTTTTTAATATACTTGACTTCTGAAGAAACATGTTTCCCAATACTTTTGCACATATAGAGTATGTGTGAGTATTTACCAATAAGGTCTCCTCTAACTGATGTAGCCTGCAACTGATTATCATTAATTTTCCTTCCAACATTCATCATTATCTTCCCTTTAACCATAAAGTTGCTTTTCTTTGACAAGCTGGAACCACTCATGTTGTTCTTGTTGGCAGTCAATCGTGGCACGGGCATAAGCTCAACCAGGTTGTGTACAGGTTGTGTACTAAAATTGGTATGTCGGCCAGATCAAAATGTGGACTAGAACTGACCCATGAATCATTTGTTATGTGGGCAACACTGCACAATAACTTAAATGACCACTGGCATTAGGAATGTGGACTGTTATTCATTATCTTAGGGTGGTGGTGTGGGTTAGGTATTAGGATTTTCTAAGGCTGCAGTTGTGTTTAGATATAAATTTGTTAGGCTACAGTTGAATCTGGGTTTACTCTGGCAGGTTGTACTATATATGGACAGATATCATTTTGTAGGGCTGTAGTTCAGCTTGGATATCACCTTGCCAGGTTTGATGTAGATATAACCTGTGTATATGTGTGTATAGCTGCTTTTAGGGCTGGTGCAGTTTGGCTTTGTAGTGACCTATCTCTCAGAGCCACTGGTCAGAGGCTATACTACAGCAGCAGCCATCCATGTCATTGTCTCCCAGTTCAAATACTCATTTGGGATCAGCCCTAAGCGCTACAGTGGACCCCTCTCTCTCATATATGTGAGTATTCAAGACACACGCGCGCGCGCGCACACACACATTTGCCAGGTGGGGTGGACTGTATACTTTGTAGGATGCTTGCTCCCCCTACTGGTGGGGGAATCCATGAGCATTCATAGGATTTATGCTCTCTCTCTCTCTCTCTCTCTCTCTAGACAGTACTTGATGTGTGTTCAAAGCTTGGTGAGACAAACATCGGTACTCTGGTGGTGAGCATTGTCACCATTGTGTGTTTGATTCTCGCAAAGGAAGTGAATTCCTGGCTTGCAAGGAAACTCCCTGTTCCGATACCTGTTGAGCTTATAGCTGTGAGTTACACAAACACACACACACACACACACACACACACACAAACACACACACACACACACACACACACACACACACACACACACACACACACACACACACACAGCTGTCCTCTCATTGTGTCCTCTCAGTGCAGTGTGCTAAATGAAGAGATGGCTGGGTTAACTTTTAGAATTGCTTCACCCATTTCCTCAGGTTTACCAGTAAAAAATCAGACAGTGTTTTCACAAGTTGTGTCAGCTTGTTAATTGCTACTTTATTGTGTATTTATAAATAGGGATGCACCAAAAAAGCACAAAAAAGCACTTTTTAATTTTTCTGAATAACTGAAATGTCTGAATACCAGTGTTGTTATTCACTATACGGAATTCAGACAAATGTTTTACTTTGTCCTTTTTCAAGAAAAAAAAATTCCGGTGCATTCATATTTCTAGGTATAGCTGCCTAAATAAAGCAGTAGGAAGGACATTTTGTTAAAAATGACCATATCAGAAAATCATCACAATAAAAGTACCAAAATCATTGTATTAGTTGTGCCTCCTGAACAATTATGATGATGTGAGCTTATGCTTTAGAATGTGAGAGAACTCTTGCTACAGAGCTTTGAACGTACTGAAGAGAGTGTATGGTTGTTGTTGTTTTAGTCTTACCAGGTTGAGATGAACGGTTGAACCAGATTTTCAGCATTCATAGACCTCTCTCTCTCTCTCTCTCTCTCTCTCTCTCTCTCTCTCTAACTCACTCTCTCTCTCTCCATAGATTATTATAGCTACTGTGGTGTCATGGCAGTTTGATTTCAAGACTATATACCAAGTGGAGGTTGTAGGCTCAATTCCATCAGGGTAAGCCTCTTGTCTCTCATTCAGTCAGCAGGACTGGTGGAAAACATAACACTACAAGAGAAAGATTAAACCCAAACGAAAATAAAGGTGGATAACCTCTCTCTCTCTCTCTCTCTCTCTCTCTCTCTCTCTCTCTCTCTCTCTCTCTCTCTGTCTCTCTCCAGTCTGCGTGCTCCAGAGATGCCTACCTTCTCTATGATGGGGTCTATGATTGGTGATGCATTTGCTGTAGCTGTTGTGGGATATGGAATTGCAATTTCTCTTGGCAGAATCTTTGCTCTTAAATATGGCTACAAAGTTGACAGCAACCAGGCAAGAAGCTTGTTGTAAAATCTATTAATCAGTTAAAGAAATACTCATAATTTTCCAACTTAATGTCTGATTCAGCAGCAGTAGTTTGTTGACACAGTGACACCCTTCCTCTTCAGTCATGGTTTGTCTCTGCTATAGGAGCTGATAGCGCTGGGTCTCAGTAATTCTATTGGAGGGGTGTTCCAGTGTTTTGCCATCAGCTGTTCTATGTCTCGCACAATGGTGCAGATCAGCACAGGGGGAAAGACACAGGTGAGAATTTCCACAAAACTCAAATCTGAACAAGAAGATATTTTTACAACACGTGAAGATCATTTGGTTCAGATTCAGAGGTTGAATAATAAACACAACCAACACCTTTAACCCCTGTCTACTTTCTGTCTCAACTCTCACTTTCTGTTTATTTGTCTCTATATCTCTCTCTTTCTCTTTCTCTGCCTCCAGGTTGCTAGTGCTTTATCTGCAGTAGTGATACTTGTGATTTTGCTATGGATTGGATCGCTTTTTGAGGAGCTACCAAAGGTGCTTATGAAAAATTTACTGTGTGTGTGTTTGTGTATATGTGTGTGTGTGGTGTGTATGTGTGTGTGTGTGTGGGGGGGGGGGGGGGTGGCAAGGGGGAGGAAAGAGGGAAGAGAGCAAGGAAGTAACTGAGATTTAAATTTTCTGTGTGTGTGTGTGTGTGTGTGTTTCTAGGCAGTGTTGGCAGCTATTATCTATGTGAACCTGCATGGGATGATGAAGCAGTTTGCGGATATCCCAGCGCTCTGGAAGACCAATAAAGTGGACATGGTGAGAGACCGCAGAATAGACAATGAAATCAAATAGAATAGAATATGACAGAATAGACTGAAAAAAGGTATAGAGGATAATTGAAAAGAATAGAATAGAATGAAAAAGAAAAGAATAGATGACAATGAAATAGATTAGTGTTTAATGAAAAATATTTGAATACAATAAAATTGAATAGAATTGAGGACCGTAGAATAGAATTGACTAGAATAAAATTGGGGGAATATAATGGAAAAGAGGAGAATAGAATAGCATTGAAATAGATTAGAATAGAATAGATTGGAATAAAATACAGTAGAATACAGGAGAATGAAACAGAACAGAACAGAACACAATAATACAGACTGAAGTACAATAGAAAAGAGGAGAATAAAACAATAGAATAATGAGTAATAACGAAGAATCAATCAATATAACTGAACTGAAAAAGGATTCAATAAATTCAGTGAAAAAAGGATGTGAGGGGATCAGAATCTGCTGTACGTTCTGTTGGTTAAAATGCTCATACACCTCTCACAGCAGTTCCTGCCATTTCCTGTAATCCCTCCTGCCATGCTCACATGTTTTGGCTGTTTCCTTATGTTCTTCAAGCCTGGGTCACACTACAGGATAATTGGGCTGATTCATTCTTCCCAGTAATCACAAAAGCTGTGCAGATTTCAGGCTGGTCTTAAATGATTATCTTCCCAGAGGATCCTGTTGTATGGAGTGTGTTTAATCCAGTCTGCAGCCCAGTTTGCCTCAATTTCTAATTATAATTATTAAACATGTTCAGGTTTATGACTCAAGATCTTGTAGCATGGAACATGGCTTTTCGCTTATGAAACACAGTACTGATGTCATGCATTTGTTGAGCTGGATAAAATTAATTTGATCTTAATCACCACTATAAAAAAAGAATGAAATATCGTTTCTTGCAATTTTGCTGCAGACTGATAGTGCATTCGTACTGTAAGTGTGTTATAAAGGCATAAAGATTAGGGAAGTGGGTTTGGGACCAGAGTGTTGCTTAAAGGTTACTTGAAGGTTACTTGGGACTGGAAGGTTTTTCATTTCCCTGGACCAAGGAACCAAGGACCCAGCAAGGAGTGGGGGTTGGGGATGTGAAGGAACAACACCTTTTCTTTTCTCAATCTTCATGGCTGTGAGCAAGGCACCTAACCCCCTAACTGCCCCTATTGTTTTACTGCACCTATTCATGTGTGCGTGTGTTCACAGGTGAATTTGTTCATTAGAAATTCTGTGAAATTTGAAAAACCTGTTTGGCAGGTTATCAGCGTTTTTTTGCATTTTTTCATTATTATTATTATTATTATTATTATTATTATTATTATTATTATTATTTAGTTGTGAACTCACTCATTGGTCCCAATCATACACAGTGCTACTCAACCAATACTAGTTGTGTTAAAGCTGGTTTGTGCTTCCTTTGAGACACATGAAGCACCACAGCATGTTTTGCAACTACCGGTAGTATAACCAAACAGCTAAACATGCATGCAAAAGAGCACTGACTGCCAGTTCTGTTATATCAGCTACAAACCCTGCTAGCATTGTACTGAGTGATGAGGGCAGAATTCCTAAATATGACAACATTTCCTAAGTGTCTATTTCTTACTGTCCTAAACTCTCAACTTCTATTTGAGCCTTTTTCCTAAAAAACAAGCTTGTTATGGTTTTCAATGTGCTTTGAAGCATATAGTGGTACACTATATGTCAAAATGTTTGTGGACACCCCTTGTAATTAATACATTCCACTATTTAAATTTGTATCCATTGCTGACACAGCTGTGCAAATGCACACACAGCTTATTTAGTCCTTGTATAGAATATGACTCTCTGGTGCAGATAAATATTAGTCCTTTGACCCTGCATGACCTAGTTTTGAGCTGAAATGCAGTGGAACAGCTCTGGTATTATGGTACTCCATCCAGTACTTTAGGTATGAGTTGGGGAGTTGGTGATGGAGTGTGGTGCTGATCATCCAGCATCCTGACCCTCACAAATGATCTTGTCACTGAAAGCAATCAAGTCCTTACAGCAGTGCTCCAATAATAGTCTTTCCAAGACAGTTGGAACAGTTACTCCAATAAAAGCAAGAGAAACTCTTTTTAATATCCATTATTTCAGAAGAAACAGTGAATGAGTAAGTGTTCCAATACTTTTGTCCATATTGGATATAGTACATACTGAAACTGCATTGGCAGTGTTCTCTTGTGACTTGATGTTTTTTGTGTATTTTCCAAAATAATCCAGGGGAAGCAAATACATTGACAGCAGTCCCTCTCACTAGAGTGTGTTACTGCTGATGAAATAATAAGGAGAGTGGGTTAAACATGTACCTTGTGCCCACTGATTTGAGTTAGGACCCATCAGGGTTCCGAGCAGATGAATCCAGGTCCAGAGTATATTTACTTACAGAGGATAAGCTTAGCTGCAGTAGCAGAGAGAGAGAGAGATGGATCGTGTCCTTCTTACGCCTTCCTAAACTTACCTAAATAAACACCACTGGCCAGACGTGAGGGGGAGTCAAAGCAGAGATGAATAAATAGACTCTTTCATGGAAATGGAATGTTGTGCTGAAAGAATGAGAGTATTAAAAAATAAAAAAACAAGAAAGAGAAGAGAAACTAACTACATTCACACCAGCCGTGTTAAAAGTGAGAAGTGAAATTACGCAAGTGTTAAATTCTGCATTTTTCTTCTCATTTAAACACACATTAGAACATGGCATTGAGGCCTTGGTAATTCCTTGATAGACATTCATTATCCTTCTGTACTGATTAGTATTATTTCTAAATCATTTTCTCATTTAGCCAACCATATCCAGAGCTGCAATCTCTGTTAGATACATTGTTTCCACTATAAATGGGCAGTCTAGCAGTTTTAGTCTAGACTAATCTCTATGAGCTGGAAGCTGAGACTGACAGTGTTACAGTACATTTACTATGTGTGTCATTAGACTTCACGCAATGTGGAGTCTAAATATATATTTTTTATCTACAACCATTTTCGAACTCATACTCTCTGTAGCATTTGCATAAAGAAGTGGTTTGTGCAAAACAAAAATTCAGTTAAATTACAGTTTTGCTGTTTCAGCCCGCAAGTGGTTACAAAGTCAGTTCTGCTGTGTCTTTAACTCCACCTAAGTTGATGATGAAAGCAACAAGATTTTCCCCTCTATAAAGTAAAGGCAGATGGCATCCTTTCAAATGCTAATAGGAGCATATAAGCCACTGACTGGCTGGTATCTACCCTTCTCACTCCTCATTCTCAACCCCCTAATATGTACTTTTCAGTAGGTGGGACACCTGCTGATACTGGGGTGGATTAACAGTATCAATCTGTAAAGCTGGCAACTCCTTTAAAAGGTTTGGGAAAACCCACTCATATGTCTCCTGCCAAAAGTTACAGTTAAAGGTATCCGAATGTAGGATAAACTTTCAGATCATTCTGTGTGTTGCTATTCAACAAATTTTTCATGTGACAAATGTATATGTGATAGAGATGATACCTGAAAACTGATCTCTGTTAGCCAAGTCAAACCATGTGTTTGAAAGGCAGGAAGGTACCAAGTCATGAACTGAAGTTTATTCATTTATCTTTCTTGGGTGAAAATGCTCATGGCTGATATAATAATATAACTATATCTAGCAGTGAGCTGTCCATGCTTTTGCAACAGAATGTATTGTTGTCTTTTGTGATTTAGTTACAGAGACAATGTTCATTAAACTGCCCTTTGAGGCACTGAGGACCCAGTTTAGACTGCACTTTTTCATTTTCATTGTTTCTGATATAGTTTTATTTTATTTCACGAAATGAGTGTTAACTGGCTGCATATGTTTTCCATTTCATAACAGGTGGCAGTGTAAGAAGACATTATTATTTACTTTACTTGTAAGGGGTTTTAGTATAAGGCTGATTGATGTGTTTTTCAAAAAGAGCACTAGTCCATGTACTATGAGAAATTACATTGCTACCGCAGCATTAGTGCACTGGCCACTGCCCTCATCCAAAGTTGCTACCACAGCTTTAGCATGCTGGTTACCAGCCTCCTCAAACATCACTACCATGTTTATTATAAATAATAATTCATTGTTAAAAAAAGAAATGTAGTTGGTTAACAGTAGGTTAAGGTTGCCTTGTAACATAATGGTCAGACATTCCAGGAAAAGCCCAAAGGGTTTAATAACTTGTATATCAAGTATTTTAGCAGCTTTAAAGAGTTTTTTTTTTGAAGAGCTGCTTTATAAGTTGTGTCATTGACTGAGTGTGTATCTGCAGCTGGTGTGGCTGGTGACATTCATTCTGACCTTGGTGTTGAATCCTGATCTGGGCTTGGCCACCTCCATCGCGTTCTCCATGCTCACAGTGATATTCAGAACACAGCTGTGAGTGTGAACATTAAAATAATCCAATCACCAAGTGAACTCTAATACAAACAGCACAGTTACTGTTTATATTGTCTTCTCTCTCTCTCTCTCTCTCTCTCTCTCTCTCTCTCTCTGTTTTCTAGGCCTAAGTATTCTGTCCTTGGTCAGGTCCCAGGAACTGACATCTACAAGCCAGTGGAAGACTATAATCAGGTACAGTCATTATGGCATTACTTGCATTCTATTGCAGTTATTATTCTATTCTGTAATTGTAGTGTGCACTGTCATCCACATCTGTGTAGTGATTTGCTTTTAGCGCTAACTATGGACGAAAGAGACAAAACATTATGTTTAATATGTCCATCATATTTTTATTTCTTCTGCTGTGTTGTGCTCATCTTACTCAGCAATGTGCAGCATAATGCTCTTGGCATATTACAGTACTGGTTTTGTTTTCTGCAACCGTGGGTGTGGGTGTTTTCTTTCATGTTGGAAACCAGTGCATCCCAGCTTGCGACAAGACAACAAAAGAGCCTGCTTTAGCACACAAAGCCCAAAACGCATCTGAAAAACAAAGCTCTTGCAGAACAGAGTGAGAAATACTGGAACTACAGAAGAGAAGGGAAGCAAGTGATAATCAGAGGGAGGGATCAAAAGCAGGTGAACGGGAAGAAAAACCTCTCTGTTATATTAAAAGGTTTTATGCTCGGATCATATCTGGATATTTTTTGGTCAGGAATAAATGAGATCTTCCACAAATATTATATGTCCAAATATTCTATTAAAGAAAATCATTCAGCTACTTCAGGTTGAATCCTTTTCTGACACAAATGTACACATGCACACACAGCTTGTCTAGTCTCTGTAGAGTGGCCAATAGATTAGGACTCGCCTGTGCCTGTTGGCACCATGTCTAATGCCAGGCATGAGCTAGAGCTGTATAAAGCCCCCCAACATTGAACAGTGGGCAGTGGAACTGTGCTTTCTGGAATGGTGGTGCTACATCCAATACTTTTGGGACGAGGATGAGTTGGGGAGTTAAGAATGAGGTGGGGTGGTGGTCATCTAACATCCTGATCTCATTAGTGCTCTTGTCACTGAATACACTGAAACCCTCACGGCAATGCACCAAAATCTAGTAGAAAGCCTTAGAGTAGAGTTACTCCAACAAAATCAGGACAAATTTTTTAATAACCTTGAAGAAACAATAAATAAGCAGGTGTCCCAATACTCTTGTCCATATACTGTATAATCATAATTTCTGACAACTTACTGTAATTTACTGTAGTTTACTGAAATCTGTTCTACTGAAACCTGTTGTAATTTGAAGAGTTCTACTATTGCCAAATGTAACCTACTGTAATGTACTTTAAATAAGGGTAGTGTAGATTACAATAACATACAGTATTCCACCTAGATCCTGCTGTAATCTGCTGTAATTTTCAGATTAATCTACTTTGTCTGCTTCTATTGTGATATAGGGCTGGCTGATATATCTCTATTTATATCGATATTGGGAGTTTAAAAGTTTTTAAACTGAGTTTAAAAGTTTTTAAATAATGTTGTGGGAACCTTTATTCTGCTCCCTCACTATGGTCCACCCCCTGCTTTCAACTCCTCCTCTACTCTGCTTCGCTCCATTCACATTTGCACTCTCACATACACACTATGAGTGTAAGATATATTTTGTATAAAGAAGAAATATGTGTAAATATACTTTTTGCTTTCTTCAAAAGTTCTTGATTTGCTGGACGGAGTGTGTTAGATATGGTTTGTAGCTTCCTGCTGGAACTCTAGGACAGCTTGTCTGACCAAGAATTGTCTGTTGAGAATGCATCATATCCAAATGTTGTCAAATATCTTATTGCCAAACTGGTTAAGTAACGGGCAGTGGTAATCTCCACCCATCTTCTATCTTTGTCCATATTGTTGTATTATAGTTTTTTTGATACATCGAGATACTTTCCCAGAGCTCTACACACTGGAGTCCATGGCACACAGTAAGGCTCACCTAGGCTGCTATTGACTGAATTGCTATGGACTGAATCACTGATTGTGCCGAAGGTCATCTCACACTATAGGAGTCACTTTTTAACCTTTTAATGTAACCCTGAATTTGCAAAATACATCAACATACAACATACAGTGTTTCCAGTAAACAGTTTTGTGGTTGGAAGGTGAATTGAAAGCGATTGTCACATGGATTATCTGAGAGTGGGAAAGCAGCAACTAGTCAATATTAAACCTCCTGATCAAGCTCTCAAGCTGATCGAAGACCCTCCAATATTCTCACAACAAGTGAAACTATAGCTAACAGTTGCACTGTGTGCACTAGTCTTTAGTGTCATGGCTCCAGTGCAAAACTATAAAGTACATTTTAGAAACAATGCATGTCCTGACTGGAATTTGATTTTGTGTAACAGTGACTTCTCTAAATCATAATGTTCATGCCCATTTTTAGATAAATACAGTCACTGAGTGTTCCTTTTGTAGTCTTTTGTAGTTTACTCCAATCTGGAAGCTGCAGCATAAAAGCTTTCTTGGCAAACTTTGTGCTTGTTTTGGATGTAGACAAAAGTACTGTGTTTTCATATCTTCAGATGAAAGTAGCTGACAGATTAATCTGAATTCCAGCAATTTTAGCTACAGTTTATGGCTTAGATAAAATAACTCTGTGGAGCTGACCAGTAAATCTGATTGTTGCTGTATGCTACGAATTGGTGACTTGTAACTGGAAAGCCAGACTAATTTACTTATTGTTGTTAATTATATTCACTTGATGGAAATTACTGACCCAAGACCATTCCAAGACTAATTTTAGAGCATTCCAGTACTGTGTGTACTGTGTGTAATTTTTTGTTGTTGTTTTGCTTTCAGGTTACACAGATTCCTGGGGTATTGATTTTCCGTTCCTCTGCTACTCTTTACTTTGCCAATGCTGAGATGTACACAGATCACCTTTATGAGAAGGTAGTCTTATGTATATGTACATTGGTAGCCCATACCTAACCCTTAAGACTCCTCACTCATAAATACTGTCATATGTAACATAAATTTCCTAGGCCTTAAAATACAATCCTCTTTGACTTTAGATAGATAGATAGATAGATAGATAGATAGATAGATAGATAGATAGATAGATAGATAGATAGATAGATAGATAGATAGATAGATAGATAGATAGATAGAAAGAAAGAAATATCAGTTTAGTTTTTCAACACATGACTCAAATGAGTCCTTGATACCACAGCCATTCATTTTCTTCCACGAGAGCATAACTGGGCTTGGTCTCTCTGGGTGGGTAAGATGACCTTCGCCCTCCACCAGCAGAATTCTAGCAAGTGCACACATCTTGTAACTAATGTAATGGACCTGGCAGTTAGATCTTCATGCGATGTAGTAAGCACATGTTAGTTGTCACCCTACTAACACTGGTAGCATCATATAATGGGGTAGTCCAAACCAATGGTAATTGGAAATATCTTCATTTGGAGGTTTTGTCTCAACAGCAACAGTTTACACATATAAAACAATACTGATAAAATGAAATAACAAATGTGTCTATTTGTATTTGTGTGTTTGTTGTGTGTTTTGAGCAGAGTGGGGTAGATGTGACTAAGCTCCTTGCACACAAGAAGAAACTGGAGGCCAAGCAGCTAAGGAAAGAGAAGAAAGAAGCAAAGAAAAGAGCAAATGAGAAGGTGAGGACATAAACAGTCAGACTGTGGGAGCTTGGTGCCATGTGTGGGCGGCCACATGCCAGCATGTGTGTGTTTGTTTGTGTTCAAGACTGTGAATTCCCAGGTAACTGCTGTTCTCTACTTTGTCTAGGTGGAGACAGCAGAACTGTCAGATAAACAGGAGAATGCTGAGGTGGTGGTGGTGGCCGGACCAGAATTTGACCCCAGCACTGACCCTGCCCTGCCCAAGGCCATCATATTGGACCTGAGTCCAGTTAACTTCCTCGATACAGTGGGAGTGAAAACATTACGCAGCGTGAGCATCCTGAAATTCCTTTCATATAACTAATGAAGTGTTTATAAACAGCACATAAAATATGCTATAAATACATTTAACAATTTCAACAGCAAAGACTCAGGCCTTAACTGTCCTTAATTGAGTCACACTAATCAATCGTTATGTAAATGTTCCAGATTTGGGCATCATTTGTCCACTAGAAGATTGATATTTAATTTTTCTTAAGTTGTGGTGGATGAAAGATGCTTGTTTTCTATATAAGTGTTTATAAACAGTTCATAAATAGTCTGTTAAAATATTAATAATTATGCTAGATTCTTAAAGGCTCAGTCTATAATACATATTAGCTTAAGAAGTGTTTAAACAGCTTGTTACATATGTCAATAAACATTCTAGCATGCTGAGCCTGTGTCATTGCCAGGTAAAACTGTACTGGGTGTGGCTGAAAGCCTCATAAAGAATAATACATAGACCTCTGGGATGTGCATTGTTCTTTTGGGTATCATTATTTATTCTGTTTGGTTATCTTCTGGCCAGAATCTGTCCACTGGTCTACCTAAACATGTCACTGACCTGCTGTTTCACTGCTTGGTGACTATTTGCAGCCATTCATGGACTTCATGTACCCCCACAATGATGGGATATTTCAGTAGGATAATGCAATGTGACTAGAATATTTTGTAAGAGATGTTCCTGGTATACATGTGACACTGTGCATTGAGGAATGTTAAATGATTTGGGAATGAAATGTCCCATCCATCAAGCACTCTTCTTTGAACTCTATATAGTCTATATAGACACTACTGCACAATTAGAATTCAAGTCTCTCTCTTTCAGATCCATAGGGACTACAGGGATGCTGGAGTTAAAGTGTTCTTATCAGGCTGTCAGAGTGAGTGATGGATATAAATATACTCTGTGTGTGTGTGTGTGTGTGTGTGTGTGTGTGTGTGTGTACAGGTGTTCCTGTAAGTGCTGTTCTAGTACAAGGTGTGGGTGTTGTATTAGTTTGATTGGTTGTATATATGGGAGTTTTTTGTGTTTTGCCCACAAGGTCTTCTTTTTCTGGGATTTTGCTTTCTTTTTTGTTGTCATTTTTGGATCTAGGATTATGGCAGAGTTTATAGATGAAATAAAATAATGTTTGGCATGTAAATTGTGTAAATGATTTCTATATGAATGAAACTTAACAAAATATACTGTATTATGAATATGTTGTGCAAACACAAGCTGATGATATCTTTTGGTATGATTGTTTTTGCCATGTAGTATATGGTATGTAGAATGATACATTTACTATAGACATAATTCACTCTGTGTTTCAGGTTGTGTTATTGAGAGCTTGGAAAAGGGAGATTTCTTCAATGACAAAGTCACTAAAGCCATTCTCTTTTCCACCGTGCACGATGCTGTGCTAAACTGCCAAGGAGAAGACACAAACAAGGTCAGACATTACACACACACACACACCAATTATGCTTAATTAGAGAACTGGTAGTGAGGAAATGCTAGACTATAGCTTGTTTTTACATGGTGGAACACTTTAATAAGCCAAGTGATGACTAGACACAGCACATGTGTACACACCCAGCCACCCACACACATACACACACACACACACACACACACACACACACACACACACACACACACAAACACTACACCACCCAACACCACATTTAAACACTGACATTTCTAAAGGCCAATTCCACTGTTTTCCATGTCATGGACATTTTCTTGTGATCCTTTTTTTACTACTTTCAGAACAAAATAGAACCAATTTCAGTCTTACTGCCTGTGGCCATACCAGAGAATACCTCCACACTCTATTTGTGAAAAAAAAACCTACTTTGTCATTCAAGTGTCCAGTTCATCCAGTTCCTTTTTTGTTATTTATCACAAACCAAAACAAAAGCTGATGAAAACTGAAACTTACAGGGAAATGGTGTTCCCAGGAATTCTTGTGAAGACTGTTTTGGACTTGGGAAGCAGTATCTAGTGTTTAAAAGATGGGTTTGATGATGTTTGGAGAAGGACAGGCAAACAGTTTGTACTGATTTTAAAGACTAAATATTTAAGCAGTCTGTCTGCAAATTGTAGGTTTATGAAGGAGTAGAAGTGGGGTAACAAGTGGAATTCCTCTTTAGAACCAAACACATGGATATTCAATCCTTTTACAAGTCTGAAAGTCAATGTCATTAAAATAAAATGCATTTCATTGCACATTTATACATAAAAATGATTCATATATGTTGATGCAGTACATCTTGATGAGAACTTTTTGTTCCTAAAATATACCATTAAATATGTGAGGAAATGTCTATATATATATATATATATATATATATATATATATATATATATATATATATATATATATATTGAAGTCAACTTCAGTTTACAAGTGTAGAGAATAATAAATGTTATTTGCTGTAATACAATTAAGATTGTACTTGGATTGCACTTAAGTTTATGTATTTTGTTTTTGCTAAAAAAAAATTGAAAAATTTGAAAATTGAAAAACTGATTGCAGAGTGTTGACTTTTTATTTGTTGACTTTTCTTTTACTGTCTACATGAAATATTGAGTAAAACATCATTCATTTAAATCTGTCATCAACTGAAACACCACATCTCTTTTCTGTCCTGTTTTTCCACAGTTAATGAACGGAACACATTTCTAAATCCAGACACAAATCTGCCTCACATGTGGAACAGAGGTCTACACACACTGCATGTGTCAGCTCAACATTTCCTAAAACTCAGGACTGCTGTAAATCTGTGATTATTCATTTGTGTATCATTATTATCATAAGAAAACATCAGATCTCCTAAACTGTCAGAACATTTCTTAAATGAACCCTTTCAGATCTGATTCATGAATTTATAAATATAAGAATGCTAATTTATGCCCTCAAAAACATTTGACAAAAAGATTTATAAATAAGATTTATAATAATCCTTTGAATGTCCATTACAATTGACACAGCATCTGAACGGTTTAAGTTAAATAATCTTGTCATTTTTGATTTTGACTCATATATCAGGAAACGTATGCAGATGTAAAGAGCAGCACCTAGTTTGAATTGAAAAAAGTAGGTTTTGAGATTTTCTCATTTACACCATGGTTTGTAAATCCATCCCATTATTTCATAACTTTTTGTAAAGGAAATGTCAACTTGGAAAACTGGTGAGGCCTCTACACCATGCCAACAGCAGCATGTTGGTATATGTCATCACAGGCTGTCACTGTGTTTGTAAGAGGAGGATTATCACCTTATAAGTGTTTCAGAATGGCTACTGAAACATGGAACAAGTAGAATAATGTATAGTATTTGAATGACGCAGAGATTAGTGTCATCTAGTGTATCATTAGCCAACATCACATCTGTTTACACCCACACCAGCTAATGCAATCTGGCTTCATTAACACTGTCACAAGGATATCAAAGTTTGATTACAGTGATGCGTTATTTTTCCCCCATTGCTCCCTCATGGTTATTTCACTGGAGACACTATAAGCCTATTATCAGAGGTGTGTGTGTGTGTGTGTGTGTGTGTGTGTGTGTGTGGCTTGATTGTTTGTTTAATTGGATTCGACCAAATAAACCATTTTGCTTGTGTACTTGATAAGAGTTTATCATGCTTTTGGTTTCATATGAATAATTACAAGAGCATATGATGACTTTTTGAGGCAGCCAGTTTAGAAATCTGTAGTACAGTGCTAGATGGGATACTATTTCCTATGTTATGAATTTTAATAATGGATTATAACTTATAACTTACAATAAAATAAGACTTTTCTAAAGACTGTTTGAATTTTAATGGGTAATTTTACTGTTTTTATATGCTTTTGTATTTAATAATTGAAATATAAACATCATGTAAATCATGATCAAAATGTAAAATATTCAAATTTAAAAAGTTACTTTCCACTATGAGCCAAACACTTAGGTCTGAACAACAGCAAAACAAGGCACCAAGCTGTGCATTTCTAAACATTTAACACTTTTTAGAATCTCTAAGTGCTTCAAACATTACTATTACCACTACTGACACCAACACCAAGAGTTCTGAAAAAATATGGGAATTTCAAATCAAATCACTCTAAATAACTCTGATCACATTCTAATTAAATTCTATTCTAATGTATTTTGCTAATAGAATAATATTGTCACATTCTGTTAATTTCTAGTACTTGATATGTACTATAAGATCTAAAACTATTTAGGACAGCCAAGTTACTGGCTTTTCATACCATTTATTAAACTCAATCGTGACTGTGGTATAATCACAGAATTACAGTCAAGAACTTGATCTACAATGGACATTGGCATGGGTGTTCTGCGATCATCCACACTAAGAAAAATAAGTATGGATTTGTACTTAATAGGGTACAAAGCTTATCTCTTTGGCTGTACCCTATTAAGGTACAAACCGTTCAATGAAAATCCTTTTCTCTAGACATGTGTTTTTGTTCTATTATGGTACTATTGAGGTATTATTACCAAAGGTCCAATATTGTACCTAATGAAAGATGTATCAAAACAGTACATAACAGTACAAAACATACATGTACAAAACAGTACATACATCATTGTAGTGTGTATGTGTGAGGCAGGTGATAATACCACAGCCTGTCCTAATATTTCTTAGATTTGCAGAGAATGACAAAAAGTATAAACATCAGCACAATGTTTCAAACATAGAAATAGGGCACACACCCATTATTTCATTACAAGTTTGTTCTTTTTTATCAGGCTCATTAGCCGTGGCTATCATTTGTGTTTTAATGGCTTCCTGGCCATCCTGTTAGGTTAAAGGCAAGTAAGACAGACTGATTCTTACAGAGATGTGTTTGTAGTGCTGTTACCATGAGATATTGGCACTCATATAATGCCTCTCAGCCAATCACAATGTGAGATCTAGATCTTAGATGGGAAAATGCACAGCTGCTAACAGACAAACCAAATGCTACAATGGGAACAGCAAAACAGCCAAATCTGGATGTGTATTGTTGTGTCATACTGACAGTGATGCATGGGTATGTGTGGATTGCTCACTTTGAAGATTTAAGTGCTTTCACAAAAGCAGCAGGTTTAACTGGTATTGACCAAATGTCCATCACATCCACTCAGTGATACTATTTAATACTTTTATTTATGCATTATTTTATTTTCTGAACATGCTCTATAAGATTTGTTTTGTTGTGATTGTATGTAGTACATGTTTTCAGACCCTCAGACCAGGATATTTTCAAAGGGCTGCCTTGGAAGACTTTAAATCTACTAGTTGTCATATTTTGAAAGAAATGTATTTGTAAGTGTACTGTATGTGTAGATAGTATAGATATGTAATGTGTTGTAATGGTACTGTAATTATAACATTTAAGACAATGTTTGGAGATCTAATGTACATTTTTATACCTTATAAATAGTTTCTGCATTTCTACACAGTGCCATGGGTTTGTTTTATATGGAATTCTCAATAAATTACTTAATTTTGATGTGATATTGAGTAAAGTCTTTATTTTTAATCTGCTTCTAATTTGTGTATTGTTTTTGGATGCCCCTCAATGGAACCTCAAAAACAGTGTGTGTTGAAGTTAAAGGCAGGGAAGCTTGCAACTGGCTACAATCTTATGAGCTAGCTAACTATATATTGTGCTGAGAGGACATTGAGAGGACAGCAACAGTATCTTCTAAGTAATAATTAGGATAGTTACTTTAATTTTACTTTAGGAGAAAGAGAGAGAGCGAGAGAGAGAGAGAGAGAGAGAGAGAGAGAGAGAGAGAGAGTGTGTGTGTGTGTGTGTCCCACTATTCATACATACAACCTCCCCCCATCCCAGACTTGTTTTTGAGCTCCACTTCTGTGGACAGTGACACAGGAAAATCCATGGTCTTGAATACCTGGTCTGCATAGCAACTTCTTCTGTTCCCATGTAAAAGGTTCTGTGTGCCAAGAGGGAACAAACTGTCTGAAGCCATAGCATGTCAGTTTTCTGAGAAGCAATTTATGATGAATTATACATCAAAATCTTCATACGGCTCCTCAAACAGAGCCATGTTGTGCTACACAAATTCACACGCAGTCCTAGAAGCAGCAGAAGAAAAGGTCTTAAAGCTTTAATGACATTATCATTTCATTAGGAAAACACAATCAATGACCTACCAAAAAGCACTGGTTAATAATGCTGTTATTAAAACTATGGAAATGAACTGTGTATACAGTATAACAGTTGATGTAGTGTTGATGAGTGCTGTTTTTATCAAAGTGATGATATCACACCCTGGCCACCACAGAGTGCTTAGAGAAAAGCATAACCCCACACTAAATAGACAGCCCTCCTGAGTGTTACATAGGGGCAGCTTATTCAGTTTGATCTGGGACAGAGTTTAAATGAGGTTCCTGACCTTCAGAGAAACACACAGGCTAAACTTTCCTGAACTGACCCTGCCTCCACTGCTACCCTCCACTGTCCCAGCAGGCCTGTTCGGTTACCTTCCACTGACACACCACTACTGACATAGCCCACAACAATACACTACAATAAACTACACCTCACTGTACTGTAGAAAATACTACAGCTTCCCTCATGGTGAAGGAGTAAGCGTGTGTGTGTGTGTGTGTGTGTGTGTGTGTGTCTGACGAGAGAGAGAGAGAGAGAGAGAGAGAGAGAGAGAGAGAGAGAGAGAGAGAGAGAGGAGGGGCTGTATCAGTGGTTCCTCCAGTAGCTCTCTTCATTCTCCACCTACAGGCGGTGGAGCAGCATCTGTGTAAGCGAGCAGCTCGCGCGCAGGGAGAGCAGCGCGCAAGACCCACTTACACATTTCCACGCGTCGAGCTGAGAAGCTGAAGAGCTGAGCACGAGCTGCTCGGACTGAGGTGAGTCCAACTGCTCCTCTGTTCCCCTCTCATCTCTGCTCCCAGACCAGGTGAAGTTCTCCTGACCGCCGTCACTGCTGGACAGACAGAGCAGCTCAGAGTCCAAACCCCCTGAAGAATTATCTCGAGATATTAATCTGTGTCACTCGGCTCGCAGTACTGCTGCTGTCATAGCTGCTGTAGACTTAACTGAGCTAAAATTAAGTTGACTGGAAAAGTCTTTCTCTCTCTCTCTCTCTCTCTCTCTCTCTCTCTCTGTGTCTCCCCCTCTCTTTATCTGTCTCTTTCTATTTTTCTGTCTCTCTCTGTCTCCCCCTCTGTCTTGTCTGTCTCTCTCTCTGTTTCTGTCTCCTCCTCTGTCTTGTCTGTCTCTCTCTCTGTTTCTGTCTCCCCCTTTCTCTCTGTCTGTTTCTCTCTCTCTCTCTCTCTCTCTCTCTCTCTCTCTCTCTCTATTTTTACTGCAGTGCTGTGTCCGTGCACACACTCACAGCCGCTCTGTTTTAGCTGACCAATAGCAGGGTACTGTGTGTGGGTCAGGACAAAACATACACTTCTAACGAGACGTCCGAGGTGTGCTATTGTGTGTGAAAATCCGAGTGTGTATTTCGCACTTTGCGAGGACATCAGTTCCCAGAGGACAGCGGGAACTAGTGTTTTTATACGAGAGGGAGCTTTTATTTTGGAAAATAAAATAACAGCGGTTTGTTTTTAATTTTAAACTGTGGGGACAATGAACTGGTGTGTGTGTGTGTGTGTGTGTGTGTGTGTGTGTGTGTGTGTGTGAGAGAGAGAGAGAGAGAGAGAGAGAGAGAGCAATAGAGACAGATATAGAGATTTATAGTGAGATAGATAGATAGATAGATAGATAGATAGATAGATAGATAGATAGATAAAAAAGACATGTATGAAGGCAGCTTTTATTTTATAAAATCTTAATATGAACGTATGGCCCTCGGCTGCTGATGTTGTGATAAGCAGGTCTATGGAGAAGCCCCACAAAGATAGTAATACTAAGTTTGAACGTATGTGTTCTCTGCGCGCGTGCCCTGTGACGTCAGCACCGGTGACAATAAAAAGCTCGGTGTCGCGCTTCAGCGCGCCTTTGGCCTTTAAAACGTTAGTTTGTGATTCACGGTTCCTCTCTGCTCTCGTCATGCTTGCCGTAGCCGCCTGTGTGCTGGTGGCCGCCGCCTCGTGCTGTTTGAGCGGCGCCGCGCTCGATCTGCTCCGCCTGCTGCTGCCGGACGCGCTGCTGCCGGACGCGCCGCTGCTGGCCGCCCACATGCCGGAAGAAGCGGAGGGGAGCCGACGGAGCCCCCAGGGCGTCCCGTACCGAGACCTGCCGCACATCGTAAACGTCGACGGGCTGCACCTGTTCTGCCGCTACTGGCAGCCGGACCAGCCTCCCAGGTAAGAGCGCACGCTGTTTACTTCCTGTTTACACTCTGTATATTTCCTGTGTACGTCCTGCACCTGCACTAGCTTATCACCAGCCATGTCTAAGCCTCTAAGGTTCGCAGGCAGCACGTGGGTTTGTAGCTGACACTCAGCTGGGCTTCCCGAAATGACCCCATCATTACAGCCCACCTTCTCATCCTGCTCCCATGGGCAGAGTCCACCCCAGCTGAGGCCGAGGTTATCCCCTCTTCACGAGGTCAGGAGTTCAGGAAACACTTAACCCCCCCCCCCCCACACACACACACACACCCGGCATGAGCTATGGCTCCACAATGAGATCATTGGTTGATGTGAACATTACTGAAGCTGTTGATCTTGACCTGCACTTTTTGTGCATAGTGTTTTCTATTGCACAAATGCTGTCATGGCTGAATGTCTTCACAGCAATGTTCCCACATTTGGTGTTAAGAGTTGAGGTTGTAACTGCAGATAAACAGAGTGAGCTTATTTAAACATTTTATTTCAACATAAATATTAGATGAGGTGATTTGATGCATAATAGTAGCTACCAGTCCCAGAATGACCATCTAAATAGAGCTTTAAAAGCCTAAAGTAGAGTTAAAGGAGACCATGATCTGTTATTTACTGAATTTGCAATGGCAGCTTTACAAGAAAATGAAAAACAAAAAACACATAACTTTTAGTCCATGTCCATGTAAAAAAAAATTACATAGAAATGTGGTACATTTCTACTGGTCCATTCATCATGAAAGCTGAATTTTACCCAATGTCAAGATCAACTGCCAGGATCAAATTAAGTCAAAAAGTGAAACATGACAAAAATAGAGAGATTTCTTGCTGGACATTGATAATATATTTCATGCATTAATTGGCTTGATTTATAACATGTAGTTAATTTATAACCCAGTTATAATACAGTTTATACGTGTGTTGCTAGACAGTTGCTGTAGTATGCCAGGTGGTTGTTATGGTGTTGCTAAGTGGTTGCTAGACGGGTACTATTATGTTGCCAAGTGGTTACTATGGTATTTCACATTGTTGCTCTGGTGTTGCTAGGTAGCCTCTATGGTATATCAGGTGGTTAGTTAAGTGTTACCAGGTGTTTGCTGTACTATCCCATATGCCCCATATATTTATTTTCATTTATATAATATTTGTTTTAATGTTACATATGATACATGAGTGAAAAACAGTATAATTATGTGTGTAGTTTTTGGTGACTCCCCTAAATCAGTGGACCCTATCTGTATAAACAAACCTCTTGTTTTTCGAGGTGTCTGGGATGGAACCATAGACACTCCCACACATGCTGTTATATACCACAATCCGTGCACACATACCCCACAGTCTTGCTCACACACATTAAACGACATGTAAAGACGTGCATATATGTGGACACACTGGCAGTTCATAGTGGTTAAAGTGCCCACATTATACTGCTGTGTGTCTGTGTGTTAGTATAGGGGTGATGGGAATGGGGGTCAGACGACAGTGCCAATTACACACAGCAGTTCTCTAAATAGTTGTGTGCATGGCAGTGAGTGTATGTGTCCTGTGTATCTGTGTGTTTCACTCTTAACAGTTTGTCTTTGTAGACTGTTGTTTTGGTTCCTCTTCAGGGCTCTTGTGGTAGACACATGCTTACGTCACATCCAAACACATACTCATTACCTGCTTAATACTATGGTACCCACATGGTTCAGAAACGAGATGTTTGACAGTTGGTGTGGGAGTTTGTGTGTTACACATGTAAAGTTAACTCACCGATGTGTATATTACTGCACTCTACAGTTGAAAGGTTCCATTAGTGGTGTGTGTGTTGTTGTGTATGTATGTGTGAGTGAATGAGTGAGTGTGTTTACTAGTATGTTTGTTTGCATGCGTTTCAGGCCATGCCTGCAATAACCCCATAGTGCTGTTTCTGCAGCAACTATTCAGCCACTTGTCATTGTGGCATGGCCCCAGGAGACAAGCTGTTACCATAGTAACCACCTCGCTGCCTGTGTGTCAGGCTAATTTGATGACTTACAGGTCAGTGTTACGCCTTCACACATAGAGTGCACAAAGCCAGGGTGTGTGTATGTGTGTGTGAGTGTGTGATTCTGCATGTGCACGTACGCAAGTCTGCAGAACTGTCATCCGCATAAGCTGTTTGTTTTGGCTGTGGGCTTCTGTCCCCCAGAGTTCTCAGACTTTCAGGTTTGAGATCATATGTGATAGAGGATATGTGTTAGGCCTTTAGCACATACCTCAGAGCTCAGTTGACCCTTGACTTGATTCCCAACTGTCTGTTTTGAATTGACATGCATATTTGAATTGGCATGCATAGTTATTACATTATGATGATAATGCATATTTTAAATGGATCAACTGGTCTCTCATAAGGCCTGTTAGGATGGGATTGGTTTTACATGGGGAGGTGGGGTAATGTGATTTTGCTACTGGGAGTCTGTTAAAAACTGAGAAACACATAATGGTTGCACAGCAAAGGTTCACACATACAGGCAGTTGCTAGGCTGTGTGGCCAATAGTGTGACACTGGTTTTGCTAGGTGGCTGTTGAGGTATTTAAGTTTAGTTTTCCAGATGATTGCTATTGTGGTACGTGCTTGCTAAGGTATTTCATGCTGCTGCTACCCTGGTGTTGCTTATTGGTTGCTATTGTGCTGCTAAGCAGTTGCTATGGTATCCCGGATAGTTGGCTGTTGAATTGCAGGTAGTTGATCAGCTTTGGTCAAATGGTACTAGTATATTTGTGTCATTGTGTAGAAGGGTGCACAAACGTTTGAACTCCTTTCATTCCTAAATGATTAATTTGCCACAAATTCTCCTAGTATTTGCTCTGTTAATAGGGTTGCTTTAAACAAAATGTTATTTTAATATACCACCCATTGCTTCAGTGATGTATGTAATCACCAACTGTATTTCAGGGATTGCATCAGACCTGTGGCACTTGAGTTCTCACTTGAGCACCCTTGTGCATGACAACACCTGTGAAACACACTCTATTGACAAAATACTTGGGACATTTCATGTACAGGAGCTTTAATGACATGCCATTCTAAATCCAAACCTGTTTATATTGGGTAAGGACCATTTGCAGCTGTAATAGCAGGTTTGGAGCTTTGAAGTTATGTGGTCAGAAGAGCGTTGGCAATTTTTATGCACTATGTGTCTCCGGACTCTTTAACTTTATCTGTTCTGACAGTTTGTGACTAAGTTGCTGTTTTGCCTAAATGCTTCCGCTGATCAAGGAATGATTTTTACCAATAGTGGCATCCTATTACAATACCACATGAAATTCAGAGAACCACCATTTGTTTCCCAGATGTTTATAAATTCCAACTACGTGGCTAGGTGCTGAACAAACAGGACTGAATGAAACACCTGAATTCAGTGATTAACACATATGTCCCAATATTTTGTCCATGTAATGTAATCATTGTTCTGGAATAATATTTATATTGGCTGATAATTGCTTTAAAATATTAATGGATATTAGCATTGACTCACATTTCCCTTACTAGTGCATCCCTCCATTGTATTTTTAGTTACTCTGTATAATATTTTTATAATCTTTAAAGGGGTATGCTTGGTTTAGGATAACATGTGACTTATTGGACTTGTAATATATATGTTATTATAATTCTAATTATAATATGTTTATTTCAATTATATACATAAAACAGTTATGTTGTAACATTTACTTCTATTTAATTGTAAATATAGTTTATTATTTAACATATGACATCATGGCAGGTTGTAGGTCAGTTTGTGTTAGAACTGAGGTGACTGGAGATAAGTATACATGCACACAGTTGGAGAAGTACTTGTGTATTTAAGGGTTGAAGGTTTAGAGCCCGTGTCCCACTGCCACTGATCACTTGAACACACAAAGCTTACAGCAGGTGAATAAAACTCCTCTTATATCATGAGGGATATATAAATATTAATTGAGGATTAATATTTTTCCACAGGTTTAGTTAATCGTAGATAGAAATGAGCATTAAAGTTATAAGTAACATGTAAATGAATTAAAATGTAATGCAAACTAACCGTGATATGATACAAAAGTGTATCATATCCTCAGCACAAATAGAAATGACTTTTTGAGATCTTATTCCGTTTGATCTCTATAAACCTTAAAGATCTTGCATGAAGAATCAATGCATGTACATACAAAACCTTTACTAGGAAGGTAACATAATAATAATAATAATAATAATAATAATAATAATAATAATAACAATAATAATAATAATCTGCCTGTAATATTCTCCTAAATTTCTAGTCTAATAATCTCATGTTAATCTCTTCAGTGCTATATGCTGGAGTGCGAGTGTGTCTGTATACCCTGACCAAACACAGTTATGTGTACATTTGGTCAGAACCTGGGGCTGGAGCACAAGGTCACTGCTTTTAGCAGTCAGGAGGATTAAATAGCTTTCTCAGGATCAGAATGGTGTGTGTGTGATTTTTTTTTTTTTTTTTTTTTTTTTTTTTTTTTTTTTTTTTTTTAATGAAGAGACAGCAGAAGACAATTCACACAAAACACACAAAAGTCTTTACGTTGTTCTGCATTACAGACTTTAATTATAATGCAGATGTTTGTCTAAGCAGTGACTGAATGATATTGAAATAAAAGTAAAATAATCAACTAATAAACTTCTAGATATCTACTAGTGCATCTGTAAAAAATAGATTGTCTGTTCAGAATTCCATTTGAAAAAGTAACCTGCCCACTAAAAGGTTTTGTAGGGAACCAAAGGTGGCTCCTCTGTGGCATTACTACTAAGAACCTCACATAACGTTAAGAAGTTGAATATATAAATACAATAAGAATATGTGAGTAGCTCAATTTTCATGAAAATGACAAATAGAACCTTATAGTTCAAAGGGGACATTATATTAAAAGACATTTAGTACTTTGAAAGTTGTTATGCGTTCACATATACGCACAAATGCATGCGCACGCGCGCACACACACACACACACACACACACACACACACACACACACACACACACACACACACACACACACTAAATTGAAAGCTTTTAAGATAGTAGTAACTGTAGGTCTTTGATCATTTCTGCAGCCTTACCAGGCAAGCTTACTTCCTTTGTGTCTTCCTCAGAAGCACTGTTTCCATCTAAGGGAGGACCACACACTTAAAAATAAAGGTGCCTTAAAGGGTTAAATAAAGTAATGCCATAGAAGAACCAAGTTTGGTTCCCTACATAATCTTTCAGACCTATGTTTGAAAATAAATAATTACAGAAATACAGATATAGATTTATATACCAAGTAAATGTGTCCAACACCTTTTATTTTAAGAGTGTAGATGTGAGCTCATGAGCAGCTATTGATGTAATAAACAGAGTGTTCTCATCAGTGAAACTGAAACTGGTAAATAATATTCAGCTTGTTTATAGAAAGAGGCCGAGCTCTGTCTACCATCCATGGTGGCTGAGATCATTTTGTATTCGATTAGAATCACTGAGGAAATGAAATTGGGTCACTTTGGTAAAATCGTGTGTGTGTGTGTGAGAGACAGAGAGAGAGAGAGAGAGAGAGACAGAGAGAGAGAGTTTTTCACATGACACTTTGAGGTTTCACCCACTGACACCTGACTCTTAATAAAAGTAAGAGTGAAAATGCTTTCTGTCCAAAAGATGATGTCACCTGCAGCCAGGCAAGCAAGCATATGGGTGAAAGTTTAACAGGGACAAACAATTATGGAATTCTGCTTTACACCAGTAATGATTGATAGATTGTTCAATACATACCACGGACAGTGAACCCCACAAAGTACACAGAAACACCTTGAGGAAGTGGCTTTGAAAGATCCCGTGGGGTCATGGAATAGTAACATTGTGCCAAAGCATACATTTAATAAAGAGCATTTCCAGAGAAAGTCCTGAACAATGAGGCAGGAATGCAGTCTGGCTGCTGGATTTGTGTCTTTTGATAGTGCTTGTCTTTAGTTAAAAATTTCACTTGCCAGAAAAAAAGTCTCAGTAAAGCATTGGGTGTAATTCACATGACATGACGCGAGCTTGTACTAGGAGCCTGGCTTTAAAACGGTGCTAAGGCCAGTGGTCAGCATGCTAACACAGATCTAGTGATCCTTGAAGCGGGCTGCAGGTGGCGCACTAATGCCGTGATAATATGATAGAGTTGGTTAGAGCATGCTAACGCCACACTAGTGATTCTGGTGAAGACTGCTGCAGGTGCATTAGTCCACCTGCAGCCCTCTTCCAGAAACAGACGTTTCTATGCTGGAGTAGGCCACTACCGATTCTGGACAACATCATACGAGGTCATATTCTGCTAGCTGTCGTCACACTATCAGTGATTGCTAATCTAATGCTATGCTGCTTGGGTAGGGTCTTTCTGTGAAATGACCCGCTTGTGATTATTTCACGATTTACAGTGCTCACTTCTCCATACCTTAGAAGAATGTAGAGAAAGGAGATGATGGCAAAAGGCCAGTTGAAGTTCATCTTTGATGTAAAAATTCTAAATATGTTACCTTGATTGGGGTTACAGAATGCTCAGATGTGATGTTTGTGGTGTCTTGTTTAAAACAATGTTATTTTGTGTCAGAATAAGAACATTTTTTCATTTATGATGAAGGAGCTCACAGTAGACACAGAATAGTTTTACACTTTAACAAAAACCCACTAATAATTCTATTTAAGTTAAAAATTGGAAGAGGTTGTTGCTGGTTAGCTTAACAAATAAATGACCCCGTATTTTCCTTTCTGATGTGTGTTTGTGCTCCAGTTTGGTTCAGCTGAGGAAGTCCTGTTTGTTTCAGAGGGAGCAGACTTTGGAAAGAAGAGATGGTACAAGCAAGCATGAGCTAGTGTTAGCTTTTAGTTAATTGTATGTTTTTTCTTCAAAATGTTCCAATTTCCACCTACTATTTTGGACCCTTCACACAGCACATCCAGTTCTGGGTGGGTGGAAACTAGCATGTGCTTCTTTCTTCAAATGAAGCCACCACCTATTTTTTGAACTGCTGCTTAAGTCCTAAAAACAGCCTTACCTCAGAAAGTTTGAGAAATCTGTGGACTTTCCCTTTAAGTGGTGTTAAATTTAGAACAGGACTGTCTTGGAGTTAGGACAGAGATGAACTGCCTGTCTGTATAATTCACATGCATGTATAATTTATGCAGCATCAATATGGAGTATCATCATTAAATATAAGAACACACACACACACACTTGAGCTTTAAAACTGGAGTGCTTGTCAGGGGGGTGTTTGGGAACTGGAGAAGTCTGCAGTCACTTCTTAATTAGCTTGGGAATGGGAAAAGAGGGCAGTTTGTGTGTGTTTGATGGAGGGAGAGCTGGAATGTTAATCCAACTCCATTAGCTCTCAGTTCTTTCCTACTTTACCCCTCATTCACTCGCTCTTTACATTCTTTCTCTGTCTCTCTCTTCTTCCCGCTGTTCTTGTTCCTCTTTCTTTTTTGGTCTCTCTTCTCCATCCTTATAGCTGCAATGAAGAGAGTCTTTGTACAAGGAGTAGAATGTGAATAGTTTCTACTGACTCTGCATGCGCGCGCGCGCGCGTGTGTGTGTGTGTGTGTGTGCGCGCATATGCCTTAGGCCACTGGCATATCTGACAAACATACTTATGAGCCATGTACCCACAATAAAGAGAGCTTTAGCTTTAGAATGGTCTGTCCATTAAGGCATCACTTGCCTTCAACTTAAATCAAAAATTTGTATTAATATACTGATCTTAATAATTAAACCAAGGCTGGGTAATTAATCAAACAAACTATTGTTTAAAGTTCTATCATTTATCTCTTTTAAATATTAATAATAAACACAAGACAGTTGCACTCTTGGTGGTGTTTCATTGTGCATTAGGTTGATGAGCCACTCGGAACCCAGGTTATGTTGTTTGTTGAGATGGTGAAGTCATCATGCTGCTCCTTTAATTGCAGTGTAATCATTTGTGCAGCATAATTTACACAAAACGATTGAGATCCTTTGAATTATTAGATGTGGCAAATATAATTGTGAGAAAAGATGTACTTTAATATGGGTGCATTAGACAGAGGTGTGTGTGTGTGTGTGTGTGTGTGTGTGTGTGTGTGTGTGTGTGTGTGTGTGTTTGAGGGATTTTGTAGGGTAGAATCCGATTATACGCCTTGAGTCTCTACATAAGGGTGAAAACCATGAGACAAAGAAAAGAGGGCAGCAGGGACAGAGGAGCACTGTGTGTGTTTGTATGGGTGTATGTTTTTGTGTAATTTAAGGACAAAATGTCTTTGTAAAAGACAGGAATGTGATTAGGAAAAGAATTACCTCAAAACATAAGTGTTTAAAAATGAAATGTTTGTCCATGTCCATGTCTGACCATGCTAAATTCTTGTTGTCTCTGAATGCAATCAAGTTCTCACAGCAATGCTCCAAAATCTAGTAGAAAGCCTTCCCTGGACAGTAGAGACATGTACTCTAGGATGAACTCTTTTTAATTCCATTGATTTCAGAAAAAACAATAAGCACGTGTCCCAATACCTTTGTCCACATGGTACCTTTGTTCCATATGTTAGAGTTTAAGTACATTAGATGTAATAGAAAACTATGGAGCAGGTTAATATGGCTTTGATGGTCAGTGAATCAGTGGGGTGTTTTTATGGGTATATTCAGGTTTTTAGACCTAAATTGACTTTTTGTGTGTGGTAGAGCTATTTCACTGTATTACTTCAATAATTGATGCATGGCTTCAAATAAAGCATGGCTTTATTTAATTAGACTATCTGCTCTAAGGCTATTTCAGCATTATTTTCACAGTGATAGCCTCACATAACATCCATCCGCTTTTTAAATAAACAAATTGCTAAATATAAAACATTTTTAACACCAGCATGAAAGCTTTTTACACCCACAGAAACCAAACATCCATGTTTTCCTGACACTGCACAGCTTGTGTTGTGTGAATACTTAAAGGCAAGGGTGTCAAACCGGGTCAGAAATGGGCCGGAGTGGATGCAGCTTTTCATTCCAGCCAAACTGAAGCTCATGTGATCATATTGGCTGAATGATTAATGGAGTGGAAACAGGTGTTGTTTTAGCCTCCTTTCACCCTGTTCCTTAATCTCAAACTGCAGAACTAGATGAGCTTCTGTCTCTGACTTGTCTCTGTCTCTGATGTGGAGCAACTGGTTAGGACTGGACAGTGAGTGGACACACAGTGTTTAAAAACCCTAGCTGCACCATGTCAGTGTCACTGCAGTGCTTAGAATGACCCACTGCAAAAACAATACCTGCTCTGTGGTGGTCCTGTGGGGTCCTGAACATTGAAGATCAGGAGGCTAACAAAGTATGCAGAGAAACAGATGGACTACAGTCTGTAGTTGTAAGACTAAACTTGCATGTGTTTGGGTGTTTTTGTGAGTGTGTTGAAAACAATGTGCCCTAAACACAGAGTGTCCTAATTAATGTCTAAAATCAAGGATAGTACGTATAGAAGAAAGAGGAAGAGAGTGGGCACAGAAGAGAGAGAAAGACAAAGTGTTTTTGTCTATGTGTGTGTGGGGGATAGAGAGAGAGAAAAGGCAGTGCTGGATCTGGTACAGAACAGACGGTTGGACAAACACCCATGTTTGGTAGAGAAATTCTTGTCTGACTGCCATTAGGCACTAAGAATGAAAACAAAATGACCAACCTGACCCACTTAATTGGTCCTGTGTGAGTGAGCGCGTGTCATATCTGTAAATATATTTCACTCTTATGAGTGGTTCTGTATGTGTTAATGTACTTTGCTGAATGTATGGTATTTCTGTTAGACCAATGGCATATATATGATTCTGTGTGTTTATGTTTGAATAAACACTACATGGACAAAAGTGTGTTACATTACTAATTGTATTTTTTTTTTTCTGACAGGGCACTGGTGTTTATTGCACACGGAGCTGGAGAACACTGTGGTGTATATGCTGATGTTGCTCACGCACTCAACCAAAAGGCCCTGTATGTGTTCGCACATGATCATGGTGAGTGACAAACTGCACAACCAGTCACTATAACTTAATGCAGCACTATGTAGCAGTTTTACTTTTGCTGCTCCAATGACTGTAGTAGGAAGAATAATGTCTCTTGTTATTGTCACTCCATTCCAGACAGCTCCAACTCACTTTGCTGCACAAGCCTTTGTGCAAGTAAGACTGTATACCTGTATACCTCAAGTCATTTTGTGTAAATGCTGCAATATTTCTGTAGCACCTCTGTAACACACTTCTTCTACTTCAAGTGCTGATTCTGTGTCTCAGCTTGTCAGCAAATGCATGTTTATGTCAATTGCCTTTTAAAGGTAATTTGAATTTCACTCCCCAGCTGTAGGGGGAGCCCAGGAGCAAAAACTATAATTTCTTGCATAATGCTGCTTTAAGACCGAAATCACCTAATCACATACTTCAAACACAAGAGTTTCAAATGTACGTGTTTTTTCTCTTGTTTCCATGCTTTCCTTTTTCAGTTTTGGACTGACGCTACAAGCTTATTCTAGCATAACATTTCCATGCAGAATTATTTCAGCTATGTGATGTATTGGCCTCAGTCTTTGTGCAGACAGTCTTATGTTTTACTGAAGCCCCCACTGATACAATAAAGATTTCATACTGGTATCTATGATAGAGTGTTCTCCAGGCCCTCCTGCAGCAAGGCAGCCCCAAGCCATGACACTCTCACTTCCATGCTTCATAGATGGTTTGGGTTCTTCCGCTCGAACGCTGTGTTTGTTTTGCTCCAAACATGTCTTCTGTTACTGTGGATTCATCTGTCCAAAGAACACTGTTCCTGAAGTCCTGGCTGGGGGTGTTCTCTAGCAAACTTAAGTCTTGCCCTAATGTTTTTCTGGACAGCAAGCCTTCCATGAAAATTAAACTTGTGCAGACTCTTTCTGGCGGTAGAGGCTGTACTCTGACATCAACAGTGGTAGGAGATACTTGTAGATAATACTTGACATTTTAGGATTGTTGGAGACTTCTTTATTCATCTTGAGGTCTGCTCTTGGGTTAACTTGCTATGATGGCCTGACCTGGCCACACTGGCAGTTGTTTAGTGTTGTCCACTTTGAAATTCTGATTTCTAATCGTTTTGAGGATTTTTTAAAATCCCTTTCCAGATGAAATTTAATATTGGATCATTTCTCTCACTTAATAAATGAGCAAGAGTAATATTTTTTTGTTGAATTTGTCTGACTTGATTCTCCTTAACTACTTTTTAGAAAATCTAATGAAGTTTTAGGTCAAATTCTAACCCTGTGAATAATAACCCAACGCTATACTGACCCTGATCCACTGACCCGCCATTGCTTCGTAGCTCCAGTATAAAAGTTTAGAAGCAAACTCTGGACACCAAACATGTCTTGCCTTATCAAGTACAGGAAATGAAAAACTGAGAATCTGGTTTCTGGCTGAACTGTTGCTTTAATTTTGCTGCAGAAAAGCCTCAATATGGAGCAGCGTGTATAGAGGGTAAAGGGCTATAATGGCTCTATATGAGGCTGAATCTCTCCAGCAGACAGAAGAAAGAAAAGCAATCAGACATCTGTATTGGACTGATTATATGCTGCTCTCCAGTTGAAGTGCCTGTCATGACTAATACTTCTAGATATCTGCTATCTGCTGCTGTCACTCACACACACACACACACACACACACACACACACACACACACACACACACACACACACACACACACAAATTCACAGTTATACAAAGAATGAAAGCGCAAGTAGGAGATGAAGATGAGACAGAGAGGGAAAGAGAGGAGGAGAGTGAAGGGGAAATGAAATAGTGAGAGGAAGAAGAAAGGAAGAGTGAGAGAAGATTGAGGGAAGGAGAAAGAGGAGTGAAAGAGCACATTGAGGGAAAATATCAAGTGCACGTGCTCGGAATATTTAAAATGTCACTCGATGTCAGAGTGCCATGGTAACTAATGATTCACACAGTGACACCACGTCCAAGGGAGTACTGTGTGTATGATTGTGTGTGTGTGTGTGTGTGTGTGTGTGTGTGTGTGTGTGTGTGTGTGTGTGTGTGTGTGTGTGTGTGTGTGTGTTTGTGATCCTCAAGTGTGATTTCTGGGACACACCGTGTCTGTCTCTTACTGTGAGTAATCACTTGTATTGAAAATCACAGGAGGTTCCATTAGATGAGCAATTTTCCTCTCGATTCACTTCAGCTGCTCTTACCCTTTTACTCTTCTGTGATTTCTTTATTCCAGCACATCTTTTCTTGCAGTGCATTATTGTAGTGTGTGTCTGTGTGTATTTTGGCATAAAGATCCTCTTCATGTATTTCCCCTAATGACATTTGATCAATGCAACACACAAATCTCTCTCTCTCTGTCTCTCTCTCTCTCTCTCAGTGGGGCACGGGCAGAGTGAAGGAGAGAGGATGAATATTAAAAACTTCCAGATTTACATCAGAGACGTTCTGCAGCACATTGACCTCATCAGGGCCCGATATCCCAGCCTGCCCATCTTTATCCTCGGTCACTCCATGGTAAGAGAACCTGCAACATCTCGGTTATCACCATCATCAGTCTTATTACACTCTAATTATAATTTCACCAATCAGCCATAACATTAAAACCATTGAAAGGTGAATTAACACTGAACACTATTTCTCAAAATTGAGTTGTTGGGAGCAGGAAAGTGGGACATTTTAAGGACCTGAGACGTTTTAATAAACCATTTTGTGATGTCTAGACAACTGGGTCAGAACGTCTCCAAAATATAAGGCAGGTCATGTGGGGTATTTCAGGAATGGTCAGAACTTACCAACAGTGGTCCAATGAAAGATAAGCAATAAACCAGGGCATCCAAAATCTTACAGGTGCCAAATACCACATAAAACCTTCAGATATCTTGTGGAGACCATTCTTCTATAAGTTACAGCTGTTTGGATGGATGAACAAGAATGATGTACATGTCTCTTAATTTTTTGCAACAAAGAACCCTCTTCCTTTAAATGGTTTAAGTTGCTGCACTTTAATGTTGCAAACAGTAAGCTAAGCAATGGGGCAAAACAAAAGAGTATCTGAAGAGACAACAAACTAAACAAAAGGGCACAATGATAGAACAGAATTAAAAGAGTTGAGCACAATCATAAACAGGAGCCCAATCCACAGGCTGATTGGCTAGTCTACAGATTTTGGTCCAGCTGAAGTTGACAGTAAGCATGTGTGCATGAGGGGTGTATACTCAGGTTTTTTTTGCTTCCTGACCAGGTTTCAGAGCGTTTAGAAAGTTTTATACATGTTTAATTTTTTTTCTGCCCATACTCATAGAGCATACTGGTCAATCAATGTCCCTTATTTCAAAAAGCAAATATTTCATTTTCTTATATTATTGTTGGTCATAATGCATGACACCCACTGCAAAAACTGAAACACCTATATAGAGAAAATATTGAGTTCCTGTCCAATGTAAACTCTACAAAACTAACATTATCATGTTTCACATCCATGGGCTTTTGGCTCAGGTGACAGTGAAAGCATCAGCTTGAACTGGTGATTGTTTTGCTAAATTAATTTCCTAGAAACAGGAGAGCATGTGTGTTTTTACAAGATTGGGCAAGTTCAGTTTCATTTGAAATGGAAGGATTTCTTGGCTATGTTTCAGTACTGAATTTTTTTTTTTTGCCCAAAAAATTAGGTCAGCCAATAATTTTTGATGAGAGCTGGTCAGATCAAACTATGTGATCCATATTTTGTGAACTGCTTCAGCATTGTGCATACAGGATGCTGCATTTCCTCATTCAAATGCTAGATGGTATACAGAATTCCCTCATGTTTGCAGAAACCCATTAAAACAGGCCCTCTTTATGACTGGTTTATCCTGATCAGGTATATCAGACCACATGCATCATGCAACACCTGCAGCACTGCTCGACCACTGGCTCATTATAGGTACTGAAAACAGATCTCTAATATACTGAATTGAAAGTTGCCAGGTTTTAAATATTTGTGTAACCTGATTTGCATTGTCAAAAACATCCTCTGGCCAATTTGAAAAATATCATACATTTTTATGAGTTGTCTTTTAGTTTATCATGTCTCACTCTTTGTAGAATGTCTTTGTCGAATCTCTATCTCACATTTGTAGAATGTATAAAAGTAAAATGCATCATGGGGGAGGCAGAGTAAAGACCACTCACCGAATACCCCTCTTGAGAGTATTACAATGAGTATTAGCACATAATAGCTCAACAATAGCTCAGACTGTGCAGGTCAACAATATTGAGCTACATAGTGCAAAGCTGCAAGGGAATTCACACACTCAGAAGTCCTGCATGATGATGCATTACAGAGTGCCTGAAAAGGTTAAGGTGGCATACATCCCCATCCTCAAACTGCAAACACAGATCCATCCATGTCTAGTTTTCTGCTTAAGTCACTCCTTAAATTAGTTAGATTATTTGTGTCTGTAGGTCACAGGAGTTTCTTCCCAAATAAAGGAAATTCCAGCATAATCATTCAGAGCTGTGAAATTGGACACTTCCAAAACACCAAAACTGTTACATAACAACTTCTCATATGATTACACCTCCCCCAAAGTATTCACTTTTTCCACATTTTGTTATATTACAGTCTTATACCAAAATGGATTAAGTTCCCTTTGTCCCTCACAATTCTACACACAATACCCCATGATAACAAAGTGTGAAAAGTAAAGTAAAACCAAAACTTTTATGTGTACATAAGTATTCACAGCCTTTGCCATGACACTCAAAATTGAGCTCCGTTGCATCATTTTTCTTTCTTCAGCTTGAGTGAAGTACACCTGTGGTAAATTCAGTTGTTTGGATATGATTTGGAAAGGCACACACTTGTTTATTTAAGGTCCCAAGCCATGAAGTGTAAGGAATTGTCTGTAGACCTCAGAGACAGTATCTGGGGAAGGATACAGAAAAATATCTGCTGCATTGAAGGTCACAGTGAGCACAGTGGCCTCCATCATCCATAAATGGGGCCACCAGGACTCTTCCTAGAGCTGGTCGCTTGTTCAACTTGAGTGATCATGGTAGGAGGGCCTTAGTCAGGGAGGTAACTAAGATTGCAATGGTCACTCTGACAGAGCTCCAGAGGAGAACCTTCCAGAAGGACCACCATTTCTGCAGCACTCCACCAATTTGAGTTTTGTAGAGTGTATTGTAGAGTGGCTAGATTGAAGCCACTCCTCAGTAAAAGGCTCATGACTTTTACTAAATGATTCTCAGACCATGAGAAACAAGAAGATTGAACTCTTTGGCCTCAGTGCCAAGCATAATTTTTGGTGGAAACCAGGCACTGCTCATCACCTAGCCAGTACCATTCCTACAGCATGAAGGTGGTAGCATCATGCTGTGGGGATGTTGTTATTCTACAGGAAAAGAAAGACCAGTCAGGGTTGAGGGAAAGATGACTACAGCAAAGTACAGAGACATCCTTAATGACTACCTGCTACAGAGCACTCTGGATCTCAGATTGGGACAGACTTTAAACAGGACAACGACTCTAAGCACACAGCCAAGGTAACAAAGGAGTGGCTTCAGGACAAGTCTGTGAATGTCCTTGAGTGGCCCAGCCAGAGCCCAAACTTGAACCTGATTGAATATCACTGAAGATATCTTAATATGGCTGTGCACTGGCACTCCCCATCCATTATTATAGAGCTTGAGAGGCATAGAAGAAAGGAAGAAACTTCCTAAAAACAGGTGTGCCAACTTGTAGCATCATACTCAAAAAGACTTGACTGTAATTGCTGCCAAATGAGCTTTAACAACGTATTGAGCAAAGGCTATGAATACTTATACTACGTTATATTTTTGTGATTTATTGTTAATAAATTTGCAAAGATTTCAAACATACTTTTCTCACTTTGTCATAATGTTGTTATTAGAATTTTTAAGGAAAAAAGTAATTGAATCCATTTTAGAATAAGGCTGTAACATAAAATGTGGATAAAGTGAAGGGATGGGAACACTTTCCGGATGCACTGTTGTGCTGTTGCTGGTGCAGTAAACAAAAAAAAGCAGAGCACATCATTTTTTTCACAGCATGTTTCCTTCTAGGATATGATAGGATAGAATTTTATTGATCCCTTGGGAGGGTTCCCTCAGGGAAATTAAGGTTCCAGCCGCAGCATAAGTACATAAGTTCTGCAGTTAACCAGAGTGATAGATAGACTTATAAAAACGCTTATCTGAGCATTTTACACACCAACCAAAGTTACATATTATGCATACATAAGAGAACATCTTAAAGTACTGAATAAATGCATTCTGTATCACATTTAAAGTGGTATGGCACCATCCAGTACTTAGATCCTCACCCCCATGTTTCTGTGGCCATGTATGATTTACTTTTATCCATTACTGATAAATGTTTGATGTCATTGATGTTTGTCACAAATTTAAAAGTATTACACATTCTTGTGTTTATCTTGAGATCTACCAACATGACACTCTTGCTTTACTGAACCTAGCAGCATCTGTTATGACAGCGGTTCTCAGGTCTAGTCCTGGAGATCCACTGCCATGCATCTTAAAAGTTTTCCTGCTGTAACACACTCACTTTAGCTCAGCAAGGGCTTGTCAGTTAATTCATTAGTTGGATCAGGTGTGCAGGAATTATGGAAAACTCAAGCAAGGTAATGGTACACCAGGACCAGGACTCAGAATCGTTGTATGTGTATGGCTTGGTTATTTCATTGTTGTGTTAGATTTGAAGCAAAGGATTACCATGAAATATTTTCTTATATATGATTTTTTTTATCTGTTCTATAAGCCTCTTCTCTCCACATAACAGGCAGAGAACCACTGTATCTGCTCACACACACATACACACACACACACACACCCAGGCAGGGACTTCCTCTGCATGCCTACAGGACTCTGTCATGGAGACATTTTTGTTTTCATTCCACCAGACGTTGTTTTGTTTTGTTCATATTTCCCATGCAGTGCAGAGCACACCGCTCTCCTCTCCTGCTGCCATTCATCAGTGTAGTAGAAGGAGCATGTTAATATTTCAGAACATCTGTGAATACCTCCTCATAACATCTACTATGTTACATTTTTTCTAGGACAGGACCCAGCTGACTGAGTGTGTGTATTTATGTGTGTGTGTGTGTGTGTGTGTGTGTGTGTGTGTGTGTGTGTGTGTGTGTGTGTGTGTGTGTGTGTATGGCTTGTGTTTACTATATTAAGCATAGCACGCTTCCTGACAAACAGAAAAAAGAGCAGCATATGATATGATATGGTATGATATTTATTCAAGCAGATATAAACCAGTGAGGCAGATGGAAATCTGGAACATAACAATTCACTATTATTGAATTTCTGACAGTCAGAGTAATTTGCTGTGTTTAGACTGGCATGGGGTGTGTACCCAGAGTTATTTTGGTGAGTCTCCTGGTTTCGGTGAAGACAGGCTGGAGAACAAACTGTTTACTTTCCTTCTCTGTAGCCCAGATGTACTAAAAGTGGTACTTTGAGCAGGGTAGAAGCACGATTCGGAGGCAATGCTATAGTGAGGCACACCAGCTGTCTAAAGCAGATCACCCAGAAGAATATCTAAGAATATCTAAGCTGTGTCCAAGTAGTTTATTTAATTTCTAATGATCTGGTAGCCATTAGGATCCATTTGTTAGTCAACTCTGACAGTATATTACCTGAGGCTTTGAACTACAGAGGCCTAGACCTGAATTAGAACAATTCATGTATTCAGTTGATTGTAGGAGTTTTCATGGTTCCATATAGTTCAATCAGAAGACTCTAGAAGAATTTTATTCTTCACCAAGGTTTTACAATTTGAAAGCAACAATAATTATAAGTTAAAGCCTTTGGCATTGGCCTCCATTCCAGGTCTTGAAACCTCGCAGATTGCACCAGGTACTGAAAGCAGAGACAGACCCCCCTAGGGAACCAGTAGGATCAAACGAGTGGATATATCCAAACAGCTTCAGTAACACTAAATAAGTTAAGACTCGTTGCACAACTTGTATTCCTTTAGTCTGGCAGTGACGATCATGCTTATGTCTGAAACTGACAAAAATTACACTGTCCAAATATTTGTGGACACTCCTTATAATGAATGCATTCAGTTTCTTTAAGTTGCACCCAGTGCTGACACAGATGTGCAAATGCACACACACAACCCATAGAGAAGTATTACCAATAAAATAACTCTCCAGAGCAGATAAACATAAACCCTTTGGCACTATGTTTGATACCAGATGTGGGCAAGAGGATTATAAAGCCCCCGAATGCTGAGCTATGGAGCAGTAGAACAGTGTTTTCTGGAATGGTGGTGCTCTATCCCGTACTTTTGGGATGAGTTGAGGATGACGTGGGGTTGTGATCATCCAAAACCCTGACCTCGCTAATGCTATTGTCACTAAGTGTTATCTTCACAGCAATACTCCAAAATCTAGTAGAAAGCTTTTCCTGGACTGCTGTGTTGGTCCACCTTGTAGTTAGAGACAGAAGCTGCACAGCTGTTTCTGCACATTTTCAGTTGATCATACTCTAGTTCATCAACCATGGTCATAGAAAACTGCCCTCAGGACACTGTTGGCTTGATATTTCCGGTTGGTGGACCACTGACCAGCTTTGACACTGAGGTGTTTAAACCTTGAGCCAGTCATAGCAGCACAACACATAGTCAGTGTTACTGCATGACATATATGCTTTAACACAGTATAGGATATCTAATATATATCAGTGGTTTCTAATACTGATCCTGGATTACCACATCTTTGAAGGGACAGACTCTCCAAATCTAATTTGTTAAACAAATTTGTTGAACTATCACTTTAATGTCCTGCTTCTGGTGCCTGCAGTACTCCTTCATGTTCAGGGGTTTCTGGTGCCTGCAGTACTCCTTCACTTTTAGTGGATAAGGGCGTCTGCTAAATGCCGTAAACGTAAATGTAAATGTCCTGGCACTGTGTTGGAGTCTGTCACAGCTTTCTGAAATAGAGGGAGGGGATTTCTCATTTGCAGCATGAATAAAAGTAGACATAAATCTGGGAACAATTTTCTTCTTCTGGTTTGAATGTGGTGGCAACTGTGTGTGTGAAATCTTCCAGTTAAGTGAGCTGTCATGGTGCCAGTATACTGCTCTCTCTCTCTCTTTCTCCCCTCATTTTAGATAAGCACTGCACATCATAACCGTATGGCCTCTCTATTCTGTTTTTGGGTGTCTCTCAGCTTAACAATCTCTTCTTTTACTATTGAAATGAAACTGTTCATTTTCAGTCTCTGATTTCTTACACATTTATTGCAGATGTACAAATGCAAATGTCATTCTGAAGTTACTGATTTAACTTTTTCACTTCCACTTTTATATTGGTAAACAAGATCAAGTAAAGCATACATTAAATAGTTTTGTAAAGATTTATGGTCAACTCTAGTTATAATGAAGAAATATACATCAAATTATTTTGTAAAGAAACAATCCGATGTTGCTATAAAGGTCCCAGATGTAACCTGAATCATCTTCTATAGAATCATTATTCACATCACTGATGACAAAGATGTACATTGAATTGTTTTCTTAAGAATCATTATTCAAATCACTGTTATGCACCCCAAATAGTTGTTTATAAAATCATTATTCAGATCACTGTGTGGTCAGTTATGCACCCTGAATCATTTTCTAAAGTATTGATTCTCTGTGAGGTCAGAGATGTACGTTGAATTGTTTTCTAAATAATCATTATTTAAATCACTGTGAGGTCTGATATACCCCATTAATGATTTTCTAAAGTATCATGAATGAGTTATCATGAATTGTTATGTGCCTCCATCCCCCCCCCCTCTCTCTCTCTCTCTCTCTCTCTCTCTCACTCTCTCTCTCGCTCTCTCAGTCTGTGTCTCTTAGTCTCTCACTATGTTTTAGTGTCTTATATAATGTCAGCCAGAAAGACCCTTACATAAGCCTACAAAGTCTTCAGCTTGTTATGGGACCACTAACACAATGCTGCTATTTATTCCCAGTAATACTGATGGAGTCTGTGTGTGTATGTGTGTGAGAGACACACAAACTGATGTGTTCCAATCTACACAGTAGCTCCAGCTCAACTTCTTAAATCAGTAAAAGTGTGTGTGTGTGTGTGTGTGTGTGTGTGTGTGTGTGTGTGTGTGTGTGTGCACGCGTGTGTGTGTGTGTGCATATGTTTACATGTTTGAATATGTGACCTTGTACTCCACCTTGGGACCACAGAGGAACTGTCTGAATAAATAGACTTTCCTCAACAACACACACACTTCAAAGTGATTAGAGAGTGATTAGGTGGCAGAGAGGAGGAGGACGTACGTCTGTGTGTGTTTGGTGTGTGTAGACATGTGTTAGAAATATTAGCAACATACGCTTATTTGGTTAGACTTAAAGCATTCTGCCTAAATAGTGTCATTGTGTATTGGGGTGGGAGAGTCTTGAGGAGGTCAAGAAGGTCTTTTGACAAATTCCTTTGAACAAACTTTGTTTAATTTTCTGTATATATATATATATATATATATATATATATATATATATATATATATATATATATATATATATATATATATATATATATATAAATAATGTGTGTGTGTGTATATACATGTATGTATATATATGTATATATGTATATATATGTGTGTATATATATATATGTGTGTGTATATATATATATATATATATATATATATATATATATATAGTATATATATATATATATATATATATATATATATGTGTGTGTGTGTATATATATATATGTATATATATATATATACATGTGTGTGTGTGTATGTATATATGTGTGTGTATGTATATATATGTGTATGTATATGTATATATACTTTTTTATGCTCAGAAGTTATCAAACAAAACCATGAAGTATAAGGGAATTGTCTGGCGTAGATTAAACTTTTGGCCTCAATGCTAAGTCGCCATGTCTGAGGAACTAGTACAGCTCATCCATTCCCTCCAGTGAAGCATGGTGGCTAGCCCATGTTGTGAGGATGTTTTCTGTAGCAGCAACAGGAGTAAGGGAATGAGAGAAATGACTGCAGCGATGTACAGAGACATCTTTGATGATTACCTTTATCAGAGTAGTGCAGACTGGGACGAAGGTTTATCTTACAACAGGACCACTGACCCTAAGCACACAGCCAAGATAACAAAGGAGTGGTTTCAGGACAACTCTGTGAATGTCCGTAAATGGCCCCGCCAGAGTCCAGACTTGAACCTGATTTAACATTCTGGAGGAGTCTAAATGGCTGTGCACTGGAGAGATTTTTCAAAGAGGAATGGGAGAAACGCGGCAAAAACAGGTGTATCTAGCTTGTAGCATCATAGTAGGAATTGTGAATAACAGCTATTGTGTGTAGAATTGTGAGGGGAAAAAATAATTTTGCAAAAAGGTTGTAACAACAAAATATGAAAACCACATGGGACCATACCAACATCCAACACAATCACCAAACTAAACATCAAAGCGAAGGACAGACAGAAACAGAGGGTCTTAAATAAAAGACAACATTTGACACACACCAGGAACTAGATAATGAATGGGCAGGGTTAATAATGAGCCACAGATGGGAATGGGTGGAGCAAGGGAGGAGACAGGACCTAAGCAAAAGAAATGTGCTTAGGAGCACATGGGTAACTAACAAAACAAAACCAAGACAGGAGTAAACAAGACTGATACATGACTATTACTTAATCGTTATAGTTTGATATAATTATTGATATAATTCATTGGTTAAATAGAAACGGTTCTCTAAAATGACAATAAAAATACATCTATAAGTTTGTTTGCTGTAGAGGATTCTTTTTACATGAAAACAAATGTGTGTATATGTGTGTGTGGTTGGTTACCTATTGCTTTAGTGCTGTGAAACTGGTGGGAACTGTTCTCTGACCCCTCCTACCCGCTTTGAGTCTTGTGTCTCCCTTCATGAATATTCAGAGCCTTAATAAAGACTGATTGACCACAGTGAGAACAAATGGTGGGCTAGGATCATTAATTCGGAAAGTAATGAATCACTGATTCTTGTCACCACTGCTGTGAGTAGTTTTTAGGCTGAAGAAAGACATGCTCAGTGAGCTGAGATGACATGTGGGTTTTCTACTGACAGTTTGTGGCAGTTGAAGCCAAGGTCTCTCAGAAGAGGCAGTGCGCTGTTGAACACTAAGCACCCTGACGTATGTGTGTGTGTGCTTTGTTACAGGGTGGTGCCATCTCCATTTTGACAGCGTGTGAGAGACCACAGGATTTTGCTGGAGTGGTTCTGATTGGTCCAATGATCCAGATGAACCCTGAGTCTGCTACACCTTTTAAGGTGAAAATACACCACATACAAAATACCCAGTTTTAATTAGGTGTGTGTGTGTGTGTGTGTGTGTGTGTGTTTAAAACAAAGTGTAACAGTAACCAATAAAAAATCAATAAGTTACATAACTATGGTAATAATAATAAATGATAAATAAACACACTAGACCTAGAAGTAAATAAGTAGTTGTTTGTCTGACCATAAGCCACGCCTTTTTGTCTTAAAATACTTATTTCTGCCATCACACATACACACCAGCGCACGCCGCTATCAACACACACACACACACACACACACACACCACATACTGAGACTTTGTCTCTAAAGCTTTAAAGGTGCGTGTGTCATTTTTTTTCAGCACATGGAAAATTCAGAACAAAAGTGTGTGTGTGTGTTTAAAACAAAGTGTAAATATAACCAATAAAAATCAATAAGCTACATATATGGTAACACACAAATGATAAATAAACACACTAGACCTAGAAGTAAATAAGTAGTTGCTTGTCTGACCATATTAATGCCTTGTCTTAAAATACTTATTTCTGCTTATCACACATACACACACGCGCGCACGCGCACACACACACACACACACACACACACAATATCATCACTATCAACACATTCACATACTGAGACTTTGTCTCTAAAGCTTTAAAGGTGCGTGTGTCATTTTTTTTCAGCACATGGAAATTCAGAACAAAAGTGGTGTGTGTGTGTGTGTTTAAAACAAAGTGTAACAGTAACCAATAAAAATCAATAAGCTACATAAGTATGGTAAATAATAATAAATGATAAATAAACACACTAGACCTAGAAGTAAATAAAAGCTGAATGGAGGTTTTGGTTTGAGGCTAAAATTTTTAAATGTTCATGTGGCTCCACTAAGCAATGCTGTCGTTTTTGCCTGTAGTGAATTGCAGCTCACTGGAGCTAAAAGCTTCTTTTTTTTTCTTCAAATCAGCCACAGCTCTTAGCACCTGCTGGGTGATCCAATCCTGGGAACGAGTCTGATAATTAGTTTTAATTAACTCTCATTGCAATGCTGATTGCAGTTCTGTTGTCAAAATGCAATGTACTCCCATTTTTTTAATGTCAGTAGTTACATCTAATTCTTTTAATTATATTACTGATAAAAATCATGAAACATTTTGAATGCATGAGCAAAACGAAAGAGCTGGGCTTCCTTACTTTTACCTGCTGTCAGTCAGGTCATGCAGCCTGTCAAGCAGGGTGATTTGTACAGCTTTGTAGTTTTCCACATTTCAAGCCAGTTTCAAAAGTGGCAGCAATTATTTACTACAGAATACTGACAGCAATTAACAAGTTGACACATTTTTATCCTTATTAGCAACAGACTTTGTTTACAAGAAGTGCTAGTCTCCCATGAATAAATTTGCATACTGAAATCACTTACAGGGTTTATTGGATGAGATCAAGATGAGTCTAAATCTTTCTATCAGCTAAAACTGACAAGTGACACTTCTTTCCTCCTTCAGGTTCTTAAAAAAAAGCTGGAGAAGGTGTTTCTTTAACTGAATTCCTTCTACTGTAGATGTTCTGCAGTTGCTGGTATTTTGGCCACAACTTGGATGTCTTTGCTAATCTTTTAAATAATAGTTTTAGTGTATTCTTTTCTTAATTTTAAGAATTATTTTTCAGGAATGGCTCCAAATTATTCAGTAACTACTAATATATAACCAATTAATAGTTGTGAAAGTGAGGAGTTGAATTGTAGAAAGGGACATATTCTCTTGCAATTAACGGCCATAATTAAGGATGTTTGAATAAATGGGGATTGAACCATTAACATCACTGGAAAATACTTTTTCTGCTGTTTATTCTGTATTTTCCTTTAATAATGTGAGCTTTCAAAGCTGTTATGGCAAAAGTATGTATCATTTAAATAAAGAATAATAGATATAAAAAGTGCCACAAACTACATTTGTCAACAAGAATAAGCATGAATAGCAATATAAGTCACATACAATACTGAGCAAAAGTTTTAGAACATCCTCAGTTTACTTTTAGTTTTTCCTCAACATTTCATGTACAGTATCAGCACTGTCCAAAGTCCATTGACCTTTAAATGTATAAAAGGTTAGCAGTAAACTGTCAGGGCATGTCATGAAAATATAATGTACATTTTTAAAAAGGGCCTTTCTAGAGAACAAGTCATTGGTTAGCAACTTATAGCTGGTCTGTAGCAACCGGAGTAAATTAAGGATTGAAAATTTATGCAAAATAATACAGTTTACAAACTCTTTATCTGTATAAAAGCAGTGTTCAGACACACTCAACTTACATTTATGTAGCACTAGAAACTTCAAGATACAGTCTTCACACAACACACGCCATTGAGAAGAGGCAGCCAGTTGCGCATAGTGTACTCTGCTGGAAACAACAGTCCACCTAGATGGGGGAGACACCCGGAACAGAGTGCCTGTCCATATCTGGGAATACAGACTAAATACAGACACTAAAATTACACACACCAGAGCAATTTAGATTAGCCAGTTCACCTGCTCTCCATGTTTTTTGGACTGTAGGAGAAAATGGGAGTCTCCAGAGGAAACCCATGCAGATAGGGACTTTAACTGGGCAGCAAACATGCTAACCACCAAACCACCATGCGTTTACTGCACTCCTTACCTCTCTACTGTACATACGGATTGCTCTCCTAATGCCTAGAAGAAAGACACTTAACAAAGAAACACACAGAGCACTGATTATAACTGTTTAAAGTGTAGCTATTTCCTTTAAAGAAATTCAAATTAAAGCCAGATTGTGGTGAAGACAATTTCCTACACCATCAAAACACTACTGAAAACTGGAGAAAACCTATACAAGAAGAGATCTGACACACTCAAATCCACCACAGCACCAGAGGTTTCTGAGAGTCATCAGCTTATGTAATATATGGCTCACATAACAACAGTGTGTAGCTCAGCTTAACACTGGAGCAAGTCTCAGTTTCAACTGTTTAGAGAAGACTTGGTGCTACAGGTTTGACAGGTGGAGCTGCAGTAAGAAAGTCTTTGTTAAGGTGGTAAAACATGAAAAGCAGGCATGTCGTGGTCTTGCAGTATTGCTAGTAAAAAATTGTGACTTTTCTTAATCTTTTGACTGGTTGTGTATTAGTCACCTTGTAGCATTACTCTGATTACTCTGACTTTATTGATCTCTGGGGAGGGTTCCCTCAGGGAAATTAAGATTCCAGCAGCAGCATCAGTACAGTACAGCAAAGAGTAGATAGTGAAGATAATAATTTAGCAAAGGAACACTGTAGAAATATAAAGAATATATAATATGGAGACTATATTACAGTATAGATAGATAAAACAACACAATTATTATCACTTACTGATCTGAACTTTACTCTGAACAAGCTTGAACACTGGTTAAGCTCATATCACAGTGCACCCAACAATAAAGACAGACTTGTGCATATATCACATAGTTATACGAAACACAGCAACACATGGAATGCTCTTATTCAGTGCCATAGAGTAACAGCAATGGCAGGAGAATTATACTTTACTAAAGTCCTTTAATATATGACCAAGAAGTCAGTTGCTTTGAAAGGATTCATTGATTCTGTAAACGATTTCTTGGCATTAACAGAATGGCAGGTTTCAGGACCTCTTTTGCACACTGACCAAAAGGTGTATTGAATTGACCTAACTCATAAGTGTGTATGAATAAATTATGAATGTCCCAAAAAAGTAGTTGGTACATTTGTGCTGTGCTTCAAAATGTACTGTGTGCTTTGTGTCCCATCACTGATGAAAATGATATACATGTTGAAATGCTGTACATGAGTGTACATGTGTGGTCTGTTCCTAAATGAATTTCTTCTGCTTGTCTGCAGGTGTTCCTTGCTAAAGTCCTCAGCCATATGATTCCCAGCTTTACTCTGGGTACCATCGATCCAAAATGGGTCTCACGGGACCCCAAGCAGGTACATATTCAGGAATTTGTGTGAAAGGTCATGTGTATATAAATAAGGCACCCAATCATACATGTGTTGTGTTTGTGGTGGGGGTGGGGTGGGTGGGTCAGTTCATTTATGCACACATTTGTACAGTGATCTAGCTGGATCCCTTGCTGTTAGGGCTCATTGGTTCACATAATTGAGAATATGAACTAAGCTGGCTGTGACACTGACGCACTTCCTGTCATGTGCTGCAGGTGGAGGCATATGAATCTGATGAGCTGATATATCACGGAGGGATGCGTGTTTCGTTTGGCATGCAGCTTATGTCCACTGCCACACGCATCGAGAGAGAGCTGCCTAACATCACCTGGCCTTTCTACATTCTCCATGGCAATGACGACAAGCTCTGTGAAATCGGAGGATCCCACCTTATGTATAACCAAGCTAAGAGCACAGACAAAAAACTAAAGGTGGGTTTAACATCTCCAATAAACTGTACATCTATACATGTACACATCTATGTAATCAATACACGTAGACATATAGTCTGACTCAGTCACACTTACTTTCCAACAGAGGTGGGTATTTCAGGTCGAGCAAGTCAAAATCCACCCTGGGGTTTTGTTCCAACTGCCTGGGCGGCTCTGCTGCTGGTCAGCTTGGCAAGCAAATTTCAAATTCCAGATAAATTCAAGGCAGAGTACGAGCCATTATTATTCTACAGATTACCAAATCTAATGTGAAAGTGGTGTAAAAGAATAAAAAATTGTAAAAGAGTACAAATCTACAGCAGAGTCAGGCAGTCAGAACAAAATTCTGGGGCGGATTTTGACTTGATGGATTTGAAACAGAAGCTAAGCACACTAAACTCTCCTGGCAAATCATTAAAAATATATGATGGTATACACCATTTAGCCTAGAGAAATAAAGAGTAGAGACCTACAGTACATTGTGTGCAATGTACAGCTGCATTTAATACCAAAACTTACTTAAATAACAAAAATAATAAAGGTTGTTTAGGTTGTTTATTTTTATTTTATTTGGACTACTGTCAATTAAAAAAATATTATTGTAAATTTCCATGTAAATTTAATCATTACAAATAACTCATTAGCATTATTGCATTTTCAGCTCAAAAACACGGCAACGCTCCACTCCAGTTTCAAAAAGGTTTCAGAGAGGAGATTTAAAGTGTTATTTGGTCCTTATAAGCAAAGAAGATGCTAACAATTGTAGGCGCAAGTATCTTTTTTTATCAAAACATTGTGAGATACATACAAATATTTATATCTCAAATGAAGACAAATTTGAGTAGTCTAGGATCTCATGAAAATAAGAAAGCATGCATGACAGTCTCCTATTAATACTTTTATGAGTTTCTATCAACTAAAATATGTCAAACTACAAAATCATCCCATAAAATTAGTCTAGGGTTCTTAAGATTAGGATCAAACCTCTGTGTTTTCTTACTTCTTCACAGTGTTTCGATGTCTCTCTTTATGAGGTATTTTAGTCCCATACAGACCTAACATGATCATGCAACCCTTTTTTGTGTGGATAGTAATATTTTCAAAAACGGGAGGGAATCTCAGTTTTTAAAAATAGCCAGATACATGTGGACATAACCTCGGGAATAAAGGCATTTTCGTATTATAGTCAATTCCAATATTCTACTCAGATCAGATTTGTCCATCTTGATGGTATACAATCATAAATGTTCTGTAAGTGCCCTGTGTCTGGCTGGTTAATATAAATTAAACAGTCCCTCATATGGCACACATTCACATTGGTACATTGCATGCTGCCACTGTCACCAACAACAATGAGCAATAATGACAGCACTAACTGGATACATATCAGATCTAGGACCACATATAAAAGTGACTCCAATATGAGATTTGATTTGACATGTCACAGCACACACAGCCCTGGAAAATCAGATCTGGGTCAAAGGCAAAAAATCAAACTTAAGTCACTTTACCCTGAACGTAGCCAATGATTAGATTTCTAAAGCTAAGGCAGTGAACTTCAGCAAACATGAATGTTCTAACAGTGGCCTTTAGAATGTGGGCCACATTCACAACACACATGGTGGAGAAAAAATAACACTTCGTTTTTTCCCAACATGTAAAACTCAGAAATAAAAAAGTGCTCTAAAATATGCAGAACAAATTCTGTGGCCTGTAAAGAATTTGTTCACTTTTTTCAAACAGAAAAAAGTGAACAAATTCTTTACAGGCCACAGAATTTGAAAAAAACATGACATTTGAACTGGGGTGTCCCAACATCTGCACACGACTAGAAATACCAGTCAGAAGGTCACTTGTGCCTAATCATGCAAGCCTTTGAAAGCATCTTCATTCACATACCCTGGCTGAAGCAATCACGTCACAACACACAAGCACACACACACTGCAGCCGATACACTGGTCTGGCATACATTCTAAACATAGCTCAGCACACATGAGCACACATGGAGGTAATCTGCAGTTACTCAGCCAGCAAATCTGGTCTCCCCTATAGCGTTTAGAACAGAGCTGAGTATAACATTTTCCAGGTGCTTGCAAACCCACAGTATTTCAACTCTGATCAAAGCATATGTGGGTGTGTTTGTGTTTGTGGTTATCTTTGAATGTGAATCATTACTCACTGTGTGTGTGTGTGTGTGTGTGTGTGTGTGTGTGTGTGTGTGTGTGTATCAGGTGTATGAAGGAGCCTACCATGCCCTGCACCATGATTTGCCTGAGACAGTAGAATCTGTCCTACAAGAAGTGAGCAACTGGATCGTGGAGCGTCTTCCTGCCCCCCCTGGGCCTTAGCTCTGCAGTTTCCTTCTATCCACACCCTCTTGGTCAGGCCTTATCCTCTGACAATTTTCACATCTCTCATCTCATCACAGCAACACTTCCAGCTCAACTTAAACTAAACTTCATTATATTCATTATTAGAGAGGTAAGGGGTCAGTACTGCCTGATCCTTGGCACCAGGGTCAAAGCTTTGATGTTTCTGGTTTAGAGAATTGTTAGAGGCTAATGTGTCAAGCTTCTCTGTTTTGTTCACCCCACGCTTCTAGCACCATGGGGTGCAGCTCATGTTATCGTGGCAGCCGGCAGGAGGAACATAATGAGCCTGGCTACCCCCAGCACCAGGCTGTCCTTTGTATGTTGCCGCGGTAACGGAACACAGCTGCCCTTTGTTCTTTTCTTTGATGTTGCATTCTCGTTAGTCAGAGCTGCTGTGTTGCACTCTGGTGCCCCTGCCATGCGAGAGTGGTACTGCAAGCTTTCCTCAATGCAGTTACCAAGGCAACACTATGAAATAACTGGGCCTTTGGCAGAAAAAAATTTAATTAATTCTTAAAGAAGGTGTCATGGTAACAGAGTGGGAGAGGACAGGGAATAGAGAAGAGAATGGCTACCGAGCGAAGTTAACTGGGGGTAGAGAGGCGGGTGAAGTATGGAGAGAGAGAAATTGTGAGAGAGAGACCAGCTTGGACAGTGTGGCCATGGGGGAACCCCTCAGAGCCCTCATCAGTCACAGGGATTTAACTCTCCCTCAAAACATACATTCACACACTTGTTCACATGGCTCCATGGGAAGGCCCTTTGGCTGGTTCCATCAGTCACAGAAATGTAATACACACACACACACACACACACACACATTTTATTATGTATCAGCAGACATAATTCTAATCTGAATATATATATATATATGTGTGTGTGTGTGTGTGTGTGTGTGTGTGTGTGTGTGTGTGTGTGTGTGTGTGTGTGTGTTCATGTCTTTTGTGAGTGAATATATTGAATATATAACCCTGATCAGTACACAACAAAATCACTGTGAACAGGACTATCTGTCATGATCAAATTGGCCACTTTATAGATATAATAGTAAGTCACATTGAGCTGCCAGAATCTTCTATTGGCTTATCTAGTTGTTCTTGACTCATGACTGTTCTAAAGACTGCAGACTGTTCAGTTCCAATGTAATGGGGGTTGGGGTGGCCATGACTGTTCTACATTGTGTCAGAACGCTGAATATGAATGGATCTACTAGCAGATGACGCCTCCCTGTAAAGTCTAGAAATGTTACATCCTTTATGTGCATTGTTACTGATGTATGACTTTGTGTATCATGCTGTGTTACTCCTCTAGACTGAGTCTTCAACCTCACTGCAATAGTTTTTGACCTTGGTGATAACCTAAGCATGAGATGGCAGTCCAGCAGGGGGTTAATGGCATTTGTAGCTTAGTGAAAATGGACTGTTGTGTGGTCAGTTAAACTCAGAACCTTATAAAATTGTACTCTTGTAGGCACAAAGCGTTTTTGTTACAGAGGTTTGCTTCTAATCCTCTTAGGGGCCTTTTATTGGTAAAATGAGGGACACTTTTTACAAAAATAGTCTTTTTATGAAGCCTGCTGGCCTAACATCTCTCCAGGACACTGGTTTTCTGAAATGTGTGGACACAACTAAATGTGTTTTTTGAAGAATATTTGCACAAGATTGTAAATAGTCTTGTAGACTGCATACAAAAAAAAGAATGTTACTATTTTCAATATATGTGTTCAAACAGCCTTTTTCTGGTCAGGAGGGCACTTCATCATGAAAATCATCCCAGAAAAAAACATTGTAAAAATGTGTAAAAAACAATATTGCTGTAGTTGATCTGGGGCCAGATTCACAAAAGAGAATCTTAAGATAGAAATCTTATGAAAGATTTTACCTAGATGCTCTTCATTATTTTCTTATGTAGCCATTTGTAACATAGCTTTTTATGCTGCATTTTACAGCTTATAAACAATGCAACATTTTTTTATTTGAATGAACTGTTGTTGCCATTGGTAAGTTAATTCAATACAAAAGATTAAAAAATAGACTAAGAACAAGGCTTAACTTTTGTGGCTTTTCATCTTTAAGAAAATAATTACACAAATTTAAGAACAGTTGTTCTTAGAAGAATTTCTCTATGACACTTTGGTGAATCTGGCCCCTGAGCCTCTTTTCTAAAAGATATTATTGTAGCATTATGGGAGAATGCAGTTGATTTTTGCTTTTAAATTATACTTTACTTTGGGTGCTTTGGAGAACAGTGCAAAAAGGCTGTGTTTGCTGGCAGTTTGCAGTTAAATAGTTTTACAGAACATCACACTTTTATATTTCTTAGTTTCAGAGCTACAAATATCTGCTTGTCTTTTTCCTGTGAACAAAAAAGCACCCAGAGGAAAACTGTAATTTGCTATATGTTGTCAATATATTCCAAAAATGCAAACAGAATATATTTGAATATATTGTCAATACATGGCATTTCTGTATTCGCAGCTGTACCTTGTGTATACCTGTAATAATAGTTTAAAAATTATGGTGTTTCCATTTAAAATCACTAGGTAAGTGTTAGGGTGTACACATTTTACCCATTCAGCTATCTTAGTGTGGCAATTGTGCTGTAATGCTTTTAACAAACTGGACCTTGTTTTCTTAGAGCATGCTCAGCTGATTCTGGCTACTTTATGGCAAAACAGACACTGGTGCTGACCTCATGTATATACAGATTGTACCTAACTCCACGTGAGGCACTCCGCCACTGTTCAGTGCTCCAGCGTTCTTCCCTGTGCAGTGTTGCACGTTGTGTGCGGGTTTAACTTGCACCTTCATCTGGTCTCAGGGAGCAAGTCTTTCAGTGCAAATAAGTTCACCCTGTTAAACAGTTACAAGCAGTAAACTCTTCAGTGCTGGCAGATTTGACATAAAAAAGAGACTCTAATCAGATATATTTTACTTAAAAGCCTATTTCTATAGTAGGGCACAAGTTCCCAATCCTGGTCCTGGAGAACCTGCTTTAACCTACTCAGGAAGGGCTTGTTAAATGGTTGATGAGCTGGATCAGGTGTTTGGGGGGGGGGCAAGGAATAACACCACAATGTGCAGGGCAGGGGGTTTCTCCAGGCCCAGGGTTGGCAACTGCTGGGTGAGGGGGATGCGTTTTTTGTGCAGAGATGAAAAACAGTTATGAACACTGTAAGCGATGATCCTCTATGACTTTTGACTGTTTCTGTAATCATTCAAGAAAATTTGTAACATGATCTAATAATGTAGTCGGAGACACTCTTAAAAATTAAGATTTCTTAGGATTAAAGTTTTATATGATATGAACAGGGTTTTAAAAAAACTCCACATAATGTAAAGACTCTATACAGATTGACGGTTTTCTCTAGAACCATACATCCAAGCCAGGAACCACTGAGGAGCCTTTATTTTTGAAAGTGTCATCCCGTGAAATGAATAATCTTTGTACAGTCAGTAGTTGAGTTGACTCCAGTGTAACTCTTACACTGCTGTAAGATTGCATTACCCTATTTGACAGAATCGTTCCTAGCATACTTTTTTTAAGCTCTTACAACATGTTTAATGTTGAAAATGTACTACTTTCCTCCACTGCTGGCCAGTCTACTGGACATCTGATGAGGGTATCTGCAGTTTCTGCATTCTGGTTCAATGCTTTGGGAATTAAGTTACTTCTATAAGCTCGGGCGTCAATACACCACACTTAAATCCGTTGGCAGCCTGGCTAATGACCACTAATGACCAGCTGCCAGAAGCTTGTGAATGAATGTTTGAAATCCACTCTTACAGCACTATAGGTGGTTCTTCTGCAAAGTCTGCAAAATGTGAACTCCTTCAGACTTCATGACATAGTCTGTGAGGCCAGATGCAGAAATGTTTGACTGACTACTGTTTGTATATGCATGTAAAAAAAATCCTACTAATATTCTGTAATATATTAATGAGAAACTATGTTGTGATTGTTTGATCTTGACTTCCTATGGCCAGTTGATCAATAAATGAAGACTGTTACAAGATTACAGTGATTTGCTCATTGTTTTTGTGGCATTCCACATCTTTGTCACACTTTCTGCATATATACATGGGATGTTCTAACAGATTTGATGAGATCTACAAAGCAACTTGGTGAGTTTGCAGCAATAAAAAGCACTTAATGCCTCTAAGATCATCAGGAAATTTAGTAAAGCAACAATATGAAGCAATTTCAGTTTTAAATCATTTTGATGCTTCATTGACTGGAGTAGGAAAAACTGTATCTCCCTTTGCTACAGTCCAGTACCGTGCTTCTGCACTATGTAACTTTGGTGGAGCTGCAAAGGAACGGTGTAATGCTGTGTAACCTGAGGCACATTTGTGTTACATCCTGTAAAATTACTTTCTTGTCAACTTAACAAATGTTTGTGTTCAACTGTCCATAAGGAGGAGTTCAAAGCATGATTTGCCTCTACATTTACGGCTGTGGTGTAGAAGTGAAGGACACTCTGCACCTGTAGAGGGAGAACAAAAAATGTTTCCACAATGTACAATAGTTCCATTCTATGGACACTCTGCTGCTGAAACATCATCCAGACAATGCCCTTCAGACTACAATAGTCAAGGAACAAATTCAGTCATCAGGATTGCAAGGCCAATTCATTATGGGATGCTACAGTTGAATATAGTTTTTCAGTAAACTATTTAAATAATAATTTAGATGGTAAGCAGAGTCATTCACAGAATCATTGAGAGGAACAGCGTCAAGAAATTTCAATTTAACATAACAGCTTGTAAATCCATTTGATGCTTCACTGACTGGAATTGGAATCTCCTCTAGTAGTACACTGCTACTGCACTATGTAACTTTGGTGGAGCTGCAATGGACCTCTTGCCAGAACTGTGTAACCCAAGACAGTTGTGTTAAATCCTGTAAAATTACTTTCTTGTCAGCTTCACTATTAAGTACTTTTATGTATTCTCCTGCTCTATGTTCCAATTATCTGTTCTACCTTAAATGGTGCAGCAGAACATGCTCTCTCGGATTGGTGTCTCAGACCAAAGAATGTACCCTAGCACCTAGAAACCTAGAGTACTGCTGTTTCAAGGTCAAGGTCAAGGCTTTTTTATTGTCATTACAACCGAGTACAGGTACACAGTGCAATGAAATTGCGTTCCTCCGGAACCAAGGTGCAACATGGAGCAGCAATGCAATAGGAAGACATAAAGTGCAAACAGTACAATAAATACAATAAATACAGTAAAATACAGTTTTTTACTCTCACAGCATGAAATCTCCAGGATTTGGTTTTCAATTGTGATTGACTACAATGACAAATATATTATAGTTTAATAAAGTTCAGTTAGAATTTATAAGCTCATCATAATTTATTTTTACAGCCTTTTATTTGTATAAGAATTACAACGTTTCTGCTTTGTTATGGAGTTTTTGTCTCTTAGTACTGTTGCTATGTTACTTGCACATGTGGCAAAGTAATACTTGAGCTTTGGTCAGAGTCCCATTATTGTGACATATTTGTACTCCTAGGACATCTCTATAGGAGTTGCGGCATCATTAAAGTAACTGTGGTATGATGGAAAGTAATAAATTCAGTGTTTCTGATCTCCAAACCATCATGTAACTGCAAATTCTTGTTTGAACTCAAAGGTGTACCTTGTTTCCTTTTTAATAAAATTAATCAACTGGAGGTTTTAATGTGATAATTCTTTTCTGAGTGCCATGGTTTTACTATCTAAAAGCATGGACATGCTTCATGTTTCATTCCACATGCCATAATCTGATGTAATGCAGTTTGAATAAAATTAATAGTTCTGAAATTTTCATGCATCATAAAAATGCTTTTAACTAGAGATCATTTTTCTGTACTGCCCACTCAGAATATCAAGCCAAGATCTATGGTGACCTTTGTGCATTCTTCAATTCAGTGCAGCCCTTAATCCAGTACTTCCATTTCTGAGTGTTTTTGCAGCTCCTCAGAATGAACAGTAGATGGTGCCTTCATACCACTCATGGTTGACCATTCTATGGCTGTTGAAGCTTTAATTCATGCCTGTAGAATTAAGTGTAAAATGTTAAATGTTTAAAAATCATCCTTTTATGATTTTATGGTTTATGGTGTGTATACAGGCCCTGCTGATTTTCCTGCTGATGTGTATTTATTTATGAGGTTTTCTGTTTTTATGTAGTCATAATTTTTAAAAGGCCATTTTAAAATAAATGTAAAACACTTCTTTTCTTGATTTTGTTTATTAAAAATCAGGCCAGACTGATACGCTCGATAACTTGAGTGGGCATGGTTTAATGTCTGTAGGCTGAAAGGAGAAAATATTAAAAAAGTGCTGGTTGTTGTCACATTACAAAAACAATAAAATTAACAAGTGTTCCAGTTCATTTTCTATATATGGACTGGGCAGTGGCTATGTACTGAAAATCTAATGCATACATATGGCATTATATGGCAAAAAGCCATTTTTTATCTATGTGCCCTTTAATCTTTCTGGTAGGTTTTTCACTTCCAGGAACATTTTCTCGTGATTATCTAGTTGGCTCCCCCTGGTACCTGGGTGCTCTAGTTTCTGTGAATGGTGGCCTGCCCCAGTTCAGACAGGCTGTGGATCCCTCTGGGTATTTGGAGGCCTGGTCCTCTGAATCCTATAGTGCATTTAGCATGTTAGAAATGTAGAATTGAACAGCACACTGCTGTGATGTTAAACTAGGCCTCTCTACATATCATCCCTTTTTATGCCAGTTGTAACCCCATGCAGCTTCATGCATTATGTTAACTGTATTCACCCACCAGGGGGCACCTCAAGCAGGAGCAAAATGAGGATTTGCTGGTAGGTCCTCTGTGGCTAAGCCTTTACCTGTGCCCTCCAGGTAGAGAGGCCTGAGATTAGAAAGGCTGGTCTATATTTGCTCCAGCCGTGACACGCAATAAGGAAATCCAACCCATGGTGGTGAAGTGTGTTTCGTAGAGATTCAGCTGAGAGCCCTTCTAGGTATCCCAACTAATGGAGCGTAACAGAAATCCTACCCTGGGCAGCAGATCTGATCAATAAACCAAACTGCTCATTATCACACATAAAGAACATGTATGTGAAAAATACTTTCATGCTTGTGTGCAGTTTATATAGTCAGAACACTGCGCATGAATCCAGTGTCCACTCTGCGTTCATGCACTATTTTACAACCTGCTAAATGTAAATAACCTCTGCTCTGATTGGCTGCACTGTGTAGCTCTTCATTCAACAGTCCATGCAGGCCGAATGGGAGGGGCTAAACAGCTGTAGGCTGAACAGACGGGAATAAAACGTGCTGGCTTTGTGACGTCACAAAGACACTAAAATACACAACGCGTTGACTATTTTCAAAACTTACAGTTTGATTGGAAAGTTTTTTTAATGACTTAAGGAATCAATTCTACATTTTCTCCTGATGTTGTCTCTGCATCCTGACTGTTCAGGGACATCATCTGAAATCAGAGCAGCTTGTTTCTCCTGAGTTCCTCTGCCCCGGCTGAACTCTACCTGCCCTGCTGAGCAGGTGCGGAACGCAGTGCTGACGTTGTCGCAGCCTGTTGGGTCAGACGGCGAAGCACGAGCTGTCATTTTATCACCCGCTTCTAAATTGTCGCGGACACGCCCGTTCTGGGCGTTCTACGGTCGGATTGGTCCGCTTGACTGTCAATCAATCCTACATTGTTACAGACACGCCTCCGCTCGGCGTCCCGCAGCCGGATTGGCCCATTTGACTGCCAATCAAAGCCGCCAGCTTGGCTTTGCGCTGTAAGTATGTGGCCACGCCCCCGGAGCGCGGCTCGTGGAGTGGCAGGAGAGCGCGCGCGCCTCGTCGAGAGGCACAAACGGACGACACGAGCAGAATAAAGCGCTGAAAGTGGGTGTTCAGGGGTTTGGTTGGTCGCGCGATCGTATCTGACTTGGAGCAGCGCTCTGAGTGGAGTGGAGGGGAGGGGGAGCGGAGCGCTTTTCCGCGGCGGTTGGCGGTTGGGCTCCCGGGCTCGGCTCGTGTGCTAGCTGGCGGTTAGCTGCCTGCCCTGCGCGAGCGGTGGCGGTTGGGGCGTTTTCGCGCTGAGCGCTTTACCGGACTGCTGTGAGGGAAGCGGAGCCGCCTGCGTCTGAGGACGAGCGAGCTTAATCTCGCCACCCTGTCCCGCCCCTCCCCTCTTATCTCTCAGGCTAACGGCGCCCAGCCCGGGCGCTAGCCGCTGAGCCGGCCTTTCGATCAATCTGAGCAACTCTTCAGTCTGTCGGTTCTTCTAGAACCTCGGTTCTACTCGGCTGAAGTGAGCGGAGCGGACGAACCGAGCCTGAGCGGGACCGTAAAGCCCCTGCGCGAGCAGCTGTGGTGGCTAACGGTCTTCTGGAGGCTCGGCAGACTGAGCGGGCTGTGCTCCTCGCCGAGTTCCTCAGGTGCTCTCGGGTTCTCTAACGGCCCGAAGAACCCAGCACGCTGTGAATCCCGGACTCGGGTTTTGTTGGCGGACCGGCCCGGGACTTTGGAGCGCTTGCTCAGGGCTTCTGTAGTGTTCAGTCCTCCACGCTCCTGATTCCTGCGTCAGACAGCTGCGCTGCCCGTCAGGAGTTCTGCTTTTCCACCGAAGTGTGTACACAGATTCGTCGGGAATCAGAAACCGCCGCCGTTCAGTCATGAGTATTGAGATACCGGTCGGTCTGACCGAGTTGCTACAGGGCTACACCGTGGAGGTGCTTCGCCAAAGGCCCCCGGACCTGGTGGAGTTCGCCGTACAGTATTTCACGCGTCTGAGGGACACGCGGAGCCAGGACGGGTCTGGGGCCACTGCCAAATCCGGCGGCAAGGGGGTGATGTTCGACGGAGAGCCGATGCAGACTGAGTCTAACGGGGAGGAAGATGACGACGAGGAAGACTCGGACTTCGAGCGTGAGTAGTGAACGTAAACAACACGGTCTGATTGCTTTACATCACGTTTACGGCCACAGCATGTCATCCATATAACTACAGGGTTCAGAGGGTAATAGCAGAGCTGGTTGCCGTGCACCGTTACCATGGCAACCCCTGGAGTGATTGACAGCACGGATAGGGGCTGCAGTCCCCGCCCTCTGATATTAATCTGCCACAATGTGCACGCTGTCCACTTAAGCACGTTAATAAGCCGCGCGCGCCCCCGCTGACGTACGTGTATTGTGAGCTTTGCTGTGTGTGTGTGTGTATGTGTGTGAATGGATGCGAGCTGGTCATTGAGAATGCATTTATTTTTTCACAATGAAGAGATGATGCACGCAGGCCTGAATCAAAGGGTCCCTTATTCACTTTCATGTTGCACAGCTCTCACTTCTTCTGTGTGCTGCTCTGGTTTCAGTGTGTGTGAACTGCCAAACACTAAAACCAACAAGGTTACGATCACTGCATTAGGGGAACTTGAATGACTCCACTACAAACCAGTACAGAACTGGGAATCTATTGGCCCAGTGGTGCAGTGTTGCAAGGCTGCCACAGTGCTGGAAGGCACAGGTTTTCAAGCCTGGTCCTGCATGGTTGTGTTGCTGCTCCACCCAGTTCAGGACTTTCATTAAGATGGTTAGATAGCTGCATCAGGGGCTGGGCAAAGGGAATGCACTAAAATGTGCAGTAGAGGGGGATATGCTAGCTCCAAGTTTGGGAAACCACTTTTCCATACTTACATTTATAGCATTTGGTTGATGTCTTAATTCCAGAGTGACATACATTTGAATTGTTAAAATGTTTCTCTCTGTTATACCAGTAAGGGTGTAATGATGCACGTTTTCCAGTTAATTTTTAATATACGCGGTCAAGATTTGATTCAATATGTGAATGGTGTTAAATAGCGTAGGGACACCCATCATTGGCCGACCTAAAATGTTCCCCAATTTCCACCACTTGGGAGTAATGCCTAGTTCCTGTCATTTGCTCAGCCATTTTTGAAAGTCAATGAATGGAAAGTTAGATATTGTCAAATGTCAGAATGTATTTGGGATGAACTGGGAATAAATATGACTTTGAAACACTAGAATCACAGACACTGATCAACTGCATTTCATATACCTTAATTTCCCTGAAGGAAACCTCCCAAGGGATCAATAAAGTTCTATTCTATTCTATTCTATTATGAAAAGAGCATGATCAGTCCGTTATAAGTGGATTTGCTCTAAAGTGGTATGTGAAAAGTTGAGGGAAATAATTTGTAGTGATAATCTTATATGTGACAGTATTGGGACACTTGTGTTTGTTCTGACTTAACATACCTCAATAAAAATGATTGAGTGTAATTTTTTACATGCTGTATTGAAAAGACATAGAAATGTCAATCAGTGAGATTACAAACCAAAGGAGATTAGGTATTACCAGTAATAAGAATTACAGTTCGATCACACAGGCCTCCGCCATAAAAACTGTTTCCTCTACTACTGAACTGTTTGCAGAATTAAATATGTTTTGTCATTCAGTTATCACAGCTCTGTTCAGCAATTTAGCCACCTAATAAATGGTAGAATTTGTTATTTTGGTGTGCACTGTTCTCTGTCAAGAGGCTTTTCGCTCATAAATAAAAGCCTCTTAGGTGGGATAACTCCAAACCACTCGCTGAAAATAAAAGACGCAAACAGCAAGCCAATTAAATCAGTGCAGTGGGCGTCCTACCTTCAGTGCTCATAGCTTAGCAGTCAGTCCAACTGACTGGTTTGTTTCCAGTACCGTTGTTAAAAGTTCCTAGCATTCCAATGAGGTAGCCTTAAGTGGAATTATCTGTAGCTGTAGAGGCCTTAGAAGAAAGTGTTCTTCAACTTGTAAAGAACGTCGTTTTCTCTGTGTCCACTGAACTGCAATTATTAACAGTAATTCGGCCCAGATACATTCAATTGAGATTCATCTGGGGTAGAGAAACACATGATGGACACATGACAAGGACAGATCGATTAAAGAAAGCAGTGCATTTAAAAAAAAAAAAAAACATAAAAAAAATTAAAATAGTGCAGGTTTTAGAAATACATTTACTACATATATAACGTAGCTGTCATGTTTTCAAGAAATGAACCAGAGGGTTTGTGTTGCCATAGAGACACCAGATCCTGTCATGAAAGCCTACATACCTTAAGTGTATGTGACATGGGGTGCTGGGCGACTATTGTCATCTAATGCTTTTAGATTAAGCGTGGTCATTTTCATCATGGCCATGAACTAAAAAACATGGAATAACAGGTAAAAATAAGATTCCAGTATTAATTCTTGTAGTGTTGTGATATATATTGTATATCTCCATATATGATTCCACAGTTTTTTACCTTAATGTAATTGTGAAGTTCTTGACACATGGTTTCATGTACACGGTTAACTTGACCCTTAGATATAATGATTTCTTTTAACCTACTGTCATAAACCAGATACCACGACACCTCCTAAAAGAGAGTTAAGATAAAAGGAGCGACTGAACAAGAGAGGGATTGTTGTCACACGCAGACAAATCTCTTAATCGTATTGCATCAGCTTGTGTAATATTCTAATATGTGCATGTACTTGAATGGATTATGCCTCTACTCGTTTTTCTAGACTGATTTCCTTTTAATACGTTGCTGTTGAAGTCCAATTTGCAGAATTGAGTATTGAATTCATAGAAAATGCCTGATTATTTCACAAGTTAATTAATCAGGCCCTGTTTATGTAGCAGTAAGCAGTTATGACTGTGTTATACGCTGAAATAACACACAACACTGTCACTGGTTCAGATAAGAAAACCTAACCTTTAGCAACCTTTAGCATGCTCTCTGGGAAGTCCTGCCCTGAAGATACAGGATACATATTATTGGATAATTGTATGTCTGCTGTTTAAGAATCGTCATTTGCATATATTAGTCAGTAAAGCTTTGATTAGAATTTTCATGAAAATGACTCTTTTCATGATGATCTTGCCCTAAAACACTCAGCAAAGTTTCATTCATAGTGCCGTAGACAGGTGATAAAAGTCTTATATTATGGTCACATTATATTTTATTCTGAACTATAGCAACATAAATTCCCAGTAAGCAAAATACAAATGTAGGTGATTTGAGATCAAACACAGAAGAGATGTGTGAAATTAATCAATGTGAGTCATTTTTTAACTTTAATGAGAAAAACTAGTTGTTAACCCTAATGGTCCAATGTCACCTATGGCTGAAGCATTGTTCAAGGGTGTGGCCATGACATTAACCAATTTGCCAGACCAGTTTGAAATCTTTTTTTTTTTTTTTTTTTTTACCATTATAAGAAAATGCAGCCTTGAGAAAAAGAAGGGTTGACGGTGTGTTAAGGGCTGCTCTCCCAAATCATTTTCTCATTTCCTTAAAGTAATAAAAACTCCAGAAACATTAACTGTTCAACATCTGTAACTTGTGTACTGTAATATTGAGATTAGTTGTTTAACACAGTTGCTCAGGCTTTGGAAACATCATGCATTTTTTTAACCTTAAACAGTGTTTTTCTTTGAAGTTTAATTTCTACCAAAGAATAATAAGAATTTAATGGCATGGATTGAAATGGTCATCAGCAAAGCAAAGGGTTGCACATCTTGATTGTCTTGTTTGAACAGTGCAACATTTTTGTAAATTGTAAATGTTGACAAATTGCCAATTTTTCATTTTTATAATAGATTTCTGGTCAGTTCTGTTTTCTGTACCCTATGGCTGCACACTATATTGTTTCAGCACCATTGTTGCTATATGTGAATGCACAAATGTCACATCACAGGACATGCATTGTCATGTAAGGCAAATTGATATATACATTCATGCTACAGTTTGCTTGATGGGGAAATCTGCACTGTTTGCATTTAAAATTTATTTTACTCCATTCTTGGATACACAGAGGACATTGTTAATATTGTTAACTTGTTGGATCATTAACATCTGGAGAAACTTTAAATATTACAGAACAACAAAATACTGTACTGTTTGTTTCCAATATTGTGCAGCCCTACTATAGGTTTAATGTTCATATGACTTACTTGATTAAACTGGGATTAACCTCATTGCTCAGGAACACAAAGTTTTGAAATGGAGAACAAACTCAAATAAAAGTGGGAGATGTGTAACAGTGGACCTTCTATAGTCTACATTTTCTAAGAAATGCACTCGTGTCCACAATCTTGTTGCCCGGAGCAGACTGTAGGAATATCGTGCCCTAAAGTTGTAACTCAAATTTGAGTTATTTGCATGTTCTTATTCTGTGACAACATCTTAATGAGTTGTTTAAGTTGTATGCCTTTAGACTCTTTATCTAAAAAACAGAAAGTCATATAAAGACTTTACGGATCAATATCTTAAGACTGCTCAGAATGCAGATAGAACCATACAATTCCAAGGGTATGATACAATTAAATAAACAATACAACATAAAAAGTTTACTACTTTTGAGGAACAACTGGAGATTGTTCATGTTATAGGCTTCAAACTAAGAGCTCAGTGGAATTTTTAGAACCGCATAGTCAAATGTAGGAATCCAGCAGTATGTTGTGGCTAGATTTTCTGCACATATCTGCTGATATATAAGCAAATGGGAAATGTACAACTTGGAATGTGTGTGCTTGTATTTGTTACAAATGTACAATGTAATCAACAGCCTCACCTAAACACAATGCTTGTCCAGAGCACTGTTTCTCAACACATGTCCTGGAGGCACCCCTGCCCTGCATGTTTTAGACAACTCCCTACTTTAAAACTCCTCCTGTAACTCTGAAAGGGCTCGTTAAGGAGCTCATATGTTGAATCAAGAGTGTTGGGAGCAGGGAAATCTCTAAAGTCTGCAGAGCCGGGTTGCCTCCAGGACTAGGGTTGAGGAACTCAAAATATCTGTTTGTAACATCATGCATCTGATGTCAGTGTCCTTAATTATATAAATATTAGCATGTATTCGTTTGGCATGCCTGGATTTTAAGCTCCTCAAAAGCTTTCAACCGGTTCAAGAGGTTTTTGTGGAAATTGTGGAACCACACAGTTACAGGGATATAACAAAATTCCCCAAAACAATGTGGTATCTCAGTGTGCACATACACAGTAGTGATTGTGGAGCAAAGGTACTCTGTGATAAAGCATTTAAACACGAGAGTATGTTTCTCATCTAATAATTGTATGGCTGTCTTGAAGCAACACAAACTGAATGTGCTATTTCATCACAGCCGTGCTGTTATTTTGTAATAAGACACGACCTTGAGTGTTCTATTCCTTTTATACAGCAGAAAATAAAGTAAGAAAGAAAATAAATTGAGCTGTTAACATAAATATATTTCATGTTTTAATGTTAGCTTTTTCCTTCGCAGAGTTACAAGTTCCTTAACTAGCAGTCTGTTGCTACATTACTGTTGAGACCTCTCCTCCTTTCTCCAGCTTCTTATATAAAGCATCAAATCAAACTATGTATCCCACTAAGTATTTTGTATTTCCTTTTTTGCTTGTTATTGAGGAGTTAATAACAGTTAAGGTTTAATTTACTTTGCAATGGTGTTAGCAAAGCGATATAGTCTTTGTGGGGGAAAAAAAGGTAGCACTACGGTGAACTAAAAGCAAGATTAGAATGCTTCTCAACCAATCAGATTGCATTGCCAAATCTAATCATTATATAAACTTCAATATCTAATGCAATTTTGTGGAGTTCTATTGTTCAAACACCAAAGTTTGTAAACAATACATACCAACTTCTCCTGGCTCTGGACTTATCAGCAACATATTTACATATTGAGTCATGAATGGAGCTGAATAATTGGTGGGTATGAGTGTATAGAAGACGTTTGGGTGCCATTGACCACGTTTGATCTATAATGAAGAACAGATATTAAAGGATTTTAATCTTGTCTTTTACTTGCTGTGTGCGAGTATACTGTAATGGTCCTGAAGAAAATGTGTGTGGGTGGGGGGTGTACAGTACTGTGTTGGTTGTGTGAGTAAAGGAGTGTTGTGGCAGTCTGCTGTAGTTCCTGTGTTTAGAGTAGCGTGCAGCTGTTTGTTTTGGGAGGTAATTGTGAGTGAAATGTTTCAGGCTGCCGTTTGGCCCTGCAGTTTGAAATGCCTTAAATTCACAAGTGAGGCAATCACACCCTGTTTATGTCCATGCCTTTGAGAGCCTCATGCAGGCTTTCGTTACCTGTGTGTGTGTCTGTTAGAATATAGTTGTGAAACAAACCTGTTTGGGTGCTGTGATTACTGAATAGATATGAAATTATGGGGAGGATATGTGGTTCCTGTGAATGCCAGTGTTCGTCACTGTTTGTTTGTATATACACTGCGTTGCTCCTGAGAGATAGGTCATAACCTTTAATCACTGCATGCTTTTGTTAATGCTTAGAGAAAAGAGGCTTTAATTATGTATAAGTGAATAAATAGTGCTTTAATTCAATATTTTTCATGAAAAATGAAACGTTTTTATGCATATTGTACCCACATAGCTTCAATCTGGTTGAGAAAAAATGCTTAGAATACGCCTCCATTTCTCATCTCATTTCACAGGGATTTTGTTTTGTCTCAGTAAGATTAGGAGTGTCCAAAGAATATTACATTTTTAATCAAAACAGTGACTCTAAGTGCAAGCTTTAACATGCTGTTTAGTGTGACCCTGCTTATGTTATTATATAATGCTGATTAGTTCTGAATGGTTGGGCTGTTGTTTGACATTTTTTGTACAGGCTCTCTATAATTTAAGGCTGGGCAGTAATATTGGACTCATGATGGTGTTGATTTAATTGCTTAATATTTTGGATACTGGGCAGATATTTAGTCATTTTTTATTTATCAAATTTACATGCCCTTGTATTGTGCTTTTGTTTATAATCCGGTGTCGACCAGATGAGGATGGGTTCCTCTCTTGAGCCTTGGTTCCTCTCAAGGTTTCTTCCTCCTACTCTGAGGGAGTTTTCCTTACCACTGTTTGCCCACTGGCTGCTCATTTGAGGCTTGGACTTGGATTTTTGTAAAGCCGCTTTGTGACAACTCCTTGATGTAAAAAGCGCTATATAAATAAACATTGATTGATTGATTTTATAAATATTTGCCAGGAATGAGCATCAGTCCCCTACTCCAATAGCCAGTCCACTCTTGCGAACAATTTTTAATTGTGTAAATTCAAGCATGTTGAATGAATTTAAGTGTATGGAAACATGACATCTTTCTGATAAGTAGTGGCTGAAAATATTATTTTATGACGTTTCCAAAATAGTGTGTTACCTAGAACTAGGGTTGGGCAATATTGAGACCGGTATATTAACAGGGCAAGATATGGGCTGAGGCTTGTTTACATCAAGTTTTAAAGTTTTTAAATAATGTTCCATTTCAATCTTTGGGAAACTTTTATTTCCATTCCCTCACTCTGCTCTACCCACTGCTTTCAGCTCCTCCTCAACTCTGCTCCCCTCTGTCTGCGTTTGCACTCATACACACTCCTGAGGGGGCATAATAAAAAGAAGAAATTAAGATCAAATTTCTGTATGTTTAAATATAGTAAAAAAAATTAAGGATTTCATGGATGGTCCGAATTATTTTCACATTGTATCATATATCGCCATTCAGCTAAAATATATCAGGATATGATTGTCCATCACCCAGCCCTAGTTAGAACATCATCAGTGTATGAAACAGTAGGCCTTGTACAGTTTATATGCAGTTTTCAGGAAAGTGGGTGTTTAGTGTGTCCATTTTCACAATACTTTTGCTCATTTGAAAAATGATCCACTGAATCCTTTGAAAATGATTTTGAAATTTAAGATAAAAACTGTACTAATCACTTGACTGTCAGGTTAGCTTGGGGGCAAGTTTATTATCTTGTGTCTCATGATATAGCAATATAGTTCAATGCACTCTGATACTCTGCAAAACTGTGGTACACACAATTCTTTTTGTACAAGACCTTCTAGGTCTTCAGAGAAGTTCTAATGATTTCTGAGAATTATGTGATTTTAGTTTATTCAGTATAATCGTTCTTCTATGCATGTTATTCATCCCTTCACCATGTTGAAAATCCAAACAAGTCTAGGGGGTACGATCCTAACACAGAAGTTCCCCAACAGTGAGTGAGCAAAACAGTAATCAGCCCTCCATTCTGTTATTGTCGTATCAGTGCACTGATCAACTGCAGATTTCATTACATAGTGTGTAATTAGGGCTGTTTATTTGGATAAAGTGCAGTACATTTTGAATAGTCACTGTACTCAGTATGGCAGAGTATTTGAATAAGTTTGGCTTGGTTAACAGAGCTGAATGGCTAAAGTGTTAGAATCATTCCTTCCTGTCAGCATTTTTATTTATTCATCAATTTATTCATTGTAATATATATATATATATATATATATATATATATATATATATATATATAGCAATAGCGTATATATATATATATATATATATTGCAATAGCGTCAAAATCAGTTAAGCAATCTCTCCCATTGGCTGGGACTCCACTGGTAGAACGCAAGGCCTGTAAAGTGTCAGATTAACCACCAGTGGAATTGGGAACTATATGTAGGAACAACCAGCTAATAAATCATTTTCTGAGGGACAAGTTTCATCTGACAAAAATCTATTGCAGTATTCTCTGGAAGTCCTGATACATTTATATTACTCTGACACAAAATTAAAGACATTATCATTTCTTTCAACAGGTTTCAAAGCCATATTTAATAGTGGTCTAAATGCATAGCTGTTAGTGTCGTGTTCGCATATTACATATATTGTTATTGTAAAGTCCTACAGTTTTTAACTGTATTGACATTTATGGCCTGAACTGAATGTTAACAGTCACATTGTAAGTATTCCCTCCAGCAATTTCTGTACTACAGCTTTCCATGAGGTAGTCTTGGAATAATAGGTCATTACACAGCTCTAAAGTGATTTAAAGCCTATAGGGTACAGCAAGGCAAGCATCATATATGGAGTGAACTTGATAATGTCTGAACTTGATGTTATTGGTGCTAAGGAACCAGTTTCATTGCAGTCTTAAGAATTCTTAGTTGAAGAGTTATTTGGAGTTAGTATTCCGCGCTACCTTGTCAGGTCAGATAGCAATCTGATTTTGATATTTCCTCATTGTCTGTCTGTAGCAACAGCAGAATGAGGAAGAGAAGACAAACTCATTCTTCATTGTTTGTCTTTCTCACACTTTTTGTCCTCATCCAAAGCTCCATCCTGGCTGCTCAGGTAATACAAAGTGACTTTCAGTGACATCTGCTTATAAAAAAAAGAAAATTTGAAAGCATTATGTGATATTAAAAGACACTTTTCAGAATTCAACAAAGCCATTCTCTCTATAAGAGCTTTGAAGTAGCTTGAAAAATAATTTAGGATTAATGAAATGAAAGAATGTTATGATACACTGAACACTGTTAAGAATATGGGCACCAGCTAAGCCTAAAATAACCTTTTGTTCAGGGTTGTCTTTTCACAAAGGCTACTGGGTAAGGTCATTGCTTACACAGGATATGAAATGACTGCTACATGTATGCTCCATTGTTGCTTAGACTGTATTAGACCACATGGGGCTTGATATAATTACCAAGTCCAAACGGCTGGTTTAGGAAATGGAAATTTCTAGCTAAAATAATTAACTGGGCTGTACACAATAATAGTTACAGTTAGATGTGTGTATTTTAAAGAGGGCTGTGGCTGTTCCTAAATGTATTGGTTTGAGTGCAAACCAGCCTTAATTTTCTAAGCAGTTCCTCATAAGGTGATCATACATAGCTTTCAGGCAAACTATTCCATGTTGACGCTCTCTGTCTAGAAGGATTATTTTCTGTTTTGAAAGTAGCTGGACCCAACATTTCATGCTTCTGTAGAAACAACAGGATGCAACATATCTACAAGAGTGTATGTTAGCCTTGTGTAGCATTGTAATTCATATATATATATATATATATATATATATATATATATATATATATATATATATATACATATATATATATATATACATATATATATACATATATACATACATACATACAAAAGAGCGAGAGAGAGAGGCCAATATGCACACACCTTCTCATTCAATGCATTTTCTGTTTTTTGTATCACTGTATCACAAAAAAAGGTGAAATAAATGAAAACATGTTTTATATTCTAGTTTCTTCAAAATAGCCACCCTTTGCACTGATTACTGCTTTGCACACTCTTGGCATTCTCTCAATGAGCCACCTCTGGGAACTCCTTCAAGACTGTTGAAAATCCATCTGACGCGCTTTGAAGCTCATTGAGAGAATGCCAAGAGGTGCAAAGCAGTAATCAGTGCAAAGGGTGGCTATTTTGAGGAAACTAGAATATAAAAAGTTTGGAAACTCATTCTCAGGTTTCTGAGAAACTAGCCTTGTAAATATATATATATATATATATATATATATATATATATATTATATATATATATATATATATATATATATATATATATATATATATATTACTTTGTTATAAAATCGCTTCCTTAAGTAAGATATATAGAATTCATTTTAACAAGCAATGACGGGAACTCACTTGGAACTCTTTGTACAGCTCTGAATGTCTGTCTTTGAGGTGCTTAGCTAACTTTGTGGTGTTTTTTCCTTTTGTTAAAAAAGTTTCTCAAACGCCATTTATATATATTTTGATGAAGGGTGGGACTTTGTCCTTAACATGCAAGCTGATTGGTTCTTTTAGTTGAAGGCTGGGGCTTTGTGTAATCAACAAGATTTTTGGCTTTTTTGTTAAAGGACAAGACTTTATCCATAGTTGCCATGTTTGTTACAAAAACTCCCATTCCCTTTTCAGCCAGTGGCTAAAATATATCTCTAGATTTGTAGAATAGCCATAGCCTGCCTCGATCATTTGTCAAAAAGGAGCTGCTAAACTGTTGGGAAGTTGTATTTGCTTCTACCTTATTTCTAATACAATAAGGTGCTGCCGCTTTAAATACATGTTCATGCTTGGCATATTGCCATGTTCATCTGTCTTTCTTGTACCATCGTGACAGCAGCTTATGAAACTACTCCCAGCTATATGCTCCTCAGCAGCATTTTTCCAATATATTTCTGCAACATGAATGAGAGAAATATTACTTTGTTATAAAATTGCTTCCTTAAGTAAGATATATATAGAATTCATTTTAACAAGCAATGACGGGAACATTTCAGGTTATGAACACTCACTTTGAACTCTTTGTACAGCTCTGGATGTCTGTCTTTGAGGTGCTTAGCTAACTTTGTGGTGTTTTTTCTTTGTTGAAAAGTTTCTCAAACACCATTGGAATGTTGGCTTTGAATTGATGATTTGATCCTGTTCATCAGACTCAAATTTCCAAATGTGACTCGTGCTGTTGTTGTAGCATTGTTCCTTTCCCTTTTGCAGGTAGGCTAGGTTTATTAAGCTGCCTTTGTATTCAGTACCGCAGAAATCCTGAACCCAGCTTTTTCAAAATTTTTGTAATATTGACTTACAGTTTTGCCCCAACACCCTATTGTGATGTAGTGTTACCAAGTTGATTAATTGTTGCAATCCCTGTGCCTTGGGTTTGCCACTCAACATGGCCAAAGAACCACTTACATGGAGGTTTCAAAAGGGACTGTAATGTAAAATTTTTTGTTTGTTTGTTTGTGTGTGGGTTTTTTTTAGTATTGTTCCATTGTTCCAAGTAATTGACTGTGAAATTACTCAAAATACTCATTTGTGTTGTACCAAAATTTCTCCCAGAGTTTAAAAGTAAGCTGTGGCTGAAGAGTTTTGCTTGACAATGACACATTAGTTACACTGAATTGTTTATGGGACAAATTAAATTCTGATGTGCATTTGTATCCTTGTCCAAATTTTACATTTTAATGCATTTCATCAAAGCAATATGTGGAAAGAAATGTTTGTATCCCCTGACATTTTTTGTTTTTCTGTTCAATTTCTCAGGTTTCTTTCTCTTTTCATTATAAACCCTTCATTTCATAATGACATACATTCTCACATGCATCAGTTTCTTTCTGAAATGTTAGATGGACTGATTAGTTCAGAGGATCATTAGGTCAGGAGGTGGGTGGCTTATAGTTGAAGAACAGTTCAAGCCTTTAGTAAAGTAGTTTATCCTTTTTTAAGAAACATTGTAGTTCTGTTTGACAGAAAAAGAATATGTCCAGCCAGCAGTCAATGTACCAAGCTCAAATAGAATAATTGCTAATACATGGCAAGAACATTGTAACCTCATTAAAACTAAAATAATTTCCATTCAATCCACAATAAACTGTGTTGGTTCTAGCTCTCCTTGTGCCACTCAGGCTGGAAATATTGCTGAATAGATACAGAGATGGACAGCAACTCATGTCAAATCAGAGAAGAGATAAAATAGTCAAAAAGTGACCTTGTTGAATCACAGAGAAGATACCAATCAGATCAGACATGTAAACATTTTTCATTGTTTAGTTCAGAGTTTTATACTTTATCCAAAGTTTGGAGAGGATACTACAGCTCAACAAAGACTTTGATAGACAGATAAATAGATAGCTGTATTAATTCAGATGTTCTACCTTATCTAGATTTTTAATTCACTTTATGCAATCTTACTGTTTGTTGGTTTATAATATACACAGAATGGATTAAAATAGCTTTGTTGGCCCAATATAATATCAGCTGATATTGATGACCCAAGGTGTTGTTAGTATCAGTGAAAATATCACAGATAATATGCTAGTAATGGTCAACTTTGATGGGGTACACTTTTTAATGATGATTGGGGATAACATTGCAGAAACATTAAAATGTTGTAAATAGAGTAAAATTCTGCTGTTTACATTTTATGAGTTGGAGAAGTAAACAGCAGAGAATCTTGAAATTTTTAATTTATTAAATGTGAAAAATTATAAAATTAAGCTTTAACGTAATAAGCACCCACAATTTCAGGATGTTAATGGTTTATAGAAACTGAAGTTAACAGTGGCAGTGATCAACTCCCTCCGGTTATAGTTACAAAGTCTGTACAGCTGTTTAACGCAGAATTGCCCAAAGGTACCTGCAGAAGTTTTAATTTATCAGAAATTGCCCTTTGTTGGCAAACCTAGCACCACTAGTTTTGGAAGAATTTGCAGCCACTCTACTACATTACGTAGATTCTGTCTAGTTGCTCTTATATGGCCTTGTTTTTGTTTTTCTGCACCCTCTGTTCTCACCCGCCCCTCTGTGACGCCTCAATTGTCCGTTAGTCAGTGAAGGGTTAAACCAGCTGTGGGCACACTACAGACAGGCACACTGCCTTGCGGGGGCTGGCCTGGGAGAAAGATATGAGTGGAAGGTTGGAGAAGGATGGAAGGAGCAGCAGCATGTGACCGAATGGAGAGAGGAGCCTATGAGAGGGAGAGAGAGGATGTGGGGACATTAGGATTGATTGCTCATAACAGGAAAAAGGAGGAGTATGAGAGACAGAGAGAGGGGTTTTAGCAGAAAAGTGGAAGTCTGGTTTTTATAACCTAAAAAATTGCCCCCAGAGGACGGCCTGTTTGACCGTGTAAGACATTCATTTAAACGCTTTTTAAACAGATTTTTGCAGTAATAAAATCACTGGGAACATTGAGCGTTTATTTGTTTTGAAGGTTTGAGAAAAGTAGTGTGCGTTTTGTGGTCTGACAGTGGCGTATACTGAGACACCCAAAGCCATAAAATGGTATATGAGCAGAGAGTGGTTGTAAATGTGTGTGCAGTTCATTATTGGTGAGCTGCGGGTAGTTTGAAATGTGGCATAGCCTAATCACCCCTGTGCCTTGCACTATTCTTGGGCACTGTCTGTGTTTAGGCAGTGAGTTTGGAGAGAGTAGAGAGAGAGAGAGAGAGAGAGAGAGAGAGAGAGAGAGAGAGAGAGAGAGAGAGAGAGAGAGAGAGAGGAGAGAGAGAGAGAGAGAGAGAGAGAGAGAGAGAGAGAGACGCGCTGTGGTTTCCTTGCTGACTCTCACATGACGTATACACTTGTGTTTCTGAGTTTCTTTCTTTCTCATCGTATCTCTTGCCCTCGCTTAGTAGTGTGATTCATCTTTTAGACTTTTTATAGAGTACTTACAAAAACTTTAACCTAGAACATGTTGAGAGAAGTTGTTAAAGACAAAAAAAAAATCTACATGCAATAAATTTAAGTAAACATAAAGAAGGCCATAATTGGAAAAAACACTGGAAAAATCCACTTCTCCCAGATTTGTTGTCTGGAAGACTGTAATTATTATTTTAATTACAAAGATTTTGTAAATAATATGTGATTTCTCAGTTGATGGAGTATATAGCTTTAACCATTTTTTTATGATAGCTTTTCTAGCAGCCACATTTAATATTCCAAATAAATATTTTGTTTCAGTAATTGTTCATGTGTAGAAGTCCCAAAAACTTTATATCTTCTATTGAAATTCACATTATTTTCACAGACTTCCTACATAGTGCTCCTGGAGTCTCTTTCCCATACCTTGGTCGATGGTAGTGGCTGTTTTTGGCACAAGGTCCCCATATATTCTTGAAATGAGCTTATACACAGATTTTTTCTTTAGGCGCTAATGAAGATTTTAAGTAGATTTTGTTCAGATGCTTTTTTGACCCTCTTTCTTGGAGTTTATATGGTGGTGTACCTGAAAAAAAAGAGTCACAATCATTTAAACTATACAATCTGAAAAATGTTCAGAACATGCTATTAAATCCTTAAATTTCTATTACTCCTTTAACACATCTGCAAATTCTCACAGCACTCAGACAGATTATACGACTTACAGTAAATCAATAACCAGCAGTGAGAGCTAGCCAGGCTAAAGTTCAGCTTCCATACAGTGGGGTTAGTTTTAACATGGTGTTAGTTAAGCATCCCATAGTTCACAGTGAGTGAAGTCATACCATAAAAATTCAGGACTGTTTTCTTGTGTAGATTAGGCTAAAATGTACAGTAGATATTGCCAGTAAAATGTTTCCTGTTGATATTTGCTCCTACACTTATCAACATACATTTTCGGTGTTTTTTGCTGATATTTTTGTGTGTGAGCCCTACGATGGACTAGTGCCCTGTCTAGGGTTGTTTCCCGCCTGTGCACTCAGAGTTGCAGGCTGGGGACCAGCTCCCCCATGACCTTATTCAGGAATAAGCGGTATAGAAAATGGATGGATGGATGATATTTTTGGGCTGGAAAGCTTCACAAACAACATTGAAATATATTGCAACTATCCCCTCTATCTGTAACAATCACACCTATGGGTAAGTTGTAATGTTTACATTCATGTCACTTTGTCCCCTACAGGTTGAAAAAAATGCCCGCAAAATATTATACACTGCCATGCCAAAAGTCATGAGAACTAGTATCCTGTCCCATGACTTGGGCCATGTCCCATGGACGCTAAAGAATGCTTCACTGACCTGTGGGCTATGCACTTGGAGTCTTCTGCACTGAATGTGGTCGTAATTTCTGTCCCTTGTCTGTTATTACAAACAATTCTAGCCAGACGCTGCTGGTCACAATCTGAATTTTCAAAGCTCAATCAAGGCCTGATATTGGGTCCCAGATGGATGGGAAGTTTCATTTCTGAAGTTGTGCAGGCAGTTAGCATTCCTCAATCCATAGTGTCACATGTACTGTGAACATGTCATAGATGGTATTAACACCAACAGTGGACAGCAGGCCTATCGTGCCTTGCCTGAACTGGTAATTCACACCACCTTGCCATGAGCATGCTGGTCAGTGTCACAAGATAACGCTTCACATCTCATGCAGGTCTGGGTGTTCCCAAGTGATTCCCTGAGGTAACACTTCATGATCAATTTACAAACTGCTGTCCCATGACTTTTGGCATGTCAGTGTATAAATAGTGCTTCACCCTTATGACTAGCCTTTGCCTTCAGCCTTGAAAGGCTTTCACTAGTCGGCCGGGTGTGTGTACATCTTGGCGGTGTAAATAAAATTAGTCAAGATGGTTATATAACGGTTTTACAGTTAAGGAACTAGGCCACTTAACAGTTCCATTTTACTTTAATTTAAGAACTTCTCGCTTTTGAAGGAGAACAGTCATGTCCACATACTGCACTAGATGTTACCTGTTTTGGAGATGTGAGGGTTCATTCTGACAGTATCAAATCAACATTTATTTGTATAGCACTCTTCACAACTGAAGTTGTCACAGAGTAGCTTCACAGAAATCAAGAAATAAAAATTATCAAGCCAAATGGCAACACTGGCCAGGAAAAACTCCCTCAGCTGGAGGAAGAAACCTTGGGAGGAACTAGGCTCACAAGGGGAGGACCTATCCTCCTCTGGTCAAACTACTTATACACAGTTAGGGGACTCTGGACCCCTATACCTCTGTTCTAATACTCTGGTATACTGTTAGTTCGCTGGTGGACATAATAGTAACAGTATATTTCTATGTACATTTGTGTAGCTGACCTGATTTACCTTTAAAGTGAAATTTTGATTCTTATACACTACCACACAGAAACACATCCAGGCCCCTGTTCACTATACCCATTTACCCAATCATAGCCAGTGGCCAATGTGCAACTCAGCAGCGCATGATGGGTGATGGAGGAGTGAGTTCAGGATGACCTGTTCTGCAACTAATACACACACACAAAAACACAAAACCGTTCTCTATCTCTGTGCACTTACACTCCCTGTGCACTTTGTGCTGTCAAACCATTCAAGTACAAAGATTGACGCACACACATGCTCATGCTCACATGCAGAGAAAGAATGAATATCACTGTTGTAATTATCGACTCAGCTACTAAAACCAGTGTTTGTTTTTGCTCGAAAGGAATGAAGCAGTTAAGATATGCACAAAAGATACACTATTGTGGTTTTCAGATGCACACTGAGGGTTAGTCTTTTTCAGTTTTGAGCCTCATATAAGCTTCAGGATATTTGAGCTGTACAAATTTGCCTAATCTGTGACCATAGTTGAACATCATGTGTTCTTTTTTTGTGGACTTTTAATAACATTTCTTATAATATCATCAATACTAGAGAAAAACAAACTCTTCAGTTTAATGAAGGGGCGTTACGATGCAACCTATTTTTTGAGATAGACCACACCCAAATTCACCTTACCTTCGTGTCATAACATTGAATCCTCCACCCTTATTCCTTTCTCACCCATGGTGTAGACTTGGCCTTTTGTCACTCACTGTAGAACTTTCCAGAACTTCAACCCAATCATTCACAGTACTCCTCTCTGTGTTTACTCAGGCTTGGTCTTGCTGCATACTAGCAAAATAAAACTTTAGCACTAGTGAACAAAACTTTGCTTGTTTGACCAGTTATACCAATATTCAAGCCATTGATTCATATCCATCTCATTATATTTCAAGCCTTTTCTGTGCATACCTTATGTTCATATAACACTTTTATATTATTTCATACATAAGGCTTAGGTGTCATCAAAAGTTACAATTACACACCAGCTCTTTTTCTACAATTTATTATAGACCTTTATAACGAGGCAGCTGGAAACCAGTGTTTATTTTTGTTCTTCACCGAAGGCCATAAAGGCACAGAGTGTACATGACTTGTGCTACAAAAAAGGCCTTGACAGAACAGTAGAAATGTGTGTATGTAGCCTTCCTCATGTTATAAATTTATCTGGGCCTGTTTTGGTTGTTTGTTTTTATGCTGTTCCAGTCATTTAGAGGGCAAATATCCTGCATTAATTCCTAATGAGTTCCACATGTAACATTTGTGTTATTTGTGTTATTTGATCTACCAAAAACATTCAGGGTTGTTTTGAAACTACTATTTAGCTGTTAAAAGTGACGGGCTGTTTTTATTGTTTACTGTGTTTTTAACATATCTTACTTATTGATATACGAACATGTAAATAACATCTGACTGGTTAGCATGTTTTTTGTTTTGTTTTTTTTGTTTGTTTTTTTAATAATGAACAAATCTGAAGTTGCCTGTTAATACAAGTTAGTTTCACATATATTGGTGGTATAGGGAGTGAAGGTTTTGGAATGGAAAGTTTCTTCACATTACTTTTGTATCTCAGTAAAATTAGAAGTGCTTTTAAAGCCCCGGTTGCTTTGATAGTAGGCTTAGTCTTTTGCTGGGTTTGGAGTATTTTATCTTCCTCTTGACAGTAAACCATAAGTCCTCTATGGGGTTCATGTCTGAAGAGTTGGCTGGCTGAGTTGAGACACTAGCATTCTTGATTTCCAAATGAAATGTAAAATTTACCTCCATATAAAAAGAGCACTGAGCAACAGGTCTAATTATTTTTGTCCAAGTAAGAGGCTTCTGACATTTCTGGTTCAGGAGTGGCTAGACATTAGGAATGCTGCAGTTGTAGCCACTTTCATGGAGATGTCTGTGTGTGGTGGCTCTTTATGTACTGACAGCAGCCTCAGTCCACTCCTTGTGAAGCTCTCCCAAGTTCTTGAATCAACTTTGGTAATTTTCTTAAGTCTGTGGCTTGTTTCAGAGAGAGTGAGGTGATTTCCCATTAATATGGGCTGTTTTGAGAGGCTTTTTCAGTAAGGATTTATTTGTTTATTGATATCGACAAAACATGCTTTCATGAGCAACAGATATTTGATTTAGATGTTTGGATTAGATTGATATTTTAAACAGATATTTAATGTTATTTGTTGAAATTGAGAAGAACAGAATGTGTGATCATGGTGGACTACTGCATTAAAATATTTGTTTTATTATTAAATTAATTTGTAACCCTTCAATCAGTATAAATATATTTCTCTAATGCTAATCAAAAATAGGTATCTGCCACATTTGTCTGTGTAGAATTCCCTCTATGAGGAAACATCTTTTGAATCATTTGAGTCGTATGTTTCTGAAACAAATCTGGTTTTAGAATGCTCACACTGAATAAAGATTTTTTATATACATTTGCTGACTAAAAATACGGTTCATAAAGCATTTTAATCACCATCTTTGTGACCGATGATGAAAAATGTGGTAATTGTTTGGAAAATATTCACTCTCATTTGTTAATTGGACTTCCTCATTACCAGATTTGTAGACATTTGCAGTTTTAATAATGGCATAACAGAAATGTGTAAAATGAGCTGACATTCATGGCTGGCGTACAGTTATGTTACATTATGTTATGTTATATTCATTCCATTTCTTTCTCTCCTCATCTTTTCTACCTCTCTCCCCCTCCTTCTCTTCCTCCCTCTCCCACTCCTTTAGTCCCCTCTCCCTAGTCGTTATAAGACTGTGAGTGGGTGGTGGTGTTGGGGTGGGGAGGGGTTGTTATGGCAATGAGGAGGCCTTCCTTGTATTTTGTTGTCATGGCAACTTCAGGCACTTGATATCCCTCACACGTGAAACTGAAGCACCTCATCTACGATATCCATGTGCATGTACACGCTGCAAGAGAATCTCTCATGTACTCATTAGTGTTTCCACAGTTGCCAAAATCAACATGTAACCCAAATAAGACTCATGACTTCTTTACCACAGTCTTATCTCACTGTCATTTAAAAAAAATCCACTTTGAACTGAAGGCACTAAAGTCTTGTTCTGAAAATTGAAATGTCTTTACTCTAAATTTCCCTTGAGGGCCCATTCCCACCTTACTCTGAATTGAATGTAATGCTTGGGCTCTAAGGTGAGCGTATAGGGACTAATGCACATGCTCATTTCAATGGAGAGAGCCGCTACATTCACATGGTCCATTACATTCACACAGTTGCGTTACATTGAGCAGCCTTGCCTTACAATGAAAGTTTTTCAGATTTCAACTTTATGCAGTTGAGTAATACCACCACACTGCATCTAGCCAATCAGACAAGAGTAGGTTGATTTACAGATTTAAAATAAATAGCATGGACATTTAATTAAAAATTACATCCTTCCAACAAGTTTACGTTCTTCTGTTTCATGCATGCAAAACCCTTACAGACACGCCCACACAAGGAATGTGGCAGAGAAAAGTGGAAGAGGACGTGTCTGTGTGTGTGTCTGTGTGTGTGTGTGACATCAGTCACATTTTTGACATCATGAATCAAATTCTGGTTGTTTACATTGTTGAATTGTTAATTGTTGAACATGATATTGACCATATGTGTATGTTGGGTTGAGTGATGTAACTGTGAAATCATTAACATGTTAAGTTGTTATAGGTTTTTCCAAGAACAAGGTGGATACTGTCAGTTTTAAACAATCTGACAACTATAAAAAAACAAAAACAAACAGGGTTTAACAACGGGGTACCAGACATTTTCCACACCAATGTTATGCATATTGTTTTTAGTGAGAGGTCATTCGTGATAATATATAATTTGTTATTTTTGTCATGTTGCGCACCACTAGCTACATGTGTCTTCAGCTAGGCATTAAAGTATCTTTTAAAGTGACCGTGACATAGGGCTGGGTGTAATAAATAATTAAGTTGTCCTTGATAGAAATATAAAACGTTTTATAGTCCCATCCATGCTTGGAGGGAAAATTTCATCCCTGCTGAAATAGGGATGCAGCCATGCCATTTTGGTTGAGGCACACAGCACAGAGCATAGGCATAACAGTGGCTTATCCCCCATGTTAACGTTTTGGTCACTGCAGGTGTGCACACCAGTATTCAGCAGTGAGATAAGTCAATCCAGATGCCAGTTACCAAAAATCTAGAAGAGTTGTATAAAGCCGGGTAATGTATGTAACATGCTGTGGAAATGTGCCATAAAATCAGCAAAAATGCAGCTACAAAGCTTACAGGATAATGCCTTGCTTTTTGAAGCTGTATATTTTTAAAAAACTGACAGTGGATGATATGCTGACTGGTTAGTTGGCCATGGTAACACACATGAGAAAATTGGTTCTAAAGTATAGCTGAACTTCCTATCTCATATCTCGATCACATCTTTAGCAATAACATTCTGAGCAACATGTCAAGGCTCTTGTGTTTTTGTACGATAAGATGTGATGTATACACACGCCATCACAAACGCAAGCAGAGCTCTTCCACTTTATGACCCTGTTGAGACACAAGTGTTTGTCAATTGCAGGCCAGTACATTTTCTCTGTAACGTTCTGTGAAGCGGCATAACAAACACTTGCATATTACCTCTGCACATCCTTCGTGTTCAAAGATATGCACATGCTGTTGATCAAGTGTGCACCGCTAAGGCCCACTTTCACACTGTGGAGTTAATAGATTCTAACAGCGTGGTGAGAGAGAGAATGGAATGAGGAACAGACAGAGAGAAACCCCAAGGCAATGCTTCTGCCATAGTGTGTGTGTGTGTGTGTGTGTGTGTGTGTGTGTGTGTGTGTGTGTGAGAGAAAGAGAACATTCTCACACACACACACACACACACACAAGTCTGCAGCAGTCGCAGGGTTAGACCTTTTAACTGCCCTTACAGGCAGTACGCCCACTCAGGGACAAAAGGGAGATGGAGTTTGTTTACATTTACCAAGTGTGTGTGTGAGAGAGAGAGAAAGTGCATGTCACAATAAGAAGACAATGTGAACTTTCATTAACTCTCTTTTTTTTCCTCTCTCTCTGCAGCCCCCCCTCCCAGCAGATTTAACCGAAGAGTGTCAGGTGAGCTGTTTTTGACGTCATTGCACTAATCATGTGGTTTAGAAAGTCTGTGTGAGAGACTGAAAGATGTGTTCTGCCTCTCTGTCTGTCATCCCCCCCCCCCCCCTAGAGTGCGCATCTCAGTAATTATATCCCCGTCCCTGTGCACTTGCTAATTTGGGCCCCCAAATGTGTGTTACAATAAAATCTTTTCCTAATTTGGCAGTTCAATTGTCTTTCACTGCATGGGGATGTTTTTATGTTCTGCTTTTGTAAAATTTACTTAATACTGGCTTCCTATGAGGAGTGTTTGAACTTGGCACAATAAGTCAATGAAGAGTTTATTAAATATATAGTCTGTCTAATATGTTAATCTGTGGTTCTGAATTTAATTGTAGTTTAAATGAAGTTTTTTTTAATTATTGCAGTAAGTTGTTACTCCACTACTAATAGTTTAGCAGGAATAAACTTGCTCTTTATATGCCATCAAAACAGTCTCACTATATGCGATCCTACGATATCTGACACCAGAAAGATCCTTTAGAAGGTCTACTGCTATAAGATGATTAGTATTATTCACTCCACAAATACTTTGTTTCATTGGTGTATAATTTGGGAATTTTAGTTTTAAATTCATTAGCAACACTACAGCCCCTAAGCTCATAAACCAAAGAACCACAGTGACAGTATTTTGATGTTTAATAGTACTGTTCTTCTCTCAGTGTGTGCAGAGCCTTTAAATCCTGACGATGATGACGAAGATTCTGAGCCTAGAGTTGTTCATCCAAAAACAGACGAACAGAGATGTAGGTTACAGGAGGCCTGCAAAGATATACTGCTGTTTAAAGCTCTTGATCAGGTACGTAAATACACACACACACGCACGCACATACTTGTGGACACGTACACATTCACGTACACATTCATGCTCACATTTTCTCACTTCATGGTGCTAACAGGAGCAGTTCTCAGAAGTTCTGGATGCCATGTTTGAAGTGATTGTGCAACCAGAAGAACACGTAATCGACCAGGGAGACGATGGGGATAATTTCTATGTCATTGAGAGGTATGTTTGTAAGAAAGTGCATACTTACACAGTAAGTTCCCTGAGAAAATTCTGTTTCAGTATTTGTCTGAGCTGTAAGAATTTGGAAACAAAATAAAACACCCATGTTAGAATAAATATATGTTATGTGTGCCAGAGTGTTCCCTTACCCATTTCCAGCCCTGTGCTTAAAGAAGCCTAGTATCATCCAAAAACATGGAGCACTGACCAGCAATTACCAGGTAAAGTTAAATCAGGTGTGTTAGCAGTGGAACTGAAGCTCTGTACTTTTAACGGTTCAAAAAAAGCAAGAAAAAAAGCAAGACATTTATCTGATTTATTTTTACTGTATATTGGTGTATTCATTAGACTTCTACAGGTATATACTTGCTCTTGGTTTATTCTGTATTTTGTTTGATGTAATATTTTCACAACATTTTGAACAGAATTGGAATGAAGAAAAATGATCAATAAACCTGCTGGAGTGGGCTGTTTGTTTTTTACAAACCTTGGTGTGCAAACACTGCAGCTGCATTAAACATCAGAATTAAAACAATACTTATTCTCCACAATGCATTTTCACACTTCCAAAATGTTCATTGTCAGAGTTTTGCATTGCAGTGTCATGCTTTTTCAATATTAATATGTAAACAGTAATAAACGCACATGCAAGATAAATGGTGTTCAACATCTGGCTTTTGTGTCCAAGCCTGACCTCAGGCTCCCCTGCCACCACTTCATAGACTGACCTCAGCCTCCCTTGCCACCCTTTTAGACAAGCTTCTCATCTTCCTGTTACTAGACTTGGATTAGTTGTCCACTTGCCATCACTGACAATGCAGAAATTTAAATGGACCACCATCAAATCATCATCATAACTTCAGTAAACCTGAGCATTACAGCAGACATGTAGTGGTACAGTGACTTCTTATTGGTAATCTATAAGTAGTTTGTCCACTCTGGTTCTGTTCATGGTTTCTTCCTCTGGCACTGAGGGTGTTTTGCCTTTGATTTGCTTGCCACAGGTTGATTTTATTTTATTTTTTTAATATGCTTTTATATTCTATTTCTTATGTGTTGCTGATCTTTTTTTATTTTTGTACATTCATGGATGACTTGAATTTCTTTCAATGTGATCTTATTCAGCAAAGCTTTAACGTGTGGGAACAGAAGTTAATTTATGTCTTTGAGTGATTATAACGTACATGTTTGAGCTCTAACCTGTATAATGTGCCGTTTAAGCTCCATTTCATTTTTCTGCACTCAGAAAATGTTCTACAATGTGTGCACTTGAATTCATTAACATTCATCTAGAAACTCCTGCCAGCTGGCAGTGTGTGGGTGAAGTTTTATTCAGTCTCTGGCACACAGCAAAATGCCAATTCCAGTGCTCCTCCAATAATACAAACAAACGCCTTTCACCTGTACCTTCCTTTGAATTTCTAGAGAAGAACCCCATCTGTGTTGACTTGGTGCTTGTCAGATGTTCACAGTGTTTTCTTGCTACTGACATGTTTGTCATGTGGGTAAACAAACCTCAGGTGGTCAAAATGTTTTGATGGTGCTAAGAGGCTTGTATGGTTTGTGTTGCAGAGGAGTGTATGATATTGTGGTACAGAAGGACGGCGTAGGCTGCTGCGTTGGTCAGTATAATAATAAGGGCAGCTTTGGAGAGCTTGCACTCATGTACAACACACCCCGTGCTGCAACCATCATCGCTAAGCAGGAGGGAGCCCTCTGGGGACTGGTGAGTGCGCGTGTGTGTACGCGTGAGTGAGCATTTATTAATGCACACCTAATTCAGTCATGCTTTTATGCATAAGTGAGAGAAATTCTCTTAGTATTGAGCTACAGCACCACCCAGTGGTAAGTTTAAGTTTGACTACTACATGTCAACTCCATTCATGAGTGGAACTTATAATTGCAGAATGAGTACTGTAATGAGCATAACTGTCACAAAGGCTCATAGCCACTGCAAATGTACATGACAACATTTAAAGGGAGATTGTGGTAAGGGTTTGTGGGCTACCATGAGTAGGATGTGTGTTTCTACATTTGATTAATTTAATTCTAGCAGTTTGGAAACTTTTTGAGAATTATTGTAATGCAACAATTTGTACTTCGAAATATATCAAGTATATAATAAATTGTTTGTGTGTGTCTTTAAGGACCGAGCAACATTCCGTAGGCTCATAGTGAAGAACAATGCGAAGAAGAGGCGAATGTACGAGTGCTTCATTGAGTCCGTGCCACTTCTCAAATCTCTGGAGGTGAGAAGTGCATTAGTTAGATGAGACAAAGCATTTTCTAGATGATATTGACCTTAAACTTTCAAGCATACACTTGCAAAAGCTACATTTATTTATTTATTTATTTATTTATTTTTATTTTATGTTATTTTATTTTATTTTATTTTAAACTATTACGATGCACTATACAACCATGTCATAATCATGACATTTTGGCTTGTATGCTGCAGACCAGGGATCTGAAAAATAAAGAGAAACCGTACTTATGTGTATGGGTACTGAATGAAAATCATGATCAAATAATATGTGGTGGGTGGTGTGGCTCAATAGATAACACCACCAGTGAGCCACCAGACCATGTGGGAGACTGGGGTTCGATTCCCAGTCTGGGCAAGTATACTGTTACACACCAATAAGAGTGCTTGGGCAAAAATACACTACTAAAAACACTACTCTGGCCCACCTCTGTAACCTCTTTAATATGAGTAACCTTGTAAGTCATTCTGGATAATTTATATATATGTATATTTATATAAATATAGATGTAATGTAAATAATATGCTACCCCAGTTTGTATTAAGTGGACCAGTGGAAATTTGATAGGGTATCACTGACTGGAAACTTTAATTGTGACAGTTATCTAGTTCCTAGACCAGGAATGTAAAGAGAAACAGCACTTATGTTTGGGTCCTTTGCAAAAGTCATAAATGAGCTGAAAATGTTTCAGTGAAATTATTGGGGCTGTTTCTTTTGGTTTAATTTAATGGAAGTCAATATTAAATATGTCATATAATAATTAGTAGTCTGTGTAGTTCCAAATAATTTCTATTGGTCAGTACATCATGATACTTAAATGTAAAGGACTCAGACCAGGTGCCTGCAGCTGCGTTATCTCAAACTGATCAAGTTTAATTTGCATTCTTCTGCAATATATTCAATTCTGTTATTGATTATAATATTTATAGTTTGCACATGACTGATTTTTACTGTCAGTTTTTACTTATGCTAAACTTTTAAAGTTACTTTTTTAATTTAAAGTCGGTTTAATGGCTCACTATGGTCTACTGCTCCCCCTTGAAGATTTACATTTACATTTATGGCATCTAGCAGATGCCCTTATCCAGAGCGACTTACAAAAGTGCTTTGCAGCCCAATGGTGGTCCCCAGTCTACATACTGAGTAAAGTACAAATCTCCCAAATGAATACTTAAGTCAAAAAAAAAAAAAAAAAAACATAACAGGAAGAACAAGTGCTAAAATGTTTTCTGACTGTGACAAATATCTATTTAAGATTTTATTGTTGCTGTCAAAGAAATTCTTACTTTGTTAATCCTTCACCATCACATAAGCTGTTACAACATAAGTAAGGAAATGCTACATAAGACTATATATATAATGAAACTATTGATACCCAAGTATGTGGATAAGTACTGTTAAAACTGCTGTGTGGTATTATATTTTTCAAAAAGTATCTATGACTTACTCTAAAAATAGATGGGTTGGCTTGATTTTGCCAGCAGTAAAACTTATGTGGAAGAAGGTGCTTTTCAGCTTTATTTACTCTGGTTTGCTATAAAAGGTTTGCTTCAGCCACTGCTAGTGGCCTTCTTATGTGAATTAGGCTCAAGATAATTACTTACTGCCACAAGTTAATCTGCTACACCAGTCCATCTTAAGTGGCTCTGTGCTAAACCCATGACCATATGGTGTACCTGACTGGCAACAGTCAACTTTGAAAGTGAGTTATCCAGTTCCTGTAATATCCTAATGGATCACATGGATGGTAGCAGATGGGGTAAGGCATATAATATATTGTATGCTCATGTTTGTAATTCTTTTAGTTCTATGGACCTTCTTTTTTTTTTTTTTTTTTTTTTTTTTTTTTTTTTTTTTTTTTTTTTTTTTTTTCAAAATCCAAATTACAGCTTACTATTTGAATCTACATGGAATACATCAAGGTGCACTGTATCTACTGTTCACTTTTGTATCTCTTACTTTACCTCTGCCTTTTTTGTATTAGATAGCTGAGAGGATGAAGATTGTTGATGTTTTGGGAGTGAAGACTTTCCAGGATGGAGAGAGGATTATCATGCAGGTAAGATAGGAGTGTAAGCATGTGTACTAGCCAGAGGTGGGTATTTCAGGAACTCAGGCTTTAAATCAGTAAAAAACTAGTATGCTGTAAATGAAGAAATACTGAAAAACATGGTCCAACCCAGAGGTGGGCATTTCAGATCCAGCTAAAAATCCACCCCAGGATTTTGTTCTGTTTTTATAATAAACCCTAATCCACCCCTGAATTGGGTATGTTAGATTTGGGTTGGAGTTGAAACCTGCAGGAGAGTAGCCCTTGACGAGTAGGGCTGGTGACCCCTGGTTTAAGCCAAACTGCAAAACAGGCAGTTTTCAATCTTTGAATGTCAGCAAAACATTAATGATTAGCACAGTAAAAGAACAGTGATTAAATGTAAGCCTAGAGGGCTAAAAAGAGAGGGCAAATGGCTATGTTGAAATGGAATACAAGTGATTATGGTGCATAAAACTACATGTTGCAAGTGAACTTAAATAGTGACCCTGTTCAAATTTGGTAGTTAAATAGTGGTACATTAAGAGGAACCTGACATTTTACAAAGGAACATTTAGAGTGTGTAACTAATGGGGTTGATCATGTTGCTAGGGTGATAAGGCAGACTGCTTCTACATTGTGGAGTCTGGGGAGGTGACGATCATGATGAAGAGCAAAGTAAGTATCTTTTTTTTTCTTATTTTTCCCCTATGTTTGTCATTAAGTTTAAATTTATTATCAAGGATCCCCACCACCACCACCTAAACATTTACTTTTTTGAAGATATAAGATGAGAAAAGAGGATTTATTCTGAATAAAGTATACTATAAATATCTATAAATGAACAGTGAAGTATAATGTGAAACTGTAATGTAAAGTCTTTCATTAATATACTCTCCACCTCCCACTCTTTCTCTTCTAGACAAAAGCAGACAGACAGGATAATGCAGAGGTAGAAATTACTCGCTGCACCAGAGGACATTACTTTGGGGAGCTCGCTCTTGTCACCAATAAACCTCGGGCTGCTTCAGCGTACGCTACTGGGGATGTCAAGTGCTTGGGTATGTGGATGTATTCAATAGACCTATAATCAATCTTTAAATTAGTCCTGCATGAAGTTGACGTAACTCCTGTTTTACATATACTGAACCTGAACCTGAACTTTTCCCATACCAAAAATCAACCATCACCAAACAGAAAATTAAAAGATTGTCATTCATAATGATGGTCTGTTAACGTTGCCACTAACAATCACATTTAAGTAAACCTAATTATCAGCTGTCTGCTACCAGCCATCCTTTAATTCAGCTTCAGCAAAATTATATATTAAGTCTCGCAGTAAAACCCCAGAAGAATATACTTTACTTGATGTATTGGTCTCCTGTAGAGTTACTTTGATTTGTTGATGTACTGTGTTACATCAGTGCAGAAAATGCATTGACGTCAATATTTTAAGTCAACACATTTTTAAAATTATTTGTTGTGAATTTTATTCACTTTAACTCAACTAATAAATGTTTTTCCTTATTTCCACTAATTTCTTCATGCATGAGCCATTCAGTGCTTAAAAGTAATGGTGGAGTTCAACTAGGCTGAGAAGTAGGTTTCTTACATTTTCTGAGAGTATGAGATGACTTGAAATTTGCATAAAACATTAAAGGTGGATTGATAGTTGTGCATAGTTTTGATGGCAGATCACAGGAGTACCAGTACGATTCAGTAGAACCAGAAACTAACCAGTTCACTGATTCCATGATTTAGCTCATGTTTGCTAACCTAAAACTTTAATAAATACATCATTTTGGACACCAGGAGTAGAACAGCAGATAAGCATTTTGCCAAGGCCAGAATGAGTTTAACTTTACACACGTTCCCACCAACAAGGATGAGTTAAACTAGAGTAGAGTGATGGTGAAATTCTGAGCATTCATTGCAGATAGCCCAAACATAAAACAAAAGACTGAGTGTCCAACATTAGAAGAAAGGAAAATAAGTGATCTGTACATGCAAGGCACCATGCAACAACAGCACAACTACAGTTACCATAACACAGTGCTTTCCAAAACCTTAACGCTATGATATGAATTATGAACTGATTCCTCTGCACAATCATCGTAAATAGCTTTCACAATCGCCCAGTTAACTGTGTGCGTGTGTGTGTTTGTGTTTGTTCCACAGTGATTGATGTGCAGGCTTTTGAGCGGTTGCTGGGCCCCTGTAAAGAGATCATGAAGAGGAACATCGCTCACTACGAGGAGCAGCTGGTGGCTCTGTTTGGCTCCAGCATGGATCTTAGAGACTAAGACTGGTTGTGCCTTACACACATGCAAACATACACACACATACATGCACACACACTCAAACGCACATAACGTAACAGTTTATATACACACTCAACATTTTGTAGGTGCACACTCCTTTTTATGCTCAACTTAATCCAGAAGAGAGAGAGACACAATGATAATTTTCTGCTCTTGTTCAGTCTCTGTCTCTCTCTGTCTCTTGGCCCCCCCCATCTCTCTCTCTCTCTCTCTCTCTCTCTCTCTCTCTCTCTCTCTCTCTCTCTCTCTTTCTCTTTCTCCCAAACACACATACACGTCTGCCCGAAGTCAAAACATCAGCTTTTCAGTATGATTAGAAGCATTTTCCCCCCACGGGTGTGACCCTGAACCAGTCTAGCAAGGACAGATGGAAACACACACACACACACACACACACACACACACACACACACACACACACACACACACACATTTACACACAGGCTCACAAAGTATTGCATACACAAAACAACAAATAAACCCAGCCAAGGACCATCCCTTCCCATGGACATACACTTGGAAGAAAAGAAGACTTCAGTGGACTTAAAAAAAAAAAAAAAAAAAAAAGAAGAAGAAGAAAAAATGAATGGTTGGGGAAAAACAAGAAACCTAACGTTAAATCTAAAGTAAAAATGCAAAATAAAACAAAAAACAAAAAAAAAACATTAAAATTAAGGTTAAACAGAAGTTTTAGAAGCATTTTATGACCGTGCAAAAGCTTTGATTAACACTTATTTAATAAGACATGTTTCCTTTCCTGCTATTGGTGCGTTGAGTTAGTGCTGGTGGTATCCACGGTGACCAACCTTAGGTCCTCGTCTTGCTCACACAGACTCCACGTTGTATTGATTAATGTATTATCATTATTATTATTATTACTATATATGGATTATTTTTGTTTTACTTTTGACTCCGCTGGCAGTCTCTCTCTCTATTGGAGAATGTGAGAAAGAATCTAGTGCTTATTTCTTCTCTTGGTCATTCTGGATGAGTTGTCCTGAAGATTAAATAAAGCAAACATTTTGGTAACACGTTTTGCTTCTTCAGTCAAACTGTGTTTGTGTGTGTGTTTGAATAGATTTATTTCAAGGCCATTTCATTATAGCAATAATAAATTAGCTTAGCACGAGTGTGTTACAACACGTCTTTCTCAGCTTTGGAAAGTCAGAATGAAATGAGACTGGTTGTCAAATACAGCCCTCTTTCTGTAGGATTTGGAAGAGATTTTGAGCAGAAATTCATTAAATACTTTAAAAATCTACTTAATGGTTAGAATTTTGCTCTAAAATGAGCAGGTTGGTTCTTCAACTTGACCCTGATCTGTGAGAATATACACTATATGGACAAAAGTATCATGACACTTGCTTCTTCATTGTTTCTCTTGAAATCAAAGGTATTGAAGAGGTTATCCTGCGTCACTGTCTCTACTCGTAAGGCAAGGCTTTCTTGTTGATTTGGAGCATTGCTGTGGTAATTGCATTCAGTGATGGAGCATTAGTTAGGTCAGAATGATCATTACCAATAAGTTCATGTTTTTTTCCTCCAATGTCCTATTCTATTGACAGTACTTCTCTTACAGGGACTAGACAGGATGTGTGTGCATTTGCACATCTCTGTCAGCAATGGATGCAACCTTAAGTAGCTGAATGCATTCAGTAGAACATTTCCACAAATATTTGGACACAGCATTTCAGTGGATGATTTGATGAACTCCAGTGAGAACCTGAATAGTCTCCTCTGACTATGTTCTTAAAATTTAGCGTTAACATTTTGTTAAATATTAATATTGTCATTTTGTTGTGACCCAACTTTTACCAACCATAATACCATATCAACCACCTACAACATATCCATCTAGCAACATCCTAGACAACCATCTATTTGTAGTTTCCCTCTGGGACTAAAATAAGATTAAAGTATTTCTGATTCTGAAACCAATAGCAACCATCCAGCATACCAAAGCAACCACCTAACATCACTACAGCATCCATGTGACAACCATGTATCAAACCAATACCATAGCAACCATCCAATATACCAAAGCAACCACTAACAAGACTACATTATCCATCTGACAACCATGTATCAAGCCAATACCATAGCAACCACCTAACAACACTACAGCATCCATCTGACAACCATGTATCAAACCAATACCATAGCAACCACCTAACAACACTAGAGCATCCATCTGACAACCATGTATCAAACCAATACCATAGCAACCTATGGCAACAGTAATTTCAGCCTAGTGACCAAAGCCTAGCACTCATCGGTACCATTCTAGATCACGTGTCCTTCGGGAAACGTACTTGTCTAGTTATACCAAGATTGAAATGATCATCAGGGTGTATCCGAGTACCGGCCTCCTGTCCGCCAGAGGGCGCTCAGCTTAAACAGTGCCTGACTGCAGCTCATTCATTGAGAGCGAAGAGCTTTACTCTGCAGGTAGATTAACGCAGAATCAGGACTCTTACACCACAGATCCGCTGAGCTCGGCGCGGAGAGGAGGGTAATGAGAATGAAAACGTGGGTAAACAGTAGCACACACACACACACACACACACACACTGCTCGGCTTGTTTACCTTCTGTGTAATACTATAATGGAGTAGATTGTGCTGAATGTAGATACTGTGTGTAGAGAGTCACTGTATGAACTAACACACTGAAGCTCGTCTTTATACTCTTTAATGCTGCTGCTCTCGTAACTCTCTGTTTACCATATTAGGACATGCAGAGCTCTTCTGTCCGGGTGCTTTGTGGACAGCGCCCCCTGCTGCTCATTTCTACACAGTGGATGTTTTACTAAGGCATGACCATAAAGGAATATATTGATGCCACACAATATATAATATTTTTGTGTCCTCTGTCTGTTGGAAACATCATTTGTTCCTTCAGTGCATTTTCTGACGAGCAGGACGGTGATACTAATGCTGAGTGAAAGAAAGGAATCCCTCACACACTCCACGTTCCACTCATCCACACAGTGATACACACACACACACACAAACACACGTGTTCTCACTGCCCCCTAGTGTGTAAATTCATTAGGAATTCACGCACTAGGGGGCAGTGAGCAAACATGCCCGGAGCAGTGTGCAGCCCTATCAACAGCACCCAGGAGCAGCTGGGGAGTTCCGTGCCATGCCCAAGGCCACTTCAGTCATGTCCTGCCACTTCAGGGATGTTCTAGGCTTATCTGTGTCCTGGTGGTTTGGGAGCTTGTGTCCGATTGTTGGTTCAATTCCCTGAAGTGGCAGGACATGACAGTTGTTCCCCGGGCACCATGCTCCAGGCGTGTGTGTGTGTGTGTGTGTGTGTGTGTGTATGTATGGATTGAGGCAAAAGGCATAAATGAAGATATAGATTGTTTAATTGCTTCAATAAAGATAAAGATGCTCACAGACTCACTGTGCTTGTACACAGGGGAAATTGTCCTCCACATTTCACCCATCTACACACAGTGATGCACACACTAGGAGGGCAGTGAACACATGTATCCGGAGCTGTGGGCAACCCTATCAACAGCACACAGGAGCAGCTGGGGAGTTAAGTGCCTTGCACTGCCAGTGTAGAGAATCAAACTAACCACCAGGCGACAACTGCCCTTTATACATCATACTGATCTTGAATGCCTTAGTAGTGTAGACCAATCATTTTATTTAGATCCACAGTAGGAGTGTCACCATACCTGAATTATGATTACAACATTAAAGCTGAATGTAGTATCACAGTACTCATACATAGGACTCCTAGGCTTATCTGTTCTATTCTCATGTTAAAGTATTGATCAATAAATCAAATTGCAAGATCCTACTCATCAGGCTCATCAGTTAGCCAGTATAGTTTGTAGCATAAGTTGCCAGCGTCTAATATTTTCTTATCACACTCATAACCACTTGTGAGATCACACAGTGCTGAAAAAGTCTTCAGTAAGTAAGTGTTGTTCTGATACCAGCCCTTTCCTGAAGACCATTCTATTCTTGGCTGCTTATTAGAAATGGTTCCTCTGGTCTCAGATCAGCAGCAGAGGATGTTTTTACACCATCACTACACGTATAACTGATGTCTTGCTTCCTGATTCTGACATAGTCTTCTCTGCTGTGTGCAAGTCTTTGTGTTTAGTGTATTCTGTTTCACTGTTCTCACGCTCATTGCAGGTAAGACAGTGTTCATTCTCTCCTTAACTGATGTGATTTTACTTATTTTAGACATTTGAGTGGCAGGTCTGACTAAAGGTAAAATATTAGATGCAGCAAATATTAGTACAGTATTAATATTAGTGTTAATACTGCTTTTTCATCAATAGGGCAGAACTCCTACGCACCAGCATTAATGTCTCAACATATAGAGTGTTTTCCGCCTCAGTTCACACTGATGCTCCACCACTTATATTAAAATATAATAAAGCAACTACATGCATGTATATGGATCAGTATTCCTACAGACTAATCAGTTATCGAATGTCATTCGATGTCCTGCAAGCGTTCAGCTCAGAAGGTTTTAATGGACGAAGGTTAGACAAAGAATTAATGTTTTATTGTCATTAACAGTATTATCCTGATCCAGGTTTAGTTATAAAGTACTAAAACAATCAAAATGAAAGTTCACTCTGCTGTGAATGGTGCTTTAAGTAATGCCATGGAGATGTTCGCTGGTAAAAAATAAATAAATAAATAAATAAAAAAATCTTTACATCATGTAAAAGTTCTTTAGATCTTTATAAGGTTATTCACACCTGCATTACAAACAAGCTTCTTTATGGAGCCAAAAGTAGCTCTGTTAGGATTGTTGTTCTGTGTGAGGTTAAAAGTATGTCTGTAATAAATGTAATTGTTTGATAGATAGATAGATAGATAGATAGATAAATAGATAGATAGATAGATAGATTGATTCATCCATCCATTCGTCCCTTGGGAGGGTTTCCTCAGGGAAATTAAGGTTCTTTATGTTCTTGATGTTCTGTATCAGTTGCAATATATCTATTGTGCACCATTCAGCCACAACATTAAAACCATCTGCCCAGAATTGAGCAGGTCCCCTGCGTTACACAAAAACAACTTTGACCCCTAAGGGCATGATCCCCACAAGACATTGCCAGCATTTATTTTGTAAGCAATTTCTGCTGCAGTAGACTTTCTGTGGGATCAGACCAGATGGGCTTGCTGTCCCATCCCACACACATCGGTGAGTCTTGTACGCCTACAACACTTTCTCCAGTCCACTAGTTGTCTTTCCTTGGAGCACTTTTGGTACTGATCCATGCATACCAGGAACACCTAAAAAGATCTGCCACTGTTCTGACCCAGTGTCTAGAAATCCTAATTTGGTTCTGGTCAAAATGTCTCAGATTCCTAAGCTTGCCAATTTTTCTGTCAACACATCAACTTCAAGAACTGACTGTTTACTTGCTACCTAATATATCACACCCATTGATAGGTGTCACTGTAAACAGATGATTAATGTTATTTACTTCTCTGGTTTTAATGTTATGGCTCATTGGTGTACAGCTGCACAATAATTCGCATCACATGGCAACTGAATTCGAATGAAAGAAGCATAATTTTGAAGGAAATTCACACCAGAAATGAAGATGAAGAACATGAGTAAGAGCCATTAAACAAGAAATCAGGTTTGAAAGTACTTAAATGTACAGCCTGCACACAGTTCACAGTAAAGCTCACCCAGAGAGGTTTAAGACAGATCTTTATTACAAACATGGTCTGAGCTGTGTCTCCATCCCTTTGGTTTATGAGCTGTAAACTGGGTATCAAAGCACCTGAGAGTGTTGACCTGCTGTGGTCTTCAATGGTCATGAAAACAGAACACATGAAATTACAGCAGAATCCATTTGCAAAACAATTCAACTAAAATTGACCTGATATGGCAGTGAAGGTTGTTCTCTTTTCTGCTGAAGCAGATTAATGGAGAACCTCTCTGGTGTTTCGCTCAGTGGTTTAAATGGTGTTACTTTAGTTGTAGATGTTGTCATCTCACAGGCTTTTCTAGCATGTTCTTGTCTCGTTGGTGTTGGAGCAGCTCATGTAATATGTGTGCAAGATATGTTTCAGCACGTGGTTGAACCCATCCTGCATTACTTGGCTAACATTTTGCCTAAGCATGGTTGCTTCACTTGTCTGCTGGGGTCTGAATAGAAAAAGCAGTGAGAAAGTTTTTTGACACTAGCTGTTGAAATTGCATCTAACGAAAGGTGGCAACTTACAGTTGCAAAAATATTTTCCTAACACTGTACAACCACAGCGCTCACAGACCAGTGCAGTCGAATCCTGTGGGCCACTGTTCATTACTGATAACGGACTTGGTAAAACATTAGTAAGGGGTAGGTTATGCCTTAGTTAAATGACAGCTGATTTGATGGAAGGAGATGCTTTAACATAACAGCAGGACTTGATGTATTTATTCAAATGATGAATCATATTTGTTCTGGTTGTGTTTAGACCCACGGAATCTGTGGTGATGTCCCGATACGATCCTGTGTATTAGGACCAGGGCTGATCCGGGGAGAATTTAATGAATCTGATATGAGTTATAGGCATGTTTCCCACTTACAAACTTTACAGGATGTAGGCACAGAGGCAAAAACACAGTGGATACATAGCTGATCACAAGAATATAATATTAGTCAATCGTCTAACAGTCATTAGGTCTAACACCTCACTACATTTACTATTTCCTAAATGTTTCTAAAAGGTGCTTATACCCTGTTGAAAAGTCCAAAAGTCCCGGTTTTACCCACGTCTGTTGAATTTGTCTATCCCTTCCTTATTTTACAATAATAGGATCACAATAATACAGTTAGTGTTGCTAAGCTTGCATTAAGACGAGGTGAAAAGGTATAGAATGGGTGTACTTTATGACTTTGCACAACTGAGTTTGATACCTACTGCAAACACCCTGTACATGGCATGAGGCACATGACAGCTTGTAAGCTAGGCAGGTCTGGGAGAATGAGGAAATGACTGGCATAGATTACAATAGAAGCCTAAGTAGCTCATACCGTACAGTTCTGGATCCATAATCTTCTGCAAAGAGATATGATTCCCTCAGATATTAAACTTTTTCTTCTGTCTTCACTGCGGTTGGTGCAGTTTTACTGTTCAGATTCTTTGTTTTGTGGAGGTTTTTTACTCTGGAACATAACGAGATAGCTCAGTTTCCTAATCTATATGAAACCGTTACTAAGACAGCAGTTTTACCAACAGATAACCAGACACCTTTCTTTGGTTTTTAAACTGGCTCTGAAGAGAGAGTTCAGAACCGAGAGGAGGCTAATGCACACACTATAAAAACTCTTAACACAGAAGAAGCTCATTCACCTCACTATACAATTGTTATTTCATATGAGTATTCGACACATAAGAACAGATGTCAGTCCACAACACACCCACACATGAACAGATTTAAATGGAGTGTATTGTCAGGGAGGTTGGACAGCCTGGAATAGCGCATATTAAATACCCTATACAATTCAAAAATTTGAATTTAAGAAAAGCCACTACTAAACTAATCAGTCCAGAATGTCTCTATATAAGCTGTTACTTTTTGACCTCTTTTCGTAGATGCCAGCCAGTGTCCTGAGCCAATTTTAAGATTTGACTGTTCTCTTGATGCCTAATATAATTGCACTCCTTGACAGGTACCATTGTAACCAATTAATCTGTGATATTCACTTTACCTGTCAGTGCTTGTAATGGTTTGACGGAATAGTATATAATCTAATAAACATAATATTTTTTTCAACATTTTCATGGCTGCAAAAGGGAAATTTTAAACCTTAATGGCTTTAAAACTCAGGTAGCAGTGGCAGCATTAAACATGGTATTTTATAGGTGCTCTAAAAAGCATTTATTCAAGTATTTTTCATTCTTATGTATAAGGTATGTCCCTACTTGATTACGATGGAAAAATATCCTCTCGATTAGGTGAACGGCTTTAACTGGAATTCTGCTGTGATGGGGTTCAATTTCAATGTAGCCAGGATATCTGCTTGACCTGCAGTTTCGCTTTCTAGCCCTCAAGTTTATTCATCCTTTACCCAGCTAGTGCCATCAGGCAAAGTTGCCGTCAGTGTGGCCTAAAGACAGTAATGTTTGTGATTCACAATGCCTTTTGTGATTTTTTCAAACCATTGCATTTTGTGGCCAAATGAAAAACAACTTCTATAAAACATAATTGCATATAGCCTAAGTATTATTGATCTCAACCCTCTGCTGACTCCTGCCCATGGCGTGTGTGCAGGTGCGATGGCGATACTAAGGCTTCGGCCCTCCGTATGTTCCCCCTCCATGAGCGCTGGGACCTGGTGGAAGCCTGCGCAGAGCTCCTGAACACACAATGGCAGCGCAGTATGGGAGCAAGGCTGCATGGCCTACACCAGTCCAGCAACAGCTACCCTGTAAACCTCATCCTGCTTGAGGGCGAGAAGCTGATTGGACATGCTCGAGTTTCCCGAGTGCTGGGTAGCCGGAGCCTGTTTGTGGAGTCTGTGGTGGTGCAGCCGGAGCTGCGAGGAAAAGGGTACGGGCGAGCTCTGATGGAGGGTGTGGAACGGTATGCCAAGGGTCGGGACTGTACCCGCCTCTACCTCACCACCCACGACAAGCAGCACTTCTATGCCCACTTAGGCTTTGTCCCATCCCGGCCCGTCCAGAACGTGGGCGCACTGGCCTCCTTCATGCCCATGGAGCTGCTGCACAAATTCTGCAGAACGTCTGAGAATGAGGCAGATGAAGAGATGGAGGGAAAATGGAGAGGTGAAGCTGTCACCACACCTAGAACTCCTCTTCCACCTCTTGCTCCACCTCCTCCTCCACTCGCCCCACCTCCATCAAAATCAGGTCCCACCCTTTCTTCATCTCCACACTTTCCTCCTCCTCCTCCTCTACCTCCAGCTCCACCAACTCTTCCACCTCCTTCCCCTCTCTCCTCTCAACCTTGTGTCCCACCTCCCGCCTCACCTCCTCCTCCTCCTCCTCCTCCCTCCTCATGGACCCCAGTTGATCAAACCTTGGAGCAGACGCCCTACACTGATAGCCGAAGACTGCCCATCTTCTGGATGCGCAAGGACATCTGATACGGACGGTCACAACACAGTGACCTGAACCCTGCTCAGAAACACCTTCTGTCATATCTCAGAGGGGGAGGGGTTCCCACTGAAGCCAAAAATTACATATTTCTCTACAAGTGCAATCAAACCACAAATCTGCCTTAATACCAAAGCTTTTAAGATTATTTTTATACACTTTTACTGTAGTCATTTTAACTCTATCAACTATCACTGCCAAGTTATTTAAAGCTGATGGTTTTAATATTTTGTGAAGTAAAATTGTTATAACTGTTTCACTTGTGTCGTGTTGTGGTATTATTTTCTTAACTTTGATCAGTGGATAATCACTCTAGCACAGTAATCACAGTCTTGATTTATTATTTAACCCATAACATCCCAGACTCAGTTTAGAAAATTGATTGTACTGAAATGTACAGTGCATCCAGACAGCCTAAGGTATTTTTGAGTATGATGCTACAAGCTTAGCACACCTGTTTTTGGGAAGTTTCTCTCATTCTTTCTCTCTTGAGCTTCATGAATTGAATTAGGAGTGTCTGTGGCCAAGTCTGGGCTCTGGCTTGACGACTCTGAGACATTCACAGGCTTGTCATGAAGCCCCTCCTTTGTTATTTTGGCTGTGTGCTTAGGGTTATCATCAAGGATGTTCCTATATATCACTGCAGTCATTTTTCTCTCAACCCGGAAAAACATCCCCCCACAGCATGATGCTGCCACCACCATGTTTCACTGTAGGAATAATATTGGCTAGAGAGGTCTCAGAGTCCTTTAGATGCCTTTTAGCAAACTCGAGATTGGTTGTCATGTGCCTTTTACTAAGAAGTGGCTTCCGTCTGGCCACTCTACTGTAGAGGTCTGATTGGTGCCGTGCTGCAGAAATGGAGTGGAAATGGCCACTGTGCTCACTAAGAAAGAAAATTTTCTGTACCCTTCCCCAGATGTGTCTTGATACAATCCCATCTTGGAAGTCTACAGACAATTCCTAAGACGTAATGGCTTGCTTTGTGCTTTGCCATGCACTGTCCACTATTATGCACTGTCCAATATTAACATGTGTGTGCCTTTCAAAATCATGTCCAATCAACTGAATTTACCACAGAAACAAGATGCACCTGAGCTCAGTCTTGAGTGTCACGGCAAAGGCTGTGAATAGTTATATACACTATATTTTTGTGTTTTAATGAGTTTAAAGTATGTTTGTTCTCCAATCTATCAATTCTACATACCGATTTGTAATGAGCCAGGCAATTACAAAAGAACATCCAAATGAAAAGACAGAAATTGTTTGGTCTTCACATTTTTTTAATCAAGTAACAAAAAAACTCAACACTTCCAGCAAATCCTAATGACAATTATCAGTGTGGCCAAGGCCAAGTTTTGGTACCTTACAGAGATGTTTCACTCTGGTGAAACTGGTTCTTTTTCACCCTGGGTGCACTTTTGTAAGTCATTTTGCATAAGGGCGTCTGCTAAATGCCATAAATATAAATGCAAATGTAAATTCATTTGGCCAGGTGTGAATAAAGTAATCGCACACAGATGAAGAACTCCCAGAAGAACTCTTGAGTGGTTTGTAGCAAAAACATGACCTGACTGACCTCTATACAATCAAACTATCAGATGCACCTCAAAATTTTTGAGAAATGGTCAAACTGTAGCAGATCAGGACTGTATTTTTGGCATTTACCTGATTATCTGATTCAGACAGTTTACAAAGGTAGGCCGGAGTAGTGTTTGAAGTCTTGACCAAGCCCTCTTATTGGTGTAGCACAGTTGCCCAGACCCAGACTTGAACCCCAGTCTCCCAAATGGTGCAGTGGCTCACTAGTGGTTTTATCCATTGTGCTACACTGAACGCTCAAGCATGAAAAGCACATGTGTGCACTCGTCCAGAACATTTATTACAACCCAAATATATGAAGTGATACAAAACAGCCACTAGTACGCATTGTCCAGGATTAATCTCAATCCATGCCTGGGAAATGGGAAAGTCATATCCATTGGTTGCCTTTAATAAAGTCTGTTTGTTAGTGTCATTTGAATCGACTGCTTTTGGTGCTGTACTCACTTTAATAGAAGACTATGTTCCTGAGGACATACACATCCATTGACAATGAAGATCAATTTAAAAATAAATATTTAATATGAGGCTTTCAAGAATTTATGAAATTTACAGGTAGAAATCAGAATTTGTGTTGTATTTATGGGTATTTATCATTTGCAGATGCTGAATACAGTTATTAAAGTGATGTTAAGTGAAACCCATTCATATATTCTTTGGAGCTGGCAAAAGAGTTTGAGGAAGGTGTCCACTTCACTGTGAATGAGGTGTTGGAGAATAAAGTTCCTGGAAGCAGTACCATCATGTACCGCTGCCACATTTTGTAGGTTGTGTTGAAGTAAGATAGATACCTAGTTTAGATTCTGTCAATAGACAGCAAGAAAATAAGATGACGTAAGATTCAGACACTTTAATGGGCTGCTATTATACATAAGAGATTGCAGGTGGAAAAATGTACTCATACATTGTGGCAGCAAATAGACCAGTTCATTGATATCTGGCAGAAGTGGGTAAATTGTATGAATAGAGTTCAATAAGGACAACCCCACCCCACCTCACCCCCACCAAAGTTCCCACTTGTGTCTGCTATTGAAAAAATCAATTAAACCTCAAACAAAAAAATTAATATTTATAAACATATAATTTCATTATAATTTATATGATTTAAGGGCAGGGTGGCATGGTGGTGCAGTGGATAGAGCTGTTGCCTCACAGCAAGAAGGACCTGGGTTCGATCCCTGGGTGGGGTGACCTGGGAAGTTTCTGTGTGGAGTTTGCATGTTCTCCCCGTGTTCGTGTGGGTTTCCCCCACAGTCCAAAGACATGCATGTTAGGTGAATTGGTGACTCTAAAGTGGCCTGATGTGCATGTGTGCGCCCTGTCTAGGGTTGTTTCCCACCCTTGAGCTCAGAGTTCTGAATTCTATTCAGGAAGAAGTGCTTCAGAAAATGAATGATTTAAGGGCACTAAAGTGACTTTTCTTCCATTTAATAACACTGATATAAAGCATTATTCCTGAGTAATAAAGCAGGCAGATATTTTGTTATTTAAGGATGTGAACTTAAATGTATTTCCACTTGAGTTTAAGTATAAAGTTGTAACAAGTGCTGCAGATTATGTGCTTGCAATTAAAAGTCTATTTGTCCCACAGGAGGCGTCATGCTTTGTGGGTCTGTCACCCTCCTGACCGTCAGTGCATTTCTCAGCACTGTTGCAGGGCTGGGGTCAGTTGGGAGGCAGGGATTCTCTGTGATGTGGAACATGCCCACAGCAAGGTGCAAGCAACGGTTCGGTGTCTTGCTGCCCCTGCAACAGTATGGTATCATACACAACCCAGGACAACACTTTATAGGTGAGCGCATCAGCTTGTATTACAAACAGCGTTTTGGCCTGTACCCCTACATCAACAAGCAGGGTGAGAGCATAAACGGTGGGATCCCTCAGCTGGGTGATTTACAGACTCACCTGGAAATCACTGAAGGGCAATTCCAAGACTTCATGCAGAGGAATTTTAGTGGACTGGCTGTACTGGACTGGGAGGCGTGGCGCCCTCTGTGGAGCCGAAACTTTGGCCCCAAACTGGTCTATCACAGGCTGTCTAAAAAATTAGTGAGGCAGGTACATCCAGAGATGTCTGAGAAGGAAGTGACTGTGCTGGCTGCAGTGGAGTTTAACCAAGCAGCAAGACTGTTTATGGAAGAAACACTGCGACTTGGCTCTCGTCTCCGCCCAAGGGGACTGTGGGGGTTCTATGGCTTCCCCAGTTGCTATAATGCCAATGGGATCAAGGAGGCCAGTTACACAGGGCAGTGTAGACCTGGAACAGAAGCAATGAATAATAGACTGGCATTTCTATGGCAGCAGTCCACCGCACTGTACCCAAGTGTGTATGTGCAGCGTGGGCTGGCAGGACACCCAAATGTGAGGCTGATGGTAAGACACAGCATACTTGAAGCACTACGAGTGGCATCCCAGCATGCACCTGACTCTCAACCACCTCCTGTTTTACCATACGCTAGAGTGGCCTTCACACGAACGCTGCAGTTTTTAAACCAGGTACACGCACACACAGTTCTTTACACATTCATACATATAGATCCCATTAGTTCATAAGAGCTCCAAGTAACTCAGTGATCAAATGTACTAAAACTATGATCACAGGTTCAAATCCTGGGTCAGTCTGCGGAAGTGCGAGAGAGCAATATTGGTCGGATGCTGGCTGGCATCACAGGCATCTGTTAGCCATTACTGTATATGTCCTGTACAGTCCTAATGGGGTTGGGTAATTGGCACTTCAAAAAAGGGTGAAATGTTTTGTTAAAAGTTAACATTTCACACTGGGTCAAAGGCCATGGAGTAAAAACGAGGTTTAAAAACAAGTGATGGAGCCTGTCTGACGTAGTATGGCAAAGCATTCCACAAAGTTGGAGTCACAACTGTAAAAGCACTATCACCTCTGAGTTTGTGTTTCGTCTTTGGAACGGGTAAAAGCATCTGGTCTGCTGACCTGAGAGAGCGAGATGGGACATATGGGTGCAGCAGTTTAGATAGATAAGATGGGATATGACCAGTAAGAGGCTTAGAAACAAACAGATATGAAAAAAAATTGATTCATAACTGAACTGAAAGCCAATAAAAGGAAGGTAAAACCGGAGTGATAAAAATAGGACAGCAGCATTTTACACCAGCTGTAGGCAAGTAATGGAGGACTGGCTAATGCCAATAAGCAGTGAGTTGCAGCAATCAAGGTGACATGTTACAAAAGCATGTACTCGTGTTTCAAGGTTGCTTTTGGATGGAAGCAGTAAAATTCAGAAAATCTTGTGCCATCCATCTCTTGATGTCAATACTGCAATTGAGGAGAGGTTGAACTGAGCCAGTATAATAAACTTAGTCATCTGCATAACAGTGAATAATGAGAACAGAGGAAACAGTAAAATAGTGCTGAACTGTTCCAATTTGTTCCAATTCTCAGCTCTGCTGTGCCTCATTGACATTGAAGGTGTTTTATAAATATAGAGCTCAAATGCTGACTCTGCTTTCGTTGAAGTTAGAATGACCTAAAGCCCCTACATCTCCTACTTGTTTTTTTCTCCCCACAGCATGGTCTCAAGGGTAATTCATACATATATGACTAAAACACCCTTTCAGAGATCACACAATGTGTACTAAATGGAGGCGGGCTTTCATGCATATGCACGGATTACTGATGGAACCCAGACACACAGAAATAAAACAATTTGAACAAGGGTATTACAAAGCAAATGTAACCATAAAACCTAAACCTAAGCTTTTTCTGAGCCTAACATTAACCATTAAACCTAAATCAAAGCCTTTCCTAAGCTAACCTTAACCATAACTGAATTCTGCACATATCTAAACTTATTGTGATGTTTAACCAACAGTTCAGAAAACTGAAGCTAAAGTCAAACTAACCCTAAACCTACCCCTAAACATGGTAAAGTGTAGAAATTCCTACTAGAGTTTCCATCCATTGATTCCTTTTTAATTATTTTATCAGCCGCATTTTGTAGATGCTTCTTTATGGAACCTTTAAACCTTTACAGTTCTATACAACATCAAAAGATTCACTTCATTTGAAGGGTGAATGTATTTTTGTGTTACTACAGACAGATTTGGAGCACACACTTGGGGAGAGTGCAGCTTTAGGTGCTGCTGGTGTTGTGCTGTGGGGCAGTCAGGATTTTGCCAAGTCCAAGGTGGGTGTGTATTCTGTATTATCTACTTTGAAGAATGCAGTGCTTGTATTTACATACACTCTTAGCAAAAAGAGGGTTCTATACACAGTCATCATCATAAAGATAGCTGCACCCAGAAGGAAATGTCTAATAGCAATGCTATTCAGAAAGAAGTTAAAGATGACCAGGAACAATTATTAAAAGACTGACATGGGCATTATTCATTGAGCAACACAGAAGTAGTGTCTCCTAGCACTGGCATAGGTCCACCATGTTTGCTTATGCAACATGCCAGGTGTCTTGGAGTGGAGTTGTAGAGGTTCCTAAAGTTTTATTGTAGGGATGGAGTGTGAGTAGCACATCTATTAGCATCCCTCACATTTTCAATTGGGGATAGGTCTGGCAAATAGTGTTGGAATAGTTCACACATTGATTTGTTTGGCATGACCCCATTGCATTCTTTGGTGATGCTGACGTGATTGACGTTGATGGACAGTAGAAATAATGGTCTATGTGCATGTAGTCTAGTGTTGCACAGCTGTCTCCCATTGGTGCTGGCACTAACAGGATGACTCATGGACATGGCTGCAGGGACCATTTCTTCCTGTTTTAGGTCAATTAGGACTACCAAAATTATTTCTGTGTGCTAACTAATAATGAAATAGAGAATTTTTTAAGGCAATTTTTATTACTTTCTTCAAAGTCAAAATTTTAAAAACACTAAGATTACAATGCCTTTAAACAATTTGGGACAGCCCATATGATGATGCCATGTCTTTGGAAGCTTCTGATAGGTTTATTGGCAACATCTGAGTTAAGTGAAGACACAGCTGTGGATGTATTTTAACGCACACCTGAAACACACTGCTTCTTTGTGTAACATCATGGGAAAGTCAAAAGAAATCTGCCAAGATATCAGGAAGAGAATTGTGGACTTGCACTAGTCTGGTTCATCCTTGGGTACAATTTGCCTGAAGGTTCATCTGTACAATCAATTATATGCAAATACAAACAAGATGGGAATGTCCACCTTTTTCCCGTCAGGAAAAAGACGGGTTCTGTTTCCCAGAGATGAACATGCTTTGGTATGAAATGTGCACATCAACCCAAGAACAAACACAAAAGACCTTGTGAAGAGTGTCATTATCCACAGTGAAAAGAGTACTGTATCAACATGGGCTGAAAGGCCACTCTGCCAGGAAGAAACCATTACTCCAAAATAAACATAAAAAAGCCAGATTAATGTTTGCAAATGCACACAGGGCCAAAGACTTTAATTTTTGGAGACATGCCCTGTGGTCTGACGAAACTAAACTTGAACTGTTTGGCCATAATGACCATCATTACGTTTGGAGGAAAAAGGGGGAAGCTTGCAAGCCTGAGAACACCATCCCAACTGTGAAACATGGGGGTGGCAACATCATGTTGTGGGGTTGTTTTGCTGAAGGAGGGACTGGTGCACTTCACAGAATAGATGGGATCATGAGGAAAGAACATTATGTGGAAATACTGAAGCAACATCTCAAGACATCAGCCAGGAAGTTAAAGCTTGGGCAAATGAGTCTTCCAGATGGACAATGACCTGAAGCATACTGCCAAACTGGTTACAAAGTGGCTTAAGGATAACAAAGTGAATGTTTTGGAGTGGCCATCACAAAGCCCTGATCTCAATCCTATAGAAAATTTATGGGCAAAGCTGAAAAGGCAGTTGCAAGCAAGGCGGCCTACAAACATGGCTCAGTTACACCAGTTCTGTCCGGAGGAATGGGCCAAAATTCCTGCCAACTATTGTGAGAAGCTTGTGGAAGGATATCCTAAACGTTTGACCCAAGTCATACAAGTTTAAGGGCAACAGTACCAAATACTAATGAAATGTATTTAAACTTTTGACTTTGAACAATGTAATAAAAATTGCCTTAAAAATTCTCTCTTTCATTATTCTGGCAGTTAGTACACAGAAATAATTTTGGTAATCCTAATCGACCTAAAACAGGAAGAGTTTATTCTGATTTCATGTGAGACAGTGACAAAAAACATGCAAATGTGTCTTTTAATATAGTGTATGTAAACTTCTGGTTTCAAGTGTATATTCAGACCTGTCCGTGCATAAGTCAAGTGTACAATTTAAATCGTTCACATGTCTCAAAATGTCAAACCAACCAACCAATTTTCATTCCTATCAGAACCTGTGAGGAAATGTATAAATACAGGGGAAAATAAAAAAATCATGTGAATTTGGAATTACACACAGCTCAGATAACAATGTGACTCTTTCTTGCCCTGTCTCCCTTTCTCCACAGTACCATTGTCATCTTCTCCGTGACTATATAAACTCAGTGTTGGGTGTGTATTTGGAACATTTGCATCGAGGTATGGCACACTGCAGTAAGAGTGTGTGTCATGCCAAAGGTCGCTGCGTCAGACGTAACCCCCACTCCAGTCACATGATCCCCCTGCTGGACACCGCAAGTGAATTTAACCTTAATTTGAGCTCACAGTTCAAATGCATATGTTATGAAGGCTGGAGTGGAGAGCAGTGTGAGAAGAACACCAATCCCTGAGTGAAACACAGCTGAAGTAAAACAGCAACTGTACAATGCACATACACACACATTCTGTAATCAATTTTGATTATATAATAAAGCATTCTCCCATTAATCATTGTTTCTGTATGGTCATTTTTTATGTATGGAAAACAGAACATGGTCCTTTGGTACATGTTTCATAAATGGTTTTTATGAACATTTAAAACATATTTTATTCCATTTACATTTACTGTTGAGAATGGGGTAATTAATATGGCAGAAGTGAAAGCACTTTTAGTCCCTCTTCTGCCAAGACCCTTACATCATGTACAAACCTGCCTGAGACAGAACTGCATGCCTGTCTGAGTGCATTATTCTTTTTGTCACTGAGTGCAAATGTAGTTGAATCTCTATTTTTTTTTAGATGAATGGAATATTTGAAAATTTTATCAGACTTTCTTTGAAAGCTGTTTTTTTGGAGACTTTTTTGTGGACATTGACAATATATTCTAATCAGTGTATTCTTACAAATGATGGAAATCTCTAAAGAGTACTCCTCTAAAAAAGTACCCATGGGCCAATCAGCCATGGGCTTCTCTAAGCAGCTGCCTAGCACACTGAATATTCAAATAATTGATGCCCAAAAGGCAGGTCAGTTTATTTGCTTAGCTGTTCACGGTTTTGTGGACAGACTCAGCTTGGTCTCTCACACACTTTGCATCTCCCTGAAGCAAACACAGCAAATAAATTCAGCTTTAACAAAGTTTTTTGGCTGATAAGCTCAACCTCTGAGGCTGTAGCGACCCACTGTACACCAAAATCCCAAAGTGGGTCAGCAGCGTCCAAATGCAGCCGCCTGATATATCACAAAATGACCTATTTGGTCACTTTTTAACTGGGAATCAGCAACATGCATATCCAAACAGTATTACATTACCATTGCATCAATAGGCCCCTTTAAGAGTGAGGTCACACTATTTTGCAATAAGTTGAGTCACATAGTCAGTGTTGGATGTTTTTTTTAGAGCAATATCAGCAGGTGATTAAGCTGTGTGGTCAGTGTGTGTTCCTTGCTGAGGTCAAGTTTCTGTGCAGAGCCTGGAGCTCTTGTATGAGGAGAGAGATTTCATCAGCTGTTTCCTGCCTTTGCTTCACCTCCTCAGATAGCCTGTACACACACACACACATATTCACACAGATATTATTCTCAGAAAACATTTACCTATTTTCCCATATAAGGACACCTGATAGATACAGCTCCGATGGCAACTTCCACCTGTTTGTAGACTCAGTAGTAAGCTTTATCGGGAAACTAGTGGATGACACGATCCCTAGGGTGACCGTCAAAACCTTCCACAACCAGAAGCCGTGGGTGGATTAAACCGTCCGCGACACTCTGTCAGCTCGCACTGCTGCTTACAACGAGGGGCTGACCAGCGGGAACATGGACCCCTACAAGTCTGCGTCCTACGAAGTGATGTGGCTCCCACATCAGTCGTGATGGAGTGCTTTGAAAAGCTTGTCATAGACTTCATCACTTCATCAGTTTCGGACTCTCTGGACCCACTTCAGTTTGCATACCGACAAAACCGCTCTACAGACGATGCCATCACGCATCTGCTCCACACCACACTGTCACATCTGGACACTGGATGCCTTAGGGACTTCAGACTGCCTTCCTGGTTCAACTCCTGGACCACTGAGACCATCCTCATGAGGAACTCCGTGGCCTGATTCGGAAACAGTACCAAATCGGACAGACAGACCCTGCAGAGAGTGGATCATGAGGACAACACTTCCAGATCTGCAGACTATAACAAGCGTTGCTGGTCTAAAGCCATGAAGATCGTGAAGGAGCTTTTTGCCATCAGGAAAGCTCACTGAGATCCACCACAGAAAGAATGAGACTGAGCTTCTTCCTTCAGGCTATTCGGACTCTGAACCAGATCCAACTTCATTTTTAACCCAAAATCCCACAGATCACATATTGACACTCATAGTCACCAACGGACTCTCATATTCACCAACACTCTCCTAAACAACAATATGTAGCAAACATCGCACTTTGCACTTTATATACCTCTCAGAGTTCCTACACAAACTGGAAACTATTCACACGCCTACCTCCACTACATAATTTCCTTCCTCAGAGTTATTTAGTATCAGAGTTATTTAGTTAGTTATTATTTATTTTTCTACTCAGATTGCACATATTTATTCTGTTTATTCTGTTTACCCTTCTCCCTACCTTCTCCCTTCTCCCCTATTGATCTATGGGTGCAGGCAGCTGTAAAGAAGCATTTCAGTGCATGTTGTACTGTGTATAACTATGTACATGACAAATAAATCGAACCTTGAACCTTGAACCTAATAATTTTTGTTCTTCTTTTGGCTGCTCCCTTTAGGGGTTGCCACAGCAGATCATCATATTTATGATCCGCATTATAGTTTTGGCACAAGTTTTACGCCGGATGCCCTTCCTGACGCAACCCTCACCATTTATCCTGTGCACAAACTACACCCCTAATGGCTGGTTAAAGATCTAAAACTGCATATATCATAAATGCACAACTCAAAGTAAATGACATACATCTAATGATGTTTTTTTTTTTTTTTAGTGTAAAATTATAAGTGGTCCTTGTCTTGTATAATAAACAATCCATTCTAAATAATAAGGCTATATAGGTAAATTTGTCTTCGAAGCTATGTATCAGTAAGCAACTATTTTCATAAAGGGATTTAATAAGAACAACTACAGCCCAACAAATTACTGAAAACCTACCTGATTTTTGGACATCAATTTACTATCCAACAGATCCAGAGGAGTTAGATAAATTAATTAACTGTTCACATAATAACCTCAGATCAACATTGGACAATGTAGCACCACTTAAATATAAAAAATTAAGACGGAAGAAAATCACCCCATGTTACAATAATCAGACTTGTAAATTCATGTCAGCACGAAGGTTAGAACGGAAATGGCGATCCACTAAACTGGAAGTATTCCTCTCAGCTTGGAAGAACAGCCTAATTGATTATAGAAGGGATCTCACGAGAGCTTGTTCAGATTATTTATCCACAATAAAAATAAATAAATAAATAAATAAAAATAAAAAAAATCCCAGAGTACTTTTCAGTGCAATCTCAAAACAAAAAAATCATGTGGTGGCCCAACAACTCTGCAGATACCTGCACAAGAATCACATATATGAAAAATTCCATTCTGGATTCAGGCCTCATCATAGTGCTGAGACAGACCTAGTTAGGATTACAAATGATCTCCTTCTTGCCTCTGATCAAAGCTGTGTGTCCCTGCTTGTGCTGCTAGATTTAAGTGCAGCATTTGATACAATAGATCACACTATTCTCTTAGAAAGATTACAAAGTGTGGTCGCAATCACAGGGACAGCCCTCTTGTGGTTCAGATCTTACCTAACTGATCAGTTTCAATTTGTAAATGTAAAGGATGTGTCTTCCAATAACACTGAAATGAGATATTGAATCTCACAAGGCTCTATTTTAGGACCACTACTGTTCACTCTTTACATGCTACCCCTTGGCACAGTAATAAACAGACATGGCATTAACTTCCACTGTTACGCAGACAATACTCAATTGTATATAATCAGCCAAACCTGATGATAAAACTAGATTAAAGAAAATGGAGGACTGTATAAAAGACATAAAATCTTGGATGTTGCATAACGTTCTCCTTCTAAATAGTAACAAAACAGAGGTCCTTCTTTTGGGTCCTAAAATTGCAAAGAAAAAATGATCAGACTTAATGCTAAATCTGGCTGATTTCTCAATTGTACCTTGTTCAGTAGCCAAAAATCTTGGCACCATAATTGATTCAGATTTATCATTTGACCAGCACATAGGTAATATTACTAGGACCCCTTTTTTCCATCTTCGTAATATTTCCAACTTAAGAAATGCCCTATCCTTGCACACTGCTGAAAAACTGGTGCATGCTTTTATTACCTCAAGGTTAGATTACTGCAATGCACTATTGTCAGGTTGTTTAAGTAGGAGCCTAAATAGACTTCAGTTGGTTCAAAATGCTGCAGCCAGGGTCTTAACTAAAACTAGAAAATTTGACCAATACTATCCAATACTATCAGCACTGCACTGGCTTCCGGTCAAATGCCGTATTGATAATAAAATTATTTTACTTACATATAAAGCCCTACACGGGCTCGCTCCTGAATACTTACAGGATCTAATTTACCTATGTGAGCCACCACGATCACTCAGATCACAGGGTGCTGGCTTCCTATTAGTTCCCAGAATTCAGAAGGCTTCAGCAGGGGGAAGAGCCTTTTCTCACAAAGCCCCCCAGCTCTGCAATAACCTCCCAGATAATGTTTGGAACTCAGACACAGTCTCAGTCTTCAAGTCAAGGCTGAAAACTTACTTGTTCAGTGTAGCATTTGGTTGTTAATGTCTTAGCTTAGTTACAGGCTGCAGATTCAAGGGTTCATGGACATAGGGATTAATGGTAAACTGGGATGTCGGTGCTGCCGTTGACTCACTCTGGTTTGTGACGGTGGACCAGTTAGACGCCAGTGTTTCAGGATGCTCCCATGTTTATGTTACCTTCTGGTTCTCTCCTTAATTAGGCTGTTATAGTCAGAACTGCCAGAGTCACTCGCCACACTCTGGTAATGTTTACATTCTCTATTCTCTTTTTAAACATCAAACTATTTCATCTCTGTACCTTTTCCGAGTTAACAATGAACCAACCGGCCTGAACTGATTAGGTCCTAACCTCAAGCTCCTCTGATGCATCTTTACATTGGCTTTCCAACTCCTGCCTACTGGACCTGGACTAGTTTGTGTAGAAATGTACTGTTACTATTATGTCCACCAGCGAACTAACAATACTTCAGTACCCAAGTATTAGAAGAGACGTGTGAGGGTCCAGTGTCCCCAAACTGTGTATAAGTAGTTTAACCAGAGGAGGATGGGTGCTCCCCCTTGTGAGCCTGGTTCCTCCCAAGGTTTCTTCCTCCAGCTCTGAGGGAGTTTTTCCTTGCTCACCAGGGGATCTGTCACTTATCCTTAGTTCCTGTTTTAACCTTTTTTTAACCGATTTCTGTGAAGCTGCTCTGTGACAAAAGTAATTAAAAATTGAGAAAAACTGGGGGAGCTGAAAAAAAACTGGGAGGGTTACAGCAGGACAACACTAAAATAAGCAGGGTGGTGGTACTCAAGGACCAGGATTGAGAGAAACTGTTTTTATTAAGTTTGTTACTGACCTGATGGAAAGTAGAGGAGGTTGGGAAATCTCAAACACAAATCTCTCCACTGGGTGGTGCTCTTTACCCATGATGACCACCACAACTTTCTCTGCCTCATTCTGCATGAATAACACAATGTATTAGTATTATTTATGATCACTAAATAAAAGGAAGCACAACTAAAATGGATGGACTATGTTTCAAATACTATATAAAATACAATTTCAACTGCTTGATTATTTGCTTATCATTATATGATTATTTATAAACTATGAATAATCTACAGTTCAGTTCTTTTGTAATAATTCATGCAATTATTTGACAATAATTCATGCAATGCAAATTAAATATTTTGAGAAGGGTCTGGCTGCAGGCATGCATCACCAGCTTTTTTTATACAAGAAGAGGACAGATATTACATTCCTGAGCCATTTTGCATCCATTTCCATCTGAAACAGCTCAAAACCTCTGTTTTCATTTTTTTCTTATATAATTTACATTTCAGTCTTTAGCTATGTTTGAGCCAACATCACTAAGGCTGACTGCATGTCTGCAGCCAGACTCTAAGGAAAATAAACATTAGCATCCACATATAATACATGGTAAGTTTCCTGCCTCAAGATATGATTGCCACTTTTGAAAAGGTTTACACATTCATGCTGCACATTCATGCTTTTCAACAAAGCCGTTTTATTGTGTGGACATTCTTTATCACTGGACTTCTAATTCACCTTCTCAATAAGTGGTTTAACAAAGTGAAGTGTGTCCTGGATATATTGGTTCAGCTCAGGGTGACAGAACATCTGAAAGTAAAATAAACAAGTGTATATTCTTCTTTATTTTGATTGCATATTTATGACATTTAAGGAAATCATATTTAAGAAAAATATTTAAGAAAATCTTGGCACAGGCACGTTTGTATTTCTTCCTCTTTTGAAATATCCCAGATGGATAGACTTCTCTAACATACAGGATCAAGTGAATGGCTACTTCCAGGAACTCGCACAGAATATCAGCCACCACTGTAAGAAAGCAAGCTGATATCAGACAATATGCCAATCTAAAAAAAAAGATCTACTGGAAATGTACAGCTAAATAGCACTTCTACAATTACCTGTATTAATTCCCATACTGACATGCTCTAGGTAAAAATATTTTATTACAAGTCATTTTGGAACATTTCTATTATTCCATTCAGTACAAAATTTCATACACACTTTCTGTAATTATATTATGTTGCTGATAGGAAACCAACAGTACTGGGGATATCAACATTTCCCACCTCTTTTCCCACATGTTTATAAATAGAAAGTATAATGTCTCACAACAAAACAAACTCAACTAAAATTTGTTTTATTTCTCAAGTTCTGACACTGAAAACTGAGAATTATGGCCTGAACAGGATCTGAAAAAATAGTATATCATCCTAAAACATCTGTATCAGGCTCCTGCAGCTGTGTTATCAGACTGATGTGGTTTAATTTGCCTTGCATTTCTCTGCAATGTTATTATTTGTGCATTTCTTTTAATGTTAGGATAGGATAGGATAGGATAGGATAGGATAGGATAGGATGAACTTTATTGATCCCTTGGGAGGTTTCCCTCAGGGAAATTAAGGTTCTAGCCGCATAAGTACAGAAGAAGTAGAAAAAGACATAATTTAGTAAGAAACACTATATAACTATAAAGAATATATAATATAAAGACTATATTACAATATATATAATACAATATATGTAAATAGTTCATGAGAAAAAGAGAAAAAGAGTCCAGTAGGAGGGGGTATTGCACATCATTATTATTATTATTATTATTATTATTATTATTATTATTATTATTATTATTATTATTATTATTATTATTGCACTTGAACTGTGTATTGCACCAAGTCCAGTTGTGTTGTGGTTGTGGGTTGTGATTTACTGGTTGGTTCCTACTCATTCCCATCATCCATCCTCCTGTTAGCACTCCTCCCCCCAGAGAAGAGCTGTACAGTCTGATGGCATGCAGGACAAAAGAGTTTTTAAGTCTGTTGGTCCTGCACCTGGGAAGGAGCAGTCTCTCACCGAACAGGCTCCTCTGGTGCCTGATGACAGTGCATAGAGGGTGACTGACATTATCCATAATGTCCAGTAGTTTTTTTCAAAGTCCTCTTCTCTGCCACTGACAGAGTGTCCTGCTTTGTGCCAACCACAGAGCCAGCCCACCTGATCAGTTTGTCCAGCCTGTGTGTGTCCTTCTTAGATATGCTGCCCCCCCAGCATACCACAGTGTAGAACAGGACACTGGTGACCACAGACTGATAAAACCCTTTCTGTACAGGTGGTTGATGTTACATGACCAGTCCAATTTGCTGTCCAGCCACAGTCTGAGGTACCCCTCAATGTCCTCACAGTGTGGGCAAAGCAGCACATCCCAGTCTGTGGTGTCGTAACAGTCCCTGAGAGTTTCTTTCACTTCTGGAGACCACCTCTGGTGGTTCTGGTGATTGCAGGCTGTCTCTGGACCATGGTGGTGTACTTTGGCTGAAGGTGGACCAGGTTGTGGTCCGACTTGCCCAGTGGGGGGAGGGGTGTGACGCTGTATGCCTCTTTCACATTAGCATACAGTAGATTGATTGTCCTGTTGTTTCTTGTAGGACAGTCCACATACTGGTGAAAAGCAGCCAAAGTAGAGTCCAAAGTAGCATGATTAAAGTCTCCAGAAATGATCATGAATGCCTCGGAGTGCTGTGTCTGTAGCTGTGCAGTAAGAGAATGTATCTGCTCACATGCAGCAGCTGCGTCCATCGTGGAATCGTGGCCGAGGCAAAGGGAGAGGGAGGGTTCTCAGTGGTCTTTTTTTTTCCAAAGAGTCAATCAGGCAATCAATTGTGAGTGAGTGTATCTGTTAGTCAGCCAATCATTGTTTAGTGTGGGTGGGCAGTGTTTTTTTTTCTACTGGACTGCACCGTTCAGTGAGAGAAGCAGCATCATGGCAGAGGCAGGACCTTCCAAAAAGAAAAAAATATAAAACTCACTTCACCACTGACTACTCTAAAGTTTACCCATGTTCGACTAAAGTAAAAAACAATGAATGTCTTGCCCGCTGTACAGTTTGCTGTAATGATTTCAACATTGCCCACGGTGGGCTAAATGATTGTTAAAGGCACGTTGAGGTGAGTTCAACTTCATGTGACAAATATACATATTTATTAGCCTTCTCTATTAGTTGGCTAGTACATGAAAACAGCCCCAACTCATTGGACTTGTATGAAGTTGCAATGCAATATAAAAACGAGTTTATAGAGATGGAAAATGTAGCAATTTATTTTTGTTATTTATAATTATCCCAGTCAGTTGGTGTAGTCTGCTGAATAGAGAAAATAAATGAATAAATAACAGACAAAGCAAGGATATATTCAATATGTATATAATTTTTTTTATATCTTTTAGGGACCACAGCGTGTTAGAGAGACAAAGTGCAGGGAAGGCTGCTCCAATATATCCCAGTTCTTTTCCCCAGAAAACCAAAGTCTAATGGAGAAGGTTACCACAGCTAAGGTGTATTTCACATCTTTTATTGTGGAGCATAACCTGCCATTCAATGTGTGTAGGCATACAGGCAAGTTATTTAGTCTGTTCCCAGACTCTGAAATAGCAAATAATTATGCCTGCTCTTCCACAAAGACAGCAGCTATGATGAACCTGGCACTAGAACCTAAATGCTCAGAGGATGTATACAAACTACTCAGCACAGAAAAAAAGGCCAATTAAAATTTGCAGAGCTGTGAAAGCTGATGAAACTGCTATTGGTGCTCCTTCTCTTCTAAGACAATTGTGCTGGATGTTCAATTGACAACCGGCTCAGTGTTTTGACTCCAGTCTCTGGAGCATGTTGTGTGACAGTCAGTATAGCCAAGCTGCTACAAATCAGGCCCACTGCATTATCCAACTGAGCACTCACCCTTTGTCTCCAAATGAAACCCCTATCCCTTCTTAGACTAACTGTTGAGATATTGACTTTCTTACCCACTTGCAGTGCTGCATGTTCCACCAGCCAACTTCCCACCAAAGTCTTTGCACCATGGTTGGAGGTAACTTTTTGATCATATATTGGAGGCAAGGAGTTGCTCTTGGTCAAGGTCCTGCCTTTATTACCTTTCACTTTATCCAGTCGGCTCATCTGCAACACAACCTGTCGAGGTCTGAGGATCAAATCTGAATTGTTGCTGGCTCGTTTCTCCAATGGCTGATGAAATCCATTCAATGGGATTGAAGTTAGAGGCCCACTATAGCCAGCAACCTTGGAATGAACATCTTGGACTTTTGCATATTCCTCAAGTCTGCTCCAACATCCAGTTTTTCTGTCCAAGGATTCCTTGTTCTGATTAGCCCACAGAATGGTTCTCATAGCTAGCTTATATTATCAGAGATGCAAATGTTTGGTGGCATGCTGAAAGCATCCAGAGTAGATCTGACTTTAGCTCCTTTGCTCATCTTTATATCTCAGGAACAGAGGAGCTCAGTCTCTGAGAATCCTCGGCTTCACATTCCCTCAGACCGCAGGTCATCTGATCTGTAAACGAACCCGCCGCTTTCACAACAACCCACAGGTCCCCAAACAAACTGACCACAGTTTCTACTTCTTTCTATCACAACAATTTACCAGAGCACCCCATTCAGCCCATTGATTGCTTGACTGTTGAAAGTGCAAATGGTCAGGATGTTCCATACTTGGGCTATGTACCCCTCACCCTTGAGTTTCCAAAGGACTTTGTTGAAACTGAGCCTGAAGTTTCTACTTTAGCATTAGTAGTGCCAGATTTGCATGCTAACAGTGACTTACCTGTATTGATTGGAACAAATGCCCTGGATGTTTTCTATGATGAACACTGTCATGGGAAAAACCCAAATGACTTGTCCTCTGTCTATGGCTATAGGCAAATCCTGCATGCTCTTAGGGTTAGGAATAGGGTTACTTGCACTGGGAAGACAGGTTTATTAACCCTTGCAGCCAAAGTACGTCAAGTAATACCTGCTCAAGGAAGGGTTTTGGTTGAGGGTTTTGTCAAAGCTAATACTATGGGTGGATGTGTAACAGTTGAGCAATCAATGACTTCTGTTTTGCCTGGTGGTATTTTTGTAGAGTGTTGCCTTGTCAATATACCTAAGCAGCATCCTTACAAATTGCCTGTGTGGATTAGAAACAAAGCTGAGCATGACATCCCACTCCCCTCAAGATGTGTTCTAGCTGAACTTCACACCCCTAGTGAGATATATGACCACTTGCCTTCTTCAAATCAAGATACTCATACTGTAAGTTGCTGTACAGCCACTCCTTAGTTAAACCCCAAATCTGTAAAATCAGAACTGTCATTTGATTTTAGTGATTCCCCTCTTCCAAAAGAATGGAAGGACAGGATAACAGAGTTTAAATTCTTATGCTGATGTTTTTGCTCAGCATGATTTGGATTTTGGGCATGCATCAAAAGTGAAACATTGCATTAACCTTAAGGATGAAACACCTTTCAAACAAAGGTCTAGACCAGTCCACCCAAATGATTTTGAAGCAGTGAGGGAACACTTGCAAACACTACTTGATGCAGGAGTGATTCGTGAATCACAGTCCCCCTACTCTTCACAAATTGTAATGGTTCGGAAAAAAAATGGAGCGGTCTGTCTTTGCGTTGACTTTCGCAAGTTGAATGCACTCACTATATGAGATGGATATGCACTTCCTAATTTGGAAGAAGCTTTCTCTGCCTTTGCTGGATCCAAATGGTTTTTGGTAATGGATCTTAAGTCTGGTTATTATCAGATTGAAATGGAGGAATGTGATAAGCCTAAAACAGCTTTTGTGTGTCCCTTAGGATTTTATGAGTTCAATTGTATGCCTCAGGGGGTCACCAATGCCCCAAGTACCTTCCAACATTTGATGGAAACGTGCATGGGTAACTTTAATTTAAAGGAAGTACTGGTTTTATTGAATGATATCATTGTCTTTTCAAGCACCCTAGAGGAACACAAAACTCGGCTACTACATGTCCTCCAACAATTAAGAAAGTATGGCTTAAAACTTTCCACAAGCAAGTGTCATTTCTTCCAAAGTTCAGTGCGTTATTTAGGACACATCATTTCCAGCAAATGGGGTAGAGATAAATCCTGAGAAAGTGGATGGTCTCCGTACTTGGCCAAGACCTCAGACTCTCAGTCAACTTAAATCCTTCCTAGGCTTTGCAGGCTACTACCATTGCTTTGTGGAAGATTACTCTAAAATAACCCCTGAATGATCTCACCAAGGGATACCCACCTTACAGAAAGGGTAGAAAGGCAACATTTTGCTCTAAAGGGTACTTCAACCCCAAAACACCTTTTGCTGACAGGTGGACACCTGCTTGCCAGAGAGCTTTTGAAAAAATTATTGAAAGGCTCACTTCCTCACCAGTACTTGGATTTGCTAATCCAAAATTGTCATATGTTCTTCACACAGATGCATGGACGTCTGGTTTAGGAGCTGCTTTATATCAAGAGCAAGCTGGTGAGATGTGGGTCATTGCCTATGCCAGTAGGGGGCTTTCACCCAGTGAAAAACGGTACCCCACCCATAAGCTGGAATTTCTAGCTCTGAAATGGTCCATAACAGAGAAATTTCAAGACTATCTCTATGGTAACTCATTCACGGTTGTAAATGATAACAACCCATTGACATATGTTCTGAAATCAGCCAAACTTGATGCTGCTAGTTTTCGCTGGTTAGCTGCTCTTTCCACTTTCAATTTTAACATCAAGTATCATGCTGGGAAGAACAACAATGATGCAGATGGATTGTCCCGACATCCTCATGATGTGCTGGCTGATGACCCTGTTTCTCTCAAGGAAAGAGAGCAACTTAAACAGTTCACCTCTCACCATCTGTCATCCTCTGGTGATCACTCAGATTTGTCAGCAGAAGCAATCAATGCTTTATGTAATCGCCATTTGTTAGGTGGAATTGACCAGTCCCTGCCGTTTATAACTCTAGTGGAATCCCTTGCTCTCCACTGTGAAGCAATCCCAGACATGTATGGGGAAGAGGATGCAATAGGTATGTCAGAAGAGAAGAAAATCAAAACGTGGCCGTTGTGTCAGAAGGAAGACGCCACCCGAAAAATCAGCACCTCTTGTGAATATCCAAACAACTCGCCCCATGGAGCTTGTATGCATGGACTATCTATCCCTGGAACCTGACAGTCACAACAGCAAAGATATCTTGGTAATCACAGACCATTTTACTAAGTATGCAGTTGCCATTCCAACAAAAGACCAGAAGGTGACAACAGTTGCAAAGTGTCTTTGGGAGCAGTATTTCATGCATTATGGCTTTCCAGAATGACTGCTTAGTGACCAAGGGAGGGATTTTGAGTCGCAACTTATCAGAAAGCTTTGTACCTTGACTGGTATCACCAAAGTACGCACAGGTCCCTATAACCCCAGGGGAAATCCGGTTGAGAGGTTCAACCGCACTCTTCTTGGTATGTTAGGAACTCTAAAGGATAAAGAAAAACACCATTGGCATGACTATGTAAAGCCTTTAACTCATGCCTATAACTGTACCAAGAATGAAGTTACTGGGTTTAGTCCGTATGAGAAGCTCTTTGGTCACCAACCTAGATTACTTGTGGATATTGCATTTTGCTTGCCTGTTAAAGAGGGTGCTCCGAAATCTCACTCCAAGTATGTAAGGAATCTAAAAGCGCGCCTTGAGGAGAGTTACCAGATTGCCACCGGGAACTCACAGAAAACCCAATCGAAAGCCAATCGAAAATAAACGCAGTCAAAGTTAGAGGAAGGTGACCGAGTGTTGGTAAGGAATGTGCGGTTGCGAAATAAACACAAGCTTGCTGATAAGTGGGAGTCCACTGTCTACAAAGTTTTGGAAAGAATGGGAGACTTGCCTGTTTACAGAGTGCAGCCATTGAATTGGGATGGTCCCATCAGAACCTTACATAGGGATCTCTTGCTTCCTTGTGGTGATTTGTCCGAAACAGAGGAAATTGAACCACCTGAGCCAAAGTTCTCCCAGCCAAGAACCAGAAGTACTAAATCTCAATCCTTTGAGGAGCATTCAAAATCTGATGATGACTCAATTTGTACTATTCAGTTGTCTTCCATCCCAGAGCAAAGGTTTGTCAAGGTATGTGAAATTCCAAGAAGGCAGCAACCAATTGTAACTCCAATAAAAGATTATTTACTAAATGTGCCAAATGCCCAAATGCCACATTCACAACCACAGGGTGATAACCAGAGAGATTATTTTCCTGTGGTGTTTGAAGAGCGTCCACTGGAAACATCCCCTGAGACAGTTGAAGGGGAAAGACCAGAAATTATGGAGGAGCAAGCCGTGCTCGTGAATTATATTGCATTTGGGGTAGAAATATTTGTTGTATTTTCTTAACACAATATCAAATTTCTTTTAATCCCCCTTTACATGTCATTACATGACAACAATCATCAAATACACCCACTCCAGACTCCCATTACATCCCAGTTATAACTGCCCGGGACGACAACAATATATTAAGAGAGGATCAGTGGACAAAGATCGAGGATCTCTACTGGAGCAGTAGCCCAGCGACTTCTGCAGTCCACTTACTCATCTCATATATGTGTGTATTGAGATCAGGATAGTGATATAAGCTGGTAACTGACCGGATGTACACTCTGGTCTTTGTGCGTGTTTCTGAGCTCATGTGCTTTGTTTTGTTTTGGTCCTGTCCAGCCCATTCCTTATTTAGGTCCAAGTGTGTGTAATGTTGTCCTGTTATTTAAAACCCTCTGTTTCAGTTTGTCCTCATCAGTCCTTTGTTTTGTGAGAACCTAGTGTTCTTGTTGTATTGTTTTATGATTGTGTCGGTATGTTTCCATGTTGTTTGTTTGCTTATCTGTTTCCCAGAGTTCATGTTAGTCTGTTTGTTTGTGTAGCCAAAATTCAATCCAAAACCCATGTAAGTCCACCTCCCTTGTCTATGATTTCATCTGCTCAGCACACACATAATCATTACACCGGAGAGTGATTTATGAATAAAAAAATAAGCCAGTGCGCTTATCTTTGTGCTGCCAGAGAGGACAAACCAGACTGCAGAAAACAGGCTGAAGGAGAGTGCCAGACGGGGCAGTTGATTGGTTAAGAAGGGAGGAAGGCATGGCATTGGAGTATTCTGGTAGAACTACAACAACCTTTCATTACTCTACACTACTCTACACTATTCTACTCTGTGCTGACTGGTTGACATTACTGCTGCTGAATGCTGATTGGTTGCTATTTCTGATGCTGAGTGCTGATTGGTTGCTATTTCTGATGCTGAGTACTGATTGGTTGTTATTTCTGATGCTGTGTGCTGATTGGTTTGAACTTCTGATGTTGAGTTCTGATTGGTTGGCATCACTGCTGTTGAGTGCTGATTGGTTGCCGTAACACATTCTCTGCCAATCACATTGTTTGATTGTGACATCATGAATGACATCACAGATGGAATCTATGAAAAGAGGCTGTTCTGTCTCAGTTTGGAGTTATCCCATCATGAGAATATAGTTATTTCTCTAAATAGTCTTATTATCTGGAACCAAGAGAGACAAATGCCATAAATCCAGCATTTATAATAATGTTAAAGGTAAGAACGTTAACCCGTTACATTTACTAAACCCAGAATAGTTCAGTAAATGGACTCCAAAATTTAACTGAAGACTTACAAAAACGGGTGTAATCTGAGCTCTCCTGGTTTGAGGCAGAACAGGTGCAGCAGCATTCTGATTAATTGTAGATTTTGGTGCTGGTCCCAAGCCCGGATAAATGGTGAGGGTTGCGTCAGGAAGGGCATCTGGCGTAAAACTATAATGTGGATCAGGCACATGATCCGTTGTGGCGACCCCTAAAGGGAGCAGCTGAAAGAAGAAGAAAAAAGAGGGTCCAGCAGAAAGCAGAGCAGTACAGTAGTCTGACCTTCTAGTTCTGAAAGCATGTATCAGTCTTTCTGAGAAGCTCAGAGAGAGAAACGGCCAAATGATAAAATACTGTTTTTGTCAAATTAATATCCCAGTCAAAAGTCGCTCCTAGATTTCTCACTTCTTGTCTTGGATTAAATCCTAGAACTGATAATCCAGACCTTCATATCGAAAATACAGTTTAAAAGTGCATCAAATCGGTCGGCGTCATCGGGAGACAAGTTGGAATTGGGTCAAAGGAACATGTAGAGGCCGTCAGTTCTGTTTGTTTAAGTTCAGCATCAACCAGGTTAAAATGTTCCAAGAATGTTCTAAGAATGACATCATAGAAAAGCATTACTTTGTTATGTTCTGTTGTGATGTAAGCGTTCTAAAATTTCCACACATTCTTCCCCCAGACTACAACAGAAGGAACAGCTGGAGTCTTTAAGAGCAGCAAACTTGACCACTCACGGGATTTCCTCAATCGCCTGCTTCTAGACAGCTGTCTGTGCGATGTGGTCATCAAAGTGGGTGAGGTTGAATTTAAAGCCCACAAGGTCATCCTCAGTGAACGCAGTGAATATTTCAGGTGGGACAATTTCTCTGCAGAAATGAACTTTCAAATGAAAGCTCTGTTTCTTTACATCTTTTTCAGGAAGGTTCATTGTGTTTTATTTATCATTCGCAGAATTTTGTTCACAAGCAGCTACTGGAATTGCTCTGAAAAGACTGAGCTCAACATCCCAACTGTGACTCTGAACATAATGCAGCTAGTCTTGCAATACATCTACACCAGTGACATTATCATCACATCTGACAATGCAGGACCTCTTCTGACCGCTTCTGAATATCTGGGCATCGATGACCTTAATGAGCTCTGCTGCAGCTCCATAGAGAATCAGCTCACCCCTGAGAACTGCATCAGCACCTGCTGGTAAGAAGGATGGGGAGGGTGGAGGGGGGTCTGTCACTATTTGATTAAAAATGACTAACAACAATCGTGTTACTCGAACTGAAAAGTGTGATGTAATAACATGGTTTATGTTGGTCACTGGACCCTAAAGAAACCCAAAGAGTACTTCAGCCTTATCCTACAGTCATCAGATGTAGAATAATCTTATCTTCCTGTAGCACTGTTTAATAGAAGTGTTCCTTTGGTGTAGGAGCTTGTTTCATCATTCAGCATTAATAATATTCTAAATTTTTACGCTAATCTACAGACTGTAATGTAGAACTGCACAAAAAAGTGTCCTTAGATGGATAAAAGATATCATTTTCACCTGAAATGAGAGAAAATGAGATTTACTGAGCTTTACATTAAAAAAATCTGAACAATTGATATTAAAATAATGTAAAATAAATGTTTTCTTAACTTTACGAACCTTACACTTGTCTCATATTGTAAGAGTTTACAAGTTGATGAGGTCGGCCTCTGAAATGATGAGTTAAAATTGTTGAAGATGAAAAGTGGAGATTGTTTTTAAAGCACTCTTAATCCTGACATAAAGAAAATTCAACTGTAATTCTGCTTTCCCTCCATTTTGATCCACTGATATTGGAAACTTTGAAATGTTAACTGTGGCTGATGAATCTTCATTCAGAATAACAGACTATGATACAAATGGATAAATAAAAACAAGTCTCTTAAGAATACTTAAGAAAATAATGAAGACTTCCTTTAGAGAATATTTCTTATGATTACTGCTGGGGGAAGGTGGGGGGCATTGTGTGTGTGTGTGTGTGTGTGTGTGTGTGTGTGTGTGTGTGTGTGTGTGTGTGTGTGTGTGTGTGCGTGTGTGTGTGTGTGTGTGTGTGTGCATGTGTGTGTGTGTGTGTGTGTGTGTACAAGTGTGTCCTTATGTATCTTCAGTTGTGGGTTCATGGTTTCTCTGTATTTTATCTTTTTTCTCTCTTTCACGGAGTTAAAAAGACAGTAAAGAGAGTTCACAAAATTAAACATTCTTGTGTCTCTGCTTCAGGCTCGCTGATGAGATGCAGCACTATCCCCTGTATGAGCGAGTGTTCACATACCTCCTAGAACATTTTGAGGAGGTTCTAAATGAGGCAGAGGATTTTAAGGAACTCAGCCTGAAGGAAATGAGCAGCATCTTGGAGAACGATAAGCTGAACGTGAAGCAGGAAGAGACAGTGTTTGAAGCTGTAATGAAATGGGTTAAACACGCTCCTGAACTTCGCTCCAGAAACCTTGCAACACTACTGTCGAAGGTACAGCTTCAGCTTCAGAAGCTCAGCAAAAAGTTGAATTCTCTCAAATGGAATTCAGAGGCTACTGAGTTTAAGTTTACACCCCACCCAGACACTGCAAATTGGTATTGAATTTCATTGATCACTGAGGATTCGGGGCTTAAGAGCCCTTTTCTGCAACCGTACCCCTCTTGAAATTTTAAATGCATTTGTTTGAATTTGATTAGTATCTAGAATGTAGGGAGTATGGATGGAGGAAAGGTTCCCCAGGTCCCCATAGCATTCATAGACTGCTGCTGTGCTTATTTAACTGTAAAAGTGACTGAGGGGTGTGAACATGTTTAGCTATCACTAATGAACTTGTGCTGCTTTTTCTGTGTGATTAGGTGCGGCTGGGCCTCATTGAAACGGACTATTTCCATAAGAACATACGGGACAATCCGCTAATCAACACCCAAGTGAAGTGTCAGTCCATCATTAATGATGCTCTTAAGATCTTGCTCCACATCACCAGGAACAATGTGCCTAGCACCAGTTTCCAGAATCCTCTAACTCGACCCCGTTTACCATACACTATCATGGTAGCCTCTGGTGGATGGAATCGAGAAACATGGGCCTATCTCATCGAGGTCTATGACTCAAAGGTTGATCGCTGGTTAATGACTGACTGGGCAGAAGGCATCCCAAGAGCGAGTCATGGTACAGCGTTCCTGGATGGATTTCTGTATGACATTGGCGGCTGCAGTACTAATCAGAATCTCTACAGAACTGTACGAAAGTTCAATCTCGTCACAAAGACCTGGCACCCAGTGGGGCCCATGCATTATCACCGTATCGACTTAAGTGTTGTTGTGCTGGATGGACTCATCTATGTTATGGGTGGCTTTGAAATTAACCACAGTCACAGTCTGAGTTCAGCAGAGCGCTATGATCCCAAGACCAATCAATGGACCCTGCTACCAGACATGCATGACCAAAGGAGTTGCGCAAGTGCTGTCACCTTCAACAACAAGGTAAATACAAACTGTGGAGCTTTAACATCACAAGTGTGTAGAGTAGCCTGAAAACAAGCTGCAGTAAAAAGCAACCAAGAACTGCTAAAAGCTTAATGCTCTTGTACACGTATATGTAGAAGAACCTTGTAAGTTACATTATTAAGCAGTTATTAGGTTGAATATTATAGATTGAATTATAGATAGATTGAATTGAATCACTTTGTGGAGAAAATGAATGAATTAATTAATGGCAGTGGTCTTGCACATTGTAGTGTTCATAATTTGTCTTCATTGTGGATTTTATAACTTGCTGTTTTCTCCAGATTTACATCTTTGGAGGCAGCGATCTCTTGGTTTGTCTGAACACCGCAGAGTACTTTAACCCAGATACCAACCAGTGGACTCGTATCATGAACATGAGCATGGACAGGACTGGACTGGGTGTGGCTGTTTTAGGCCAGCGAATATATGCAGTAAGCTCTCACTATTTCATAAACCAGAAATGGACACCTCACCTTCTGCTGAAATATTATCAGTAACAATTTTTACAGTTACTTTTCAGTGAATTATAATAAACGAAATCCATCAATGTGTTTTGCCTGAAGAAATCTCCTAAGTGCTGATCTTTTTCCTTTTCCTTAAAGATCAGGTTTTGTCTAAATAGTGACTATTCTGTCCAAGTATGTTTTTAAATGATGAACTACTATATAGTGTCCAACAGCTTTTATAAATGATTGAGTAACTACAGTAAATCTTTCAGTAAGTTCTACTGATTATTTGATAACTACAATAAATGATTCAGTATTGTGCAGCACCTGTTTGGTGATGACAGAGTAGATGCTGTGTGCCTGTTAGTTTCCCGACTGGCTGCTTATTAAATGAAAGGCTGCTAAATGTCAGCGAGTGGCTTAAAGTTTTAACGGATGGTGTGAACATTAATGTAGTCAAACGTTTCTATAATATAGACTATAACTTGTGCTTTTCTGTGGATAGGTTGGAGGATATAATCAATCACATTTTCTGGGGCTGAAATCTGCTGAGTTCTACGATCCACAGTGTGACTCCTGGACACCTGTGTCCTCTATGAACCAGCCTCGCAGCGAATTTTGTATTGAGGTAAAAATGACATCCAACGTCCTGCTAATTAAAATCACTGTTACTCTTTATCATTTACATCAATGTGAAACCAATAATCATGTACTGTTCTTGTTCTTCATCGTTCTCTCCTTTTCATTTTTTATTCTCCAGGCCCTGAATGGCTTCTTGTACTCTGTAGGTGGTTTTAATGGTTTTGAGTCAATAGCCAGCACCGAGTACTATGACGAAAACCTCGATAAATGGTATGAATATCAGCCATGAACGTGGAGCAGAAATTGTGATGAAGTTCTTTAACTCTAAAGGCCACTGCACACTGGACAAAATAATGAAAATAGAAATCACTTCTTTTTTTCACTGCCACCAACATTTGACAATATCCAGACAAAATTGAGTTTATATAGTTTTATAGTTTATAGTTTAGTGTAGCTTTATACTGTTATTGTACTAAACGAACGCAGTCTTCAGGGTGTGTCAGCAGCGTTATATGTGGAAGAGTGGATGTATGTGATGGGTTGTATTTCAGTCAGTGAAAGCTGCTGGTTAAAGAAATGTCTCTTTTCTGCTCTTTGCAGGTTTGAGGCCTCAAACTTAAATATTTCGCGCAAACGTCTGAGTTGTTGCCTGATATCCGGCCTCCCCAACATTTCTGAAATACTCCAGAGAGACTATTACTCACAAAAACCCTAAATCCAGAAAAATGCTAATTTAATAAAAAGTTTAAGGTGAGTGTACTTAACATGTTGGTTACTCTTCACTCTCTAGTTTACTGTTTACAGAATAATTACAATAATTCACACAGTAATTACACAATAATTTTAATTACCACAATATTTTTTTTACTTTTCTTGTCTCAGCTCCATCCCATCAAAGACACTGACTCCATGGGCCGGTGGTGGAAGCAGAACCAGTCCTCCAACAGCCCATAGTGACGCAGGAATCCAGGAGGCTGTTAAGTGTTCCAAACAAAGACTGAAGGTATGTGATAAAATTCCTTCAGCTTCAGTTTAAACAGCAGTCTGTGAGAAAGCTCTGTACTCATGCTGCCCGCACTGTGGCCGCCCAGCCACCAGAGGGCAGCCATCTACCAATCAGGGCCACAATCAGCCTGATTGAGATCAGGTGTGTGGAGGCTATTTAAGGCTCCCTCATGGTCCACTCAGTGTGGTGTCTTGGTGTGTCCATGCTGGAACTCTGCCTGAAAGCACCAAGAATTTTCTGCCTTTCCAAAAAGGAGTGCTGTGCCACTTTCCTTCCTTTAAAAGGGGAGTGTTTTTCTTTTCTTTAACAAAAACGTCCTCCTTTAAAGAGGAGCACCTTTCTATTTTCCCTCCTTATAAGCAGGAGTGGTTTTCTGTTAACCTTTGTCCTCCTTTAAGAGGAGAAGTTTTGTTTTTTTCCCTTGTTCCCTTCTCTCTGAGGAGTGGTTTTCAGTTGGTCCCTCTAGCCTCCAGCCAGGCTCATAAGCTGGGTTGCCTACTAATTTTTCCTGGGTGACACGTTGGTTCACTCAATAGCGCATTTGCCTCTCAAGTGCCCCAGTAGGGGTTCAAATCCCATGTCATTTATCTATTTAATTTTAGTTTTTCCTTTTCTTTTCAGAGCACTGGTTCAATCCTCCACCAGTGCTCTGCCCATTAAAACACACAAGCACCTTTCACCCATTTACCAGCCCTTTCTGCTTTTGAGTTCACCCAGTTAAAAACATATAAGGTCTCAACCCTGGTGGGTTTACATGCCACTTCCTACCTGGGTTGCAGCCCCGTAACAGCTCTGGTTAATTTTGGCTTTTGATGCGGTTTGTTTGGGCAGATGTGAAAACACTCAGATCCAAATCTTGTAACACCTTCATTCCTTTTTATTTCTGACATTTTTTCTGTGACATAAATATTGGGTGACATTTGCAATAGCGCCACCATCAGCTGAATTGTGTACAAATGGTATAGTTCAGAGCGGGAGCCTCTCACTAAACTGTATTTTACACACACACACACACACACACACACACACACACACACACACACACACACACACACACAATGATGCATTAAATCTGTTACTTGACTCTTACAGTCATGTGCATTTTGTCTATTTTTCAAAGCGTTAACAAAAGTGTTTGTTTTCATTCGTTCTTTCCCCACAGTTTGAGCTTTTACACTGAACTGGAAGATACTGGAGGACTGAGCCCAGAGGAGTGAACTTGAAAGACTGAGCCTGGAAAAAAGTAGAATTTTCAGATTGCAGATTTCAATACAATAAAGAGCTGATTGGAATTACACGTCTTCTGGATGTTTTTATAGTCAAAGTAAAATTGAATCTTTATCTCTGAAGTGTCTCTGTCAACATTCTGGTTTTTTACATTTGTGAGTGACCTGATACAGAAACATGCAAATGTTTGGGCAGCCTTATCAAACTGACTGTTACTGTGAACAGATAAAATAATCCTTTATTAGTGCTGCAGTGGGTAAATTCACATTATTACAGTAGTAAAGGGATAGCAAGGGATAGTAAAGCTTCCTAAAAAGAAGATAATAGATAAATACACAGTGCAGAATATACAGTATACAGTATAAACATTGTAATGAATAAAGAAAAAATATTTATGGATTATTTACAGGTAATTGCACACAGGGACATGGAAGAAATATTACACATTTTTAGGTTATATTGAACAATAAGTGTCCAGTAATGTGTGGGGGGTTAAGTATTTATGTGTCCGTGGTCTGCTGAGAGCAGTGCTGGTTCTACTGTCTAACAGCAGCAGGAAAGAAGGACCAGTGATGCCGCTCCTTCAAACACTTTGGGTGAAGCAGCCTGTTGCTGAAGGAGCTGCCCATGGCTGCCAGAGTCTCATGCATGGGGTGGGACTCATTCTCCAGAATGGATGTCAGCTTTCCTAACATCCTTCTGTCTCCCACCACTTGCAGTGGGTCCAAGTTATAGATTAGACAAGTTATGGCTTGTTCATAATCATCGTTAGGAAAGACCAGGTGATGCAAATTTCATAGCTTTATAAAAAACCCAGACTCCTTTAGTCTTGTCCCAAAAAAACAGCAGCCATGTGTTCTTCTAAGCCGCTGCCTAGCACTCTGAAAATGAAAATGTTTGATGAACACAAAGCAGGAGAGGCTATAAGATAATCAAGCGTTTTCAGATTCCCATTTCCTCAGTTCAAAATGTAACTAAGAAATGGTCATTAACAGTGGTCAAGGTCAAGATAAGGTCTTTAAGACCACAAAACATTTCAGAGACAGCTGCTTATAGGATTGATACAAAGGAAAATCAAAACCATGTCTGACTGCAAAAGTTTATTTCTAGCAAATTCAAGAAGAAAACAGCACAGCTTTTTTTTTTACTCAGTAAAAAAGCTGAAGTTGAAAGACTATGGTTCTACAAATAGATAATAATCCTCATTAGACCTCAAAAGACCAGGGGTGCCCAAACATTTGCATGCCACATTTAGTAAGTTAAATGTAGAGTAAATGAAATGTGAAACCTTGGTCCTTCAGTTTTAAACTCTAGTGACGAGGCTTATGAACCTCATTTATCACGGTGCTACCTGTACATCTAATTTATCACACACTCTCCTCACACCGTGTGGAGGTGATCAGCGTTCTCTTACAAACTACTCTGACACTGTATCACTCCAGGTTATCTAGGTGTTATCACTACTGTACATTTACGTTCACTTTTTATATAATTCCTTTCGACTCATAGGCTCAGAAATACACGGATCAACCATAACATTAAAAGCCCAATCTTGTGCAAAAACGTCTCCAACCCATAGAGGCATGGTATTTGGTACCAAGATTAATAGTACAGCAGATCCTTGAGTCCTGTAAGTAGTGAACTACTGTAAGTTGTGGTCCTCCACAAGCATCAGTGGGCCTTGGACACAATGAGCGTGTCATTGCTTCACCAGTTGTTCCTTCTTGGAGCAGTTTTGAAAGGTACCGACCACTGCATCCTGGGAAAACCTCACAAGAACTACCTGGTGTTTGGGAGATGTTCTGACCTAGTCCTCTAGAGCAGTATTTCTACAGGCTCAGCACTGAAGTTCAGGTGAAAGTGAATCTGTGAGGTCTAGCGCCCTCTCCTGGTTCAGAAATCACAGTGACATCCCTGACTCAGGCCTTTATATCAGATGCTCAAAGGTTGTGCATGTAGTTCAGCTGCTGTTGTGAAAACGGTGGATGGAATCGGGAAAGATGGGCCAATGTCATCAAGGTCTATGACTCAAAGGTTGATCGCTGTTTAATGACTGACTGGGCAGAAAGCAACCCAAGAGCGCATAATGGCACAGCATTCCTGGATGGATTTTTGTACTACATTGGCGGCTCCGATAGTAATGAGAATGTCTACAAAAGAATACGAAAGTTTGATCTCGTCACAAAGACCTGGCACCCAGTGGGTTCCCATGCATTATTACCGTATCAACTTAAGTGTTGTTGTGCTGGATGGACTCATTGATGTTATGGGTGGCTTCAAAACCGACCACGGTCTGAGTTCAGCAGAGCGCTATGATGCCAAGACCAATCAGTGGACCATGCTACCAGACATGCATGACCGAAGGAGTTGAGCGAGTGCTGTCACCTTCAACAACAAGATAAATACAAACTGTGGAGCTTTAACATCACAAGTGTGTAGAGTAGCCTGAAAACACCCTGCAGTAAAAAGTTGTGAGGTGAGGTGAAGCTGTCACCACACCTAGAACTCCTCTTCCCTCTCTTGCTTCACCTCCTCCTCCACTTGCCCCACCTCCATCAAAATCAGGTACCGCACTTTCTTCCTCCTCCTCTACCTCCAGCTCCACCAACTCTTCCAGCTCCTTCCCCTCTCTCCTTTCAACCTTCTTTCCCACCTCACCTCCTCCTCGTCCTCCCTCCTCATGGATCCCAGTTGATCAAACCTTGGAGCAGACGCCAAACTCTATATCAACTATCACTGCCAAGTTATTTAAAGCTGATGGTTTTAATATTTTGTGAAGTAAAATTGTTATAACTGTTTCACTTGTGTCCAGTTGTGGTATTATTTTCTTAAATTTGATCAGGGGATAATCACTCTAGCACAGTAATCACATTCTTGATTTATTATTTAACCCATAACATCCCAGACTCAGTTTAGAAAGTTGATTGTACTGAAATGTACAGTGCATCCAGACAGCCTAAGGTATTTGAGTATGATGCTACAAGCTTAGCACACCTGTTTTTGGGAAGTTTCTCCCTTTAATTTTTTTGCAGAACCTCTTGAGGTTCATCAATTGGATTAGGAGTGTCTGTGTTCAAGTCTAGGCTCTGGCTTGGCCACTCGGGGACATTCTCAGGCTTGACATGACGCCCTCCTTTGTTATTTTGGCTGTGTGTTTAGGGTCGTTGTCCTGTTGGAAGATAAAGCTTTGTCCCAGTTTGAGGTCCGGAGCGCTCTGGAGCAGGTTATCATCAAGGATGTTCCGATATATCTCTGCAGTCATTTTTCTCTCAACCCAGAAAAACATCCCCACAGCATGATGCTGCCACCACCATGCTTCACTGTAGGAATAATTTTGGCTAGGTGATGAGCAGTGCCTGATTTCCTTCAGACATGATGCTTTGCTTTGAGGCCATAGAGTTCAATTCTTTGTTTCATCAGACCAGATAATTTTGTTTCTTGTGGTCTGAGAGTCCTTTTAGATGCCTTTTTAGAAAACTCCAGATGGGTTGTCATGTGCCTTTTACTGAGATGTGGCTTCCATCTGGCCACTCTACTGTAGAGGTCTGATTGGTGCTGTGCTGCAGAAATGGAGGCCACTGTGCTCACTGGGAAAGAAAATTTTCTGTACCCTTCCCCAGATGTGTCTTGGAAGTCTACAGACAATTCCTAAGACTTAATGGCTTGGTTTGTGCTCTGCCATGCACTGTCCACTATGGGACATAATATTAACATGTGTGTGCCTTTCAAAATCATGTCCAATCAACTGAATTTACCACAGAAACAAGATGCACATGAGCTCAGTTTTGAGTGTCACGGCAAAGGCTGTGAATAGTTATGTACACTATATTTTTGTGTTTTAATGAGTTTAAAGTATGTTTGTTCTCCAATCTGTCAATTCTACATACCGATTTGTAATGAGCCAGGCAATTACAAAAGAACATCCAAATGAAAAGACAGAAATTGTTTGGTCTTCACATTTTTTTAATCAAGTAACAAATTCAAAACTCAACACTTCCAGCAAATCCTAATGACAATTATCAGTGTGGCCAAGGCCAAGTTTTGGTACCTTACAGAGATGTTTCATCTACTCTGGTGAAACTGGTTCTTTTTCATCCTGGGTGCAAGTCATTTTGCATAAGAGTGTCTGGTAACTTAAATATAAATGCAAATGTAAATTCATTTGGCCAGGTGTGAATAAAGTAATCGCACACAGATGAACAACTCCCAAAAGAACTCTTGAGTGGTTTGTAGCAAAAACTTGACCGGACTGACCTCTATACAACCCAACTATCAGATGCACCTCACAATTTTGAGCTAAATGGCTCCCACAGACAGGAGTGCTTTCCATTATTAGAGGCAAAATAGCAAGTAAATAGAGAACTGGTCAAACTGCAGCAGTTCACTGGAGAAGGAGATCAGGCATTTATGGCATTTACCTGATTATCTGATCCAGACAGTTTACAAAGGTGGGCCGGAGTAGTGTTGGAATTCTTGACCAAGATCACTTATAGGTGTAGCACAGTTGCCCAGAGTAGGACTTGAACCCCAGTCTCCCAAATGGTGAGAGGTTTTATCTGTTATCTTCCCCAGTTGCTATAATGACAATGGGATCGAGGAGGCCAGTTACACAGGGCAGTGTAGACCTGGAACAGAAGCAATGAATAATAGACTGGCATTTCTATGGCAGCAGTCCACCGCACTGTACCCAAGTGTGTATGTGCAGCGTGGGCTGGCAGGACACCCAAATGTGAGGCTGATGGTAAGACACAGCATACTTGAAGCACTACGAGTGGCATCCCAGCATGCACCTGAGTCTCAACCACCTCCTGTTTTACCATACGCTAGAGTGGCCTTCACACGAACGCTGCAGTTTTTAAACCAGGTACACGCACACATAGTTCTTTACACATTCATACATATAGATCCCATTAGTTCACATAAGCTCCAAGTGGCTCAGTGATCAAATGTGCTAACTCTATGATCACAGGTTCAAATCCTGGGTCAGTCTGCTGAAGTCTGAGAGAGCAAAATTGGTCGGATGCTGGCTGGCATCACAGGCATCTGTTAGTCATTATATTAGAGCTAGGGACCTGGTGCTTTCCTCTGAGCTACCCAGCAATAGGGGATGGCTTCACATGTATCGGAGGAGGTCTCCTAGTGTTCGGAGCTTCATAAGTGATCGGGGGACAGTCCTAATGGGGTTGGGTTATGGGCACTAGAAAACTGGGTGAAATGTTTTGTTAACAGTTAACATTTCACACTGGGTAAAAGGCCATGGAGTAAAAACGAGGTTTAAAAACAAGTGATGGAGTCTGTCTGACATGGAATAGCAAAGCATTCCACAAAGCTCTATCACCTCTGAGTTTGTTTCATCTTTGGAACGGGTAAAAGCATCTGATCTGACCTGAGAGAGTGAGATGGGACATATGGGTGCAGTAGTTTGTGGAGTGTGAGTAGCACATCTATTAGCATCCCTCACATTTTCAATTGGGGATAGGTCTGGCAAATAGTGTTGGAATAGTTCAAACATTGATTTGTTTGGCATGAACCCATTGCATTCTTTGGTGATGCGGACGTGATTGTTGTTGATGGACAGTAGAAATAATGGTCTATGTGCATGTAGTCTAGTGTTGCACAGCTGTCTTCCATTGGTGCTAGAACTAACAGGATGACTCATGGTCTTCGCTGCAGGGACAAACCACACTTTTCAGACAAGCTGTTCTTGTCACTGGTGCATGTCTTCTTTTATCCACTGCCACCAACAGCCATATCCACACAGCCAGTATGGCATGCAATAAGCTAATAAGACTATCCAGCTTGCTGGAGCACTACAGTGCGACTCTTTAACTCTTCCAACTGCTTGAATTGTGTTCAAACTCTACTTCACTTGCAAAGGATGCTACCAACACAACATGAGCTAGAATGGAAAGCGTATGTAATGGGATGAATATATATATATATATATATTCAGACCTGTCCGTACATAAGTCAAGTGTACAACTTAAATCTTTCACATGTCTCAAAATGTCAAACCAACCAACCAATTTTCATTCCTGCCAGAAACAAACAATGAAAAACAAATCACATGAATTTGGAATTACACACAGCTCAGATAACAATGTGAATCTTTCTTGCCCTGTCTCCCTCTCTCCACAGTACCATTGTCATCTTCTCCATGACTATATAAACTCTGTTGGGTGTGTATTTGGAACATTTGCATCAAGGTATGGCACACTTCAGTAAAAGTGTTTGTCATGCCAATGGGCGCTGCGTCAGACGTAACCCCCACTGCAGTCACTTGATCCCCCTGTTGGACACCGCAAGTGAATTTAACCTTAATTTGAGCTCACACTTCAAATGCATATGTTTATGAAAGCTGGAGTGGAGAGCAGTGTGAGAAGAACACCAATCCCCGAGTGAAACACAGCTGAAGTAAAACAGCTACTGTACAATGCACATACACACACATTCTGTAATGAATTTTGATCATATAATAAAGCATCCTCCCATTAATCATTGTTCAATAAGTTTTTCTGTATGGTTATTTTTATGTATGGAAAACAGAACATGGTCCTTTGGTACATGTTTCATAAATATTTTTTATGAACATTTACAACATATTTTATTCCATTTACATTTACTGTTGAGAATGGGGTAATTAATGTGGCAGATGTGAAAGCACGGAAGAGGAAGCCCTCTTCTGCCAAGACCCTTACATCATGTACAAACCTGCCTGAGACAGAACTGCATGCCTGTCTGAGTGCATTATTTTTTTGTCACTGAGTGCAAATGTAGTTGAATCTCTATTTTTTTTTTTTTTTTTTTTTTTTTTTTTTTTTTTTTTTTTTTTAGATGAATGGAATATTTGAAATGTTTATTAGACTTTCTTTGAAAGTTGTTTTTTGGAGACAATTTTATGTGGACATTGACAATGTATTCTTACAAATGATGGAAATCTCTAAAGAGTACTCCTCTAAAAAATTACCCATGGGCCAATCAGCCATGGGCTTCTCTAAGCAGCTGCCTAGCACACTGAATATTCAAATAATTGATGCCCAAAAGGCAGGTCAGTTTATTTGCTTAGCTGTTCACAGTTTTGTGGACAGACTCAGCTTGGTCTCTCACACACTTTGCATCACCCTGAAGCAAACACAGCAAATAAATTCAAAATCCCAAAGTGGGTCAGCAGCGTCCAAATGCAGCCGCCTGATATATCACAAAATGACCTATTTGGCCACTTTTTAACTGGGAATCAGCAACATGCATATCCAAACAGTATTACATTACCATTGCATCAATAGGCCCCTTTAAGAGTGAGGTCACACTATTTTGCTATTTTACAGAATATGAGCAATAAGTTGAGTCATATAGTCAGTGTTGGATGTTTTTTTAGAGCAATATCAGCAGGTGATTTAAGCTGTGTGGTCAGTGTGTGTGGTCCTTGGAGAGGACAAGTTTCTGTGCAGAGCCTGCAGCTCTTGTATGAGGAGAGAGATTTCATCAGCTGTTTCCTGCCTTTGCTTCACCTCCTCAGATAGCCTGTGTAGAGCACTTCTCTGTTGAACTAGAAGAGTCACACACACACACACACACACACACACACACACACACACACACACACAGAAAACATTTACCTATTTTCCCATATAAGGACACCTGATTCTAAAATATCTAAGAATTGCTGTTAATAGATGGTTGCCATAAAAATGCCATAAACAAGCACATTTTTCTCATTGTAATTCGGGTAGCTAGCTCAAAGAACCTCTAATATTGTCTGAAAAGAAAAATGTTATCATTAGAGAAACAGATCTCAGAATAAGAATCCAGAATCATCTCCCATTAAGAACAAAAAATGGGACACTCACCTAGGAACGTGAAAATGAGGATAAGGGTGAGCAGAATTAAAAATGTAGCTGCACACAACAAGGAACAGCGCCACCTAGTGGGAATGCACACATTGCTGAACTGATTTAAATAGGATCTTCTTTGATGGCCAGTTTGAAAGACAACCGGTCTGTCCAGCATCGAAAAATTTCCATTAGTGGATGGAGGCTGGGGACGGGGTGGTCTGATACCTGAGATAAGAAAAGATAGAATAAGAGTACTGATTTGCAAAGGATAATTAATAATAGCATATTAGTGCATCTAAAAGAGTAAAAATAATTTCATTAAAAAAGGTAAATGGTCATATTTTATATTCATTATATGTAAATTGAAATATAACACTTTATTTGTTCAGAACAGCATACAGCTGTATAAGCTCATGAACATCCAGAATCTCATAAATTTAGAAGCTCAGATTATTAGAATATTTAAGTGCAAGTTTGAATAAAGGACTAATTAGAGAGTATTAACACTGATAAAGAAAGGGCTTGTAATGAATATAAAACCTGACATTTGAATAATTTAATCAAATTATTTTTAAAAACCCTGAGCTGTGATGTAAGTGTGTACATGTTAAACAATAATGACAACATATATTATAACAATTCTGAGTACCAGTGCACACTGGTTCACTTTGAACACATCATTTATGATACAATGTGAAAAACAACTACAGAAACAATATTTTTGATTAAAAGTCACTATAAACAGTGCAACAGGAAAGTAATCACAGAGCTTCATTTTTTCCACATTTTGTTATGTTATAACCTTATTACTACACACAATACTCCACATTTACAAAGTGAGAAATGTTTGTTTGAAATCTTTGCAAATGTATAAAAAAAGACCAAAAATATAACATGTACACAGCATGGTACACCTGTTTTTGGAAAGTTTCTCCTGTTCTTCTTTGCAGAACCTCTCAAGCTCCATCCATTTTTAGATATCTCCAGAGATGTTCAATTAGGTTCAAGACTGGACTCTGGCTGGCCCACTCAAGGACATTCACAGAGTTGTCCCAAAGCCACTCCTTTGTTATCTTGGCTTTGTGTTTGGGGTTGTTGTTGTTCTGTTGGAAGATAAACCTTCATCGTAGTCTGAGGTCCAGAGCGCTCTGAAGCAGGTTATCATCAAGGATGTCTCTGTACATCCCTGTAGTCATGTTTCTCTCAACCCTGACTAGTCTCCCAGTTCCTGCAGTAGAAAAACCTGCCCATAGCATGATGCTGCCACCACCATGCTTCACTGTAGGAATGATATTAGCTAGGTGATGAGCAGTGCCTGGTTTCCTCCAGACATGATGCTTGACATTCAGTCCAAAAAGTTGCAAACACTGCAGACAGGCTGTCATGTGCCTTTTACTGAGGAGTGACTTCAGTCTGGCCACTCATACAGGCCTGATTGGTTGAGTGCTGCAGAAATAGTTGTCCTTCTGGAAGGTTCTCCTCTCTCTACATAGAAAGGTTGGAGTTGAGTTACCATTGGTTTCTTGGTCACCTCCCTGACAAAGGCCTTCCTTCCACAATCACTCAGTTTGTATGGGTGGCCACCTGTAAGAAGAGTTCTGGTGTTTCGAAACTTCTGCCATTTATGGATGACGGAGGCGACTGTGCATATTGGGATGTTCAATGCAGCAGATCTGTGTTTCCACACAATCCTGTCTCAGAGGTCTTCAGACAATTCCTTAGACTTCATGGCTTCGTTTATCTTCATGACCTGCAGGGTCTATTATGGGACCTTATATAAACAGATGTGTGCCTATCCAAATAATGTCCAATCAACTTAATTTACTACAAGTGTACTCCAATCAAGCTGTAAGAACTTCTGAATGATCATCAGCAGAAATTTGGAGTATCATGGCAAAGGCTGTGAATACTTATATACATTATATTTTTGTGTTTTTATTTTTAATAAATTTGAAAAAATCTCAAACAAACTTTTATCACTTTGTCATCATGGGGTATTGTGTGCAGAATATCATTCAGCCACTGTGTGTATACATGTTATATATTAATATAATAAAGATATTTTATATACTAGTACTGAATGTATACATCACTCTATATGTGAAATTTCACTTATTTTACATGAATGTACTCAGGAAGGTTTCATTACAGCACTGCTGGTATGATTTTAATATTTTTTTTTTCTGGACATACTACACTGTCAATATATTTTGACTTTGGTATGTGTGGAACTCAACCTGTAAAACTTAGCCTTTGTTGGTTCTTGTTCAGTGATTCATCCTCAGTACCACATACCTTTGCTATGCTGTTCTGTGTGTGTGCGGTAGAGGTCACTGATTGAGTCCACAGAGTGCAGTTCAATCTCAGTCAGGTCTTTATCACTGACTCGCACAAACGCTGGAGGAGGAGATGGAGTTGAATTCACCATCACTCCTGCTTGGAGAGACAGAATAAGTTTTTTTAGGTGACACTGTCACAGCTGACACTGTACCTCTACTGCAATGGTCTCCATCCATCCCCCTCTGGAGAGCTGCCTTCCTGCTGGTTTGAACTCAAAATCAAACATATCCCATTCAGTCAGTCAAAAAGGAGGGCAGTAATTAGTAGAATCAGGTGGGGTGAGTTAGGGTTGAATCCAAAGTCTATAGGGAGGAAAGTCTCCAGCAGTAGGGTTGGAGACCACTCCAACAGTACCAACACACTAACTCACCTCAAACATGATATATACGGTCACATATTGTAACATTATCATTTGTTATTATCCACTCTTACTCATGACCCCATACAGTGATGTTTTTGCCCAACTTCTAGACCATGAAGCCAAGGGTTCTTCAACTTCTCAAGTCATTTATAAAACCAATGTGTATCTGATATAGATTCAGCAAACCTGATCTGAACTTGTATGGTTTTCCTTTACTTGTGTGAATTTTTGACTTTTGGTCTGTTGCTCCTGTAAGCACTATACATAAAACAGGATTATCGAACTTTGAATATGTCCCACAACATTTGTAAGAAAATCACATTTTCAAAATGATGATACATTTTTAGGCAGTAAATTAAATCAGAACTCCCAAAAATTGCCTGTTACCAAATGACATCAATTATTTAGGTTTGCATTCATTTTATTAATTTAACTGTATTTTACTGTATCCAGACAGAAATAAGCACTGCAACATCAACAGGTCTGTGCACTGGAAATCTGGAAATCAGCACTGGCCCAGTTTTCCCATACCAGTGTATTTCTAGAATTTTTAATGTAAGAATGCATGACATAATTATATTACAATTATAATAAATGTAAACTTCAACACTGTGTGATGTAGATATTCACAAAGCATACAATAGCTCTGATCAAACTTTGTGGAAAATAAAACTGGAATAGATCTATAATTATGACAGCAAATATATGATAATTTATAAAATATTTTATATTTGGATCATATATATATATATATATATATATATATATATATATATATATATATATATATATATATATATATATAATTTTTTTTTTTTTTTTCTTCCTAAACTGTTTTATATAAACCTGTTGTGTTGTTTTAAAATCTACTGAACAAACTAATAAAACAATGTTACAACTGTTACAACATATCTGGCATTTGATTTGCAATGTGATCTGCACAAAATCTACCATGAAAAAAAACTAAAACTATCTCTTATCTCACCTTTGGGAGGCATCCTCATCAGACAGTGGAGAGGTACGTGGCTGTTTTTTCAGTCCTGCTTGAAAACTCCAAATACACAAAAAAACAAGGTAGCTCAAGCTTCCAGTCAGACCACACCCTCATTAGAATCCCTGACCACAATATAGACTCATATATATTTTCATAACAAAGTAAATACAATCTTGAACTCTCTAGAAGTGGAAAGCACAAAGCAGTTTAGCCCTGGTTGCTCAGCTCTGGACAGTCTGGACTGTCCAAAATTCCCAAACCCAAAATAGCAGCAGCAGCATGGAGGCAGAGACAGATATTAATAGATTCTGGGCCAAACAGAGATTCAGTTGTAATGGACAGGCAAAGTGGCACCCAACACTTAGGTCCAACAAGGCCTACACAGAACTCAAGCATAGAGTGTAATACACACTGAAATTACTGTCTAATTTTTCATCTTCAATTTAAGTGAGGCCTGTGTGTGTGTGTGTGTGTGTGTGTGTGTGTGTGTGTGTGTGTGTGTGTGATTTTATTTGATGTTTAACTTTTTTTAATAATCATAATGGTTTGAAAAAAGTTCATTTTAATCACTCATTTAAAGGTATCTTGACTATTTCAGTCTTGGCATTTCTTGCATTTGAATTGGAAATCCCAAATCATGAAATATGAATATATACAGGTGTGCTCAAAAGTTTATGTACCCTGGCAGATGTTTTGCTTTCTTGGCCTTTTCTCAGAGAATATGAATGATAACACAAACATTTTTCAACTCATAGTTAGTGGTTTGTTCTTCAAAGTGACCTTCATTTTGTTCTGCTGTAGCCAACGACAGGTCGACCTACCCTTGTGTTTTGGATTGTTGTCAGTGTTAGAACATCCAAGTACGTCCCATGCGTAGCTTCCGGTTGAAGTGGCAAATTTGCCTCCAGGATTTGCTGATAACAGGAAACAGGATTTCCTCAACTTTTACCAAGTTTCTTGGTGTTCCTTTCATCAGTGTTGTTGACACTTCTCCAAATGTAACATTTTATGGTTGTGGCCAAAAAGTTTGATTTTGGTCTCATTACTCCAAATGACCTTGTTCCAGTAGTTTTGAGCCTTGTCTCTCTGCTGTTTGACTTATTGTAGAAGAGATACTTTTTGGCATTTGTGCAGTAATGGCTTTCTTCTTGCGACTTGACCATGCAGCCCATATTTATCTTAAGTGCCTATATTGTGCATCTGAATCAGCCACACTGGGGTGCAGATAGTCGTGTATTTTAGCCAATGTTCCTTTGTGGGTTTTTCTTTGCATCCCGAACAATTTTCCTGGCTGTTGTGGCTGACCTTGTTGGTCTGCCAGACAGACCGGACACACACACACACACACACCCTGATTACAATCAAACAGGTCACAGGTGAGAATAGGTTCAAGGTTCGATTTATTTGTCATGTACATAGTTATACACAGTACAACATGCAGTGAAATGCTTCTTTACAACTGTCTGCACCCACAGATCAATAGTGGAGAAGGGAGAAGGTAGGGAGAAGGGTAAACAGAATAACAGAATAAATCTGTGCAATCTGTGTAGAAAAATAAATAAAAACTAACTAAATAACTAAACTCTGATACTAAATAACTCTGAGGAAGGAAAATTATTTAGCGGAGGTAGGCATGTGAATAGTTTCCAGTTTGTGTAGGAACCCTGAGAGGTATATAAAGTGCAAAGTGCGTTGTTTGCTACATAATGTACATAATGTTGTTTTTAATAGTGTTGGTGAATATGAGAGTCTGTTGGTGAATATGAGAGTCAATGTGTGGAATGTGGGATTTTGGGTTAAAAATGAAGTTGGATCTGGTTCGGAGTCCGAACAGACTGAGCAAAGAATCTCAGTCTCATCCTTTTTGTGGTGGATCTCAGTGAGCGGAACCGCTTTCCTGATGGCAGCAAAGTGAAAAGCCCATTGTTAGGATGACTGAGGTCCTTCACGATCTTCATGGCTTTCGACCAGCACCGCTTGTTATAGATAGTCTGCTGATCTGGAAGTGTTGTCCTCATGATGCGCTCAGCAGAACGCACCACTTCTGCAGGGTCTGTCTGTCCGGTTTGGTGCTGTTTCCGAACCAGTTCCTAGTGAGGATGCTCTCGATGGTGCAGGAGTAGAAGTTCCGCAGTACCATGGAGGGCAGTCTGAAGTCCCTAAGGCATCTGAGGAAGTAAAGACACTGTCAGGGATTTCTTTGCCAGGATGCCGGTGTGGCAAGACCATGTCAGGTCTTCCGAGATGTTGACTCCAAGGTATTGGAAGCTACCTTTGGATGTTACCTTTAGTAGCCATCCAAACCAATTTGTGTCAACGTCTGTGCATGTTATCAGGCCAAAAACACCAGGGTATGTGAACTTTTGATCAGAGTCATTTGGATGTTTCTGGAAGTCATTATGATTTAAAAAGAGAACACAGTTGTTTGACAATAAATGGCTTCACCCAACCACTAACTATGAGTGGAAAAAAGGTTTTTGTGTTATTATTCATATTGTCAGGTATCTGTCACGTCCCTGTGGTCTGTGTTTTTGTTTACCATCCCATGTGCTTTAGAGCACGTCATGTCTCCTCCCATTCCCAGCTGTGTTCCATTTGTAACCCTGCCCCATCGTTATCATGTACCAGACGTGTCTTATGTGATTGTGTATATAAGTCCCTTGTCTTTTGTTAGTCCTTGTCGGTCTTTGTGGTTATGTGGCTTTGTGACTTCGTGGTTTCTTGGCGTGTTTATTTGTATCCTGTTAATAAATACAACCCAGCGTGTATGTCCGCAACTACCTGTGTCTGGAAGTGTTACATAAAGACTGACCTATCATGGACGTAGCTGGGTTGTCCAAGTTTGCTGGATCCCAACTGGCTATCCGCCGGGACCCATTCTCTGGTGGCCTGAAGGAGCAACAGGACACTGTGCGGACCAGCAGCCGGAGGAGGCGCAATAGGTGGCGCACTTGGGGCGCTCCCTCACCAGAGGACTGCTCCTCAAAGGGTGGGGAGAATTTTGGGGGGGCGCTACGGGTTGGCGCTGCAAGCCTTGAGCTGTGTGAGGCGAGAGGTGAGGCCTGCTGGCGGGCTGTTGATGGGGGTTCTGGGCTGAAAGACATGTCGGATGTGTGGCAGTTCCTGAGCTATGTGTGCAGGCCTTCCAGCCCAGTTCCCCTCAGACCTCAACAGCCTCCCAGGAGGGCTGCCTTGGCCTCAGGGGCTGCTTCCGCTCCAGTCCGGAGGGTGGAGCTTCGCGGTGACGTCGACGCTCCGAGGGCGGGGCTTTCCGCCAACGTCGACGCTCCGAGGGTGGAACCCGCTGCTCTGGATCCAGCTCCACTCCGGGAGCTGAAACCCACTGCACCAGCTCCGGCTCCAGCTCGGGAGCTGAAACCCACTGCTCCAGCTCGGGAGCTGAAACCCACTGCTCCAGCTCCGGTTCCAGCTCCAGTCCGGGAGCTGAAACTCACTGCTCCAGCTCCACGTCTAGATCCAGTCCGAGAGCTGGAATCTTCAGCTGGAGGTCCGTCTCCTGTCGAGAAGGTGGCGCCCGCCGCCAGGGTTCGAGGGTCGGCGCCCGCCGCCAGAACTGTGCCCAGACTGACTCCAAAGACTTTTGGGACATTTGCCAGTTCTGGGCCCAAGCCCATATACCAACCCATGTCTGTTCCTGTCCTTGTGCCGATATCTGTCCCAGTGTTGGTTCCTTTATCTGTTCTTGTCCCCATTCCTGTGTTTTGGTTTAGTTATCCCTGTTCCTGTCACTGTTTACGTGTCAGTCCCGGTCTGTGTGTTTGTTCCTGTACAGAGTCCTGTCTTGTCTCCTGTTCATGTCTAGTCCTGTTTCGTTTCTGGTCTCTCTCCTGTTCCGTCCCTGTCTATTGTTGGTTTATGCGCCCCGGAGTTGTGCATTGGGAGAGGGGCCAACTGTCACGTCCCTGTGGTCTGTGTTTTTGTTTACCATCCCATGTGCTTTAGAGCATGTCATGTCTCCTCCCATTCCCAGCTGTGTTCCATTTGTAACCCTGCCCCGTCGTTATCATGTCCCAGACGTGTCTTATGTGATTGTGTATATAAGTCCCTTGTCTTGTTAGTCCTTGTCAGTCTTTGGTTATGTGGCTTTGTGACTTCATGTGTTCTCGTTGTGTTTATTTGTATCCTGTTAATAAATACAACCCAGCATGTACATCCGCAACTACCTGTGTCTGGAAGCGTTACACATATTCTTTGAGAAAAGGCCAAGAAAGCAAAACATTCTATGTAAATTTGAGCAAAACTGTAAATGTACAGTGCATATTTGGATCATTTTCCAATATTCCTATCATGTCCTCTTATCCATTTAATCTTTGACAAACTTCATTTCAACATTGGAGGCACCAGAACAGTAGGTCACAACGCAACTGCAATAAGTCCAAGGACAAAATTATTTCTATTACATTCTCCTACCTGTGTAACAAGATGCGAATGTCTGTGACTCTGGATCAGACAATGAGCTAAATCAGCATTTCTCAACCTGTGGTCTAAGGACCACCAGTGGGCTGTGAAGCACTCTCTAGTGGTCCTTAGACCCATTCTAAGGGGAAGGCAGTAGTCCAACTGGTCAGTAAAGCCATGTTACTCAGAAAAGTGTAGGTGAAAAAACATGTTAAAATCAGGAGCTCTATCGATAAACATATAATCATGAACAAAATCATTCGTGTACGAACTCAATTACATCAGAACTTATGTGATAGTCAGTAGACGGCTTGTTGACATAGGGTCTGATACAGAGACAGAATTCAGACAGAATGAAAAGTTACACTTTCTTTCCTACTTGTCTGTGTGAGGGACATTTAGCACAGATGTTTCTATGGAGACCTGCTGTTTTGAAGCTCCTGTTCAGAACCTGATTCTCACATTGTCAGCAGCAGCACTTGAGAAATAAAAGAACATTTCCATAAAAGCTGAGTCGTGTTTCCTTGTAGGCCATTATAAACAGGTGGACCCTGAGCTGGGAACCTTTGAGATCCTCTGGTCTAAATGGTGGAACTGGAAACATGGGGGTGGTGTGTCTGAGAGGCTGTTGAAATGTTATGGTGATTGTGTTTGAGAAGAACTGAGTATTAATTCACTACACCGGCCTTCTTTAACCTGTAGAAAACCACACACACGTCAGTGACCCTCAGGAAACCAGACTAAACCGTTCAATACAGACAATCACTACATTTCCCACAATCCCGCGTAAATTCCAGCGCTCTGATTGGCTCGTTGGATCGTGGGAGCGGAGTCCAACCGGCGCAGGCTGAGCAGAGCGGCCGGACCTGAAGGGGAGCAGAACCGAACAATGTTGGCCCGAGTTTTGGTTCGAGGCCGCTGTGAGATCAGGAACCGAGTGTCCAGTGGGTCAGCACGGCTGGGTCTGCCGGGACACCCGGAGAGGAGCACCAGTACAGAGGTAGAGCAGCGGGGAACTGGGGGAACTGGGAGAACTGGGGGAAAGCACTGGGTCAGAAAGTGATTGGGGAAGAAAAGGGCTGCGTCCCAAACCACACTCTGACCAGTCTGACAAAGTCTAGAAGAGCTCACATGAGTGTAAAGGGCAAATCTGTTATTTATGTATTAAAGTGGTAAAGAGTGATGACAGGGGACAGATCTGTCCTCTGAGAGATTCACTGTTCTCTGTCCTCTGTCCCAGCTGCTGTTTGGGTCCATGTTTTACGATCCTCACTCAGGCGCATCTGCAGCTCTGCGTCCATCTGCTTCACCTGATTAAGAGCACGAGAGCGACCATGCGAGCCTTCTCTCTCTCTCTCTCTCTCTCTCTCTCTCTCTCTCTCTCTGTCTCTGTCTCTGTCTCTGTGTGTGTGTGTGTGTTTCAGCTCTTGTGATGTCGCTCTGCTCGACTGAACTGTCAGTTGTGAGAACACAGTGTGAGTAGTTGTAAGAAGAAGTGTTCAGCTCCAGGGCAGTGTAGTATAGCAGTGACCTGACAGACCAGGTCGAACATATACATATATTTTGATTTGTTTGAATTAACCTTTAGAACACTAGACCAGTTTTGTGCAGTTTTTTGCTGCTTGATGTGCTTTAATTCACCCTAAAATAATTAAAATCCCATTTATAGGAGACCGTCACACATGCCAGATGATGCTGTTTTAGATCCTGTTGATTTGGATCAAAGTGCCTACATTTTAATAAAGACTAAAAAAACACTTTGCAGATTTAAATCCTGTACCCTCAGACAGTTTGGATGGCATTTAGCTTGTTTTGCAAAGACTAATCTCCTGTCAGAGCAGTTGAGATTTAGGTGATCAGCAGAGCCAGGTCCACAGCCCAAAGGTCACTTTTCCCTTTTCACAGTTCAATAAGCTTTTTTCATTTTCATTTAGCATTTATACATGTCCATGTAAATGGGACTGCTGGTATTGACTGGGTGTACATGTTTGAGTGTAAGAGGGTCTGATCTGCTGGGTCTGATCATGTGAAATTTTGCAGGGCTGAATGTATCGCATTAGTGTAACATTAGTACTGTTGCCAATTAATGAATCACTTATTGCCTTGTAAACTCTGAGCCAACAGTAGAGAACAGCAGGAAACATTAATTTTCTGATTAATTACAGAATGCCTTCACCATTCAAATTCATTTTGAAACACTACTTATATTACAGCATTCTACAGTCATGAACAAGAGTACACTTCAACATATGTACATTTGCTCTTCAATTAAACCTATTTTCAAAAGTCACTTTAAACCTCGTTGCTCTTGGTTGCTGAAGTGAGTGGAATCATCTTGGCAAGATCCAAAATAGCTCTCTGATGCCTTCATAAATAAGGCTGTAGCAGATCTGGAACTGTGCACCTTCACAGAGGAGGGCATTTGAGGTCCTCACTAGGTGCAAGATTTTGTCCTGACTGCCTGGATTTGCACATCTTTCAAAAGTCTTCATTTACAGGTTTATAGTTTTCTACTGATTGAAACCTGTGGAGGTGCACAGATCTGATGTATTCATTTCTCTCTCTCCCAGGTGTCTCTGAAGCGGACTCCTCTTTATGACTTTCACAGATCTCAGGGGGGGAAGATGGTGGAGTTTGCTGGGTGGAGCATGCCAGTACAGTACAGAGACAGCCACATCACCTCCCACCTGCATACACGCCAGCACTGCTCCATTTTCGATGTCAGTCACATGCTACAGGTGTGTGTGTGTTCCTTTTAGTTATCTTGTTAAGCTTTAGTCTTGAGCCATGCTTTTAGTCATCTGCTTTTCAAGGCTTTGAAATATGTATGTTTTGTGTATTTCCAGACCAAAGTCTATGGGAAGGACAGAATTAAGTTCATTGAGTCTTTGATTGTTGGAGACATTGCAGAACTAAAGGACAACCAGGTGACTGGCACACATTTTTTGCTTAAGCATATTGTAATCTGTTCTGGGGTGTTCAGTGTGAAGAACATCTGCATGTTTTGCAACAAAAATAAATAAAACCAGGGAAAAATGTGCCTATCAGCCATAACATTAGAAGTGAGTAATATTGATCTGGTTACAATAGTGCCTCCCAAAGGGTGGGAACAACTCATTAGGCAGCAGTCAGTGCTTGAAGTTGATGTGATGCTGGCAGGAGTAAAGGGCAAGCATAAGAATCTGAGACTCTTTTGACAAGGACCAATTTGTGATGGTTCAAAAACTGGTTCAAAGTATCTCCGACATATCAGTCTTATTGTCTGTGTCCAGTATACAGTGGTGTGTACCTACCAAAAGGTTCAAAGTGGATTACAATCAGTGTAGGCCCCATCTCACAGCAGGACTGGACAGGACAGGATCTGCTGCTAGTGTTTTTGTGCGGGATACCACAAAAGACCTTCAGAGGTCTTGTGGAGTCCAATCCTCAACTTCTCAGATCTGTCTAACGGCATGACTGGGACCAAAAAAATATTAGGCAGGTGGTTCTAATATTACAACTAATGGGTGTAGAGCAAGAAGATTTGTGATGACAGTACTGTGCTTTTTATGCCCACAGAACATAAAGAAGCTTCAAAGGTTTACAGTAAAAAGCTAGTGATTTTCTGTGTGTGCATAGGGAACCCTCTCACTGTTCACCAACGCTAAAGGAGGAATCATGGATGACCTGATAGTGACGAAGACAGATAAGGGGTACCTATATGTGGTGTCCAATGCTGGCTGTACAGACAAAGACTCCGCCCATATGAAGGTAGGTGGCAGTCATGTTAAGAGACTAGGAAATGTTCATGGAAACTCAAATAATATGTTCAATGAAATAAATTGTAAACATTACAAGCTGCTCCTCTCTTACCTCACTATCCATTCGACGAGATGGCTGATGTCACTCAGTCATGCTGATTAGAAGAGCAGACTGGTTGCTTTTAGAGGGTTTACAGGCTTTTAAGTTTCATGGCTATCTCCAAGGAAACATGTGCAGTCATCATTGCATTGCATCAAAAGGTCTAATGCTCTCTACCTCAAGGATCTGAGGATTGCAGGTTGCATGCTGCTTGTCATCAGCAGCAGGAGTCTGAGAGAAATTGGACATTCTCTCTCTGGGTGGGTAGATGGGGCTGTCTCTCCCTATATCACATTGATGCTGTCTGACCCAGCAAGAAAACCGTCAACGACAGACTGACATTCTGCAGGAAGTATAGGGATTGGACTGCAGAGGACTGGGGTAATATTATGATTGTTTGGGACATCTGGAAGAATGATTGTTTGGAGAAAAAGGGTGAGGCGAACCTTGAGTCCTGTGTCATGCCAACAGTGAAATATCTTGAGACCATTAATCTGTGGGGTTGCGTCTAATTGAGGGGAGTGGGTTCACTCTGAACACTGACATGAATAAAGAATGGTATCAAAACATCTTCCAGCTTCTCCCAACAGTCCAGGAGCATTTTGGACATGAACAATGATTTTTCCAGCATGATGGATCACCAAGTCACAAGTCAAAAGTGATAACTAAGTGGCTCTGTGAGCAAAACATTGAAATTGAACCTCATGATAAAAAAAGGCTAACAAGGTATGCAAAGACAAATGGACAGCAGACTAATTATAGAACTACAAAGTGCTCCTGTGTGGTAAGTGTAGCTGATAAAAATGAACAGTGAGTGTACAAATAAGTAGGTGTCATAATGTTGGGGTTGACTTGTAAACCAGTAAAACAGTTATCATGTCATCATGCTGTGATGTGATCTCTTGATTAACAAAATGCGGCTACATAATATGTCTATACTAACTGTCAAAAGTTTCAGAACCCATATTGGGTGTTCTGAAATATTTGACCAGTAGTGTAAATATAATTCCAGTTTGCAATGATTCTTTTATTTTACATTCAAATATACTTTATAAATACTTACAAATATAGAGTTACTGTAGGAGCACCCTTGGTCAAATCACATGTTTTTTGAATATCCTATCTGAAAATAGAGAACATACTCCTACATTTTAAATGCACATTTTATTGCTTAATTTTACATGTTGAGGATGTTATTGAAGACTTTGAGAGTTTCTGTGGTTTAAGAACCTATAATCATATTTGAAATGACACATTGACAGTTGTCACATCAGTAAAGGTCTATTTAACTACATCTTTTCTATTTTCTTAAAACTGAAAATGCATTGTGTTAGATGTTGTTGAGGAAGCTTCACAATTACAAGACCATAAATTGTTGGGCTTGGATGCTGGTGCTCTTCATTGTTAAGTTAGTCTTTGTTCTTGTTTCTCTGTTTGCAGGCCAAACTGCATGAATTTAAAGCTGCAGGTCATGATGTTGATTTGGAATATTTGGAAGAGAGTTTGATTGCCCTGCAAGGTAAGAATAATTAATCGTCCACTGTCTACATACAGTACAGGCTAAAAGTTTGGACACACCTTCTCATTCCCAGTTTTCTGTATTTTCATGACTATTTACATTGTAGACTCTCACTGAAGGCATCAGAACTATGAATGAAAACATGTGGAGTTTTGTACTTAACAAAAATGTGATATAACTGAAAACATGTTTAATATTCCAGTTATTCTATTCTAGTTAGTCTAATATCTCTCAAAGGGTGGCTATTTTGAAGAAACTAGAATATAAAACATGTTTTCAGTTATTTCACCTTTTTTGTTAAGTACATAACTCCACATGTGTTCATTCATAGTTTTGATGCCTTCAGTGAGAATCTACAATGTAAATAGTCATGAAAATACATACCTGTACTGTACATGCCTGTGAGTGAGTGTTAAAAATAGAGAGTGTGCTTCACATATTAATCTTTTTAATCTTGGAATTTTTGTTTTTGTGTGCAAATATAGGTCCATCAATGACCAAAGTTCTGCAGGAGGGTATGTGTGATGATCTCAGTAAGCTGACATTCATGACCAGTGTCTTGACCACAGTATTTGGCATCCAGGGCTGTAGGGTCACTCGCTGTGGATACACTGGGGAGGATGGCGTTGAGGTGTGTCTGTAAAATACAATTTTAATTTGGTATAATGCTGAAATATATTGATAAGTAATTCTGAATGTCACAAACAACTCAAGAGCATTGCTGTCACACAACAAAATCTCCAAAATGTTATCTTTTATAGGAAAAAAATCTTTAAATGGAAACTTTTAAATGGAAAATTTTGGAGCATTTCTATTGGAAACACAGCACATAGAACAACTTCCAGATTCATGTTTTGTCAAAAAGTTAATTTTGTGACAGTGAATATATGATCTGAAGATCCATTTAACCAGCCAGCATGCTCATGTGGGACTCACATGAGTAAAACCTAGACTTGGTGGGTTCTAGGTGGACATGGACACTGAGTGTGTTAGTACATGTTGTTACTGAGACCCAGGCTGTGACCTAAATGGATTTCTGTTCCCTCATTAGTGTTGCACTATATAGGGAGAGATAATTTAGTTTACTAAGTAGTATTAGAAACACAGATGAATTCAGTCACCTCATCAGCAATGCGCATCACATGGTTCCATTCTAGGACTCAATGTACAGTGTGCAAGCCAGATGGGGCCCCTGTTTAACCACACCTCATTCCATTAGGGGCTGTGGTGGACATCCATATGTGGTGACAACATGGAACCCATGGACAAAACTACCCATCCAGACCCTACATGGGCGTGTTAGATGGGAAAGGGTTTAAACGTTGATTGACTTTTCATGGTTATACAGTGCATCTGGAAAGTATTCACAGCACTTCACTTCAACATTTTACATGTTACAGAAATTCTACCACAATGGCTCATGATGACAAAGTGAGATGTTTGAAATCTTTGCAAATTTATTGAAAATAAAAAAATATATAACGTACATAAGTATTCACAACCTTTGCTCAATAATTTGTTGAAGCACCTTTGAAAGCAATTCTCCATCTACATCTACATCCTCAAGTCTTGGCTGGCCTGTTTTGGGGAAATTTCTCCCATTTTTCTAAAGCTCCATCAGGTTGAATGGGGAGTGTCTGTGCACAGAGATATTTAATCAGGTTCAAGTCTGGGCTCTGGCTGGGCCGCTCATGGACTTTTACAGTGTTTTCCTGAAGCCACTCCTTTATCTTGGCTTTGTACTTAGGGTCGTTGTTCTGTTGGACGATAAACCTTCATCCTTGTCTGAGGTCCAGAGTGCTGTGGATCAGGTTATCATCAAGAATGTCTTCATTGCTCCAGTCATCATTCCCTCAACCCTGACTATTCCACCAGTTCTAGCTGCAGAAAAAGTCCTTTAGGTGCCTTTTGACAAATTCCAGATGGGCTGTCATGCTTTTCACTGAGGAGTAGCTTCCGTCTGGTCACTGTACCATACAGGCCTGATTAGTGGTGCTGCAGAAATGTTAGAGCTCTGTCAGAGTGACCACTGGGTTTTTGGTCACCTCCCTGTCTAAATCCCTTCAACCAAATCAGTCTGTGAAGAGTCCTGGTGGTTGCAAACTTCTTCAGTTTATGGATGATGAAGGACACTGTGCTCATTTGGGACCTAAAATGTATCAACCATGTTCCTGTACCATTTTCCAGATCTGTGTCTCGATTCAATTCTCTCTCTACAGACAATTCCTTAGACCTAATGGCTGGGTTTGTGCTCTGACATGCACTGTTTACTACGGGACCTTGTGTGTATTTTTCCAAATCATGTCCAGTCAGCTGAGTTTACCACAAGTGTACTCCAATGAAGCTGTAGAAACATCTGAAGGATGATCAGTGGAAATAAGATGCACCTGAGCTCAATGTTGAGTGTCATGGCAAAGGCTGGGAATACTTATGTACATGTTATACTTTTATTTTTATTTTCAATAAATTTACAAAGATTTCAGACAAACTTCTCACTGTCATTGTGGAGTACTTTGTGTAGAATTTAATCCATTTTAGAAAAAGGCTGTAACATAACAAAATAAGCAAAAAGTGAAGCACTGTGATTACTTACCGGACTCTCTTACTTTTTTTAAGCAACCCTTAATGAAACCTATTTGGTGGTGTAATGAGTGGTGTAATAAGGGTGTAATGTAGAGAAACTGCTATGTCATGGAAGCAACAGTGATTTTATTTAACTTACAAAATACCTTTAAACAGTTATGTTTGGTAAAACCTGAATTCTGCCATTACTACTGGACATTTGTAAGGATGACAGTATTTATATTGTGTATAGTGTGCATTTTTCAGGTTAACAAAACCCTGTGTTTTGAAGCGTGTGTATAATTTTACTTTGCTTAATGCTAATTGGTTAAGGAAGGAAGGAAAGGTGCACATTGGCCATCTGTGGTGCACACAGGGGAAATTGTCCTCTGCATTTTATCCATCCAAACACAGTGATTTTACACTTTTGCACATTAGTGAGTTCACGCACTAATGGGCAGTGAGCACACATGCCCAGAGCATTAGGCAGCCCTATCCACAGGACCCAGGGAGTACTTGCTGCCATTACATGTGAGCTAAATCACCCTAATGTTCATGTGCAATAGTAAAGAAGCAAACATCAGTCACAAAACACCCTTAGGGTATAGAGGAAGACCATCAAATTAGATTTTGTCTTTTTTTCCTATGTGTTTGTCCTGTCTGTCAGATTTCAGTTCCACGTGACAGTGTGGTTACACTGACTGAGAGGTTGCTGGTCAATAGTGAGGTGAAGCTGGCTGGCCTTGGTGCCAGAGACAGCCTCAGGCTGGAGGCAGGGCTCTGTCTCTATGGCAATGACATTGATGAGACGACAACACCTGTGGAAGCAACACTTGTCTGGACCATAGGTATGTCTTCATACTCAAAACTACTTCTTGTTTCTAGAAGTTGAAATGTGTGTGTGACTGTCTGTGATGGGATATGTATTGTGGTATGTAGGCTTTTTGATTTGACTATTTTGTGCTTGCTTGCAGGTAAACGGCGCCGGCAGGCGAGGGATTTCCCTGGAGCTGATATTATTGTTCCGCAGATTAAAGCCAAGACTCAGAGGAAGAGAGTGGGTTTGATCTCCAATGGCCCTCCTGTCAGACAGCACACCCCTATACTCAGCCCTGAAGGCAGAGTTATAGGTAAGACACACATTCATAGCAATGCTCAGGACTAATGGCAGGCATTTGTTTCAGTGTAGTTACGTGATTGAGTGATGCTGAAGTCTGGCTCCTGATGTTTTATTTAAAGTAATACATTTTTTATGCCTGAAAGCTCTGTAGGAACATATGTTATATCTGATCCAATTGGACAGGCTTGAATTTGGATGTAATTTATCTGGGTAATTCCAATCCTGCGATGCAAAATGTCCCTCAAAGCTATGTGAGGCAGAACTTCTCATGAGGCCTAAAAAGTAGCTGCTATTTGCTATACTGCTTGACTTATTTTCTCATACAATATCTGAACATGACATTGAACAAGAACCTTTTAAAATGTGATGCCAAACTGTATCAGCAATAGGCTGATCTGACTGCAGGATTTCATTCTAAACCAGCAGTGACCCCCGATTCCACTTGCCTAATAGATTGGCTAGTCTGATCACATGTGCTTCTGTTTGACTGGAATGAAAACCTGCTGCCACACCGGCCCTATGCAGATACAGTATAACACACCTATTTTAAAATGAGACAACAATGGAATGAATGATCAATTTTTTAATTTAAGCTAGGCAGACCAGTGGCTTTGTTCTCACCACAAGACAAGTCACATTTCAACTCGTACCAAATCTGACAAAATGTGATTTATTTGGTCACACTTAGTTGCATCTGCTTGTACATCTAGCACAATGATTGGCATAGTAACCCACAAATGAGTACATTTGGTGTAGTGTAGTTGGGAACACCCCCCACACTATTGGTAGGACAGCACATCATACTACACCAATAAGAGTCCTTGGGCAAGACTCCTGACACTGCATTCTCTGACCTGTTTAAAATGATTCAGATATAAGTTGCTCTGACTTGTTTAGTCTGTAGAAATTCTGAGCTGCTAAAATTGGATTTGAGCTGCCTGTCTGAACAAAGCCCACGATTCCTTCACTGTTGTCAAAGCTTTGGCTGGATTTAATGTTTTCAGAAGTTCTCTCATAACTTTCTTATTTGTTTCAGGTGAGGTCACAAGTGGATGCCCCTCCCCCTGCCTTAAGCAGAATGTTGCCATGGGATACGTGGAGACAAGCTTTAGTAAAGCAGGAACACCTATTCAGGTGGAAGTTAGGAAGAAGATGGTACCAGCAGTGGTCAGCAAGATGCCATTCGTGCCCATAAACTATTACACTGGACTTTAAAATATCCAGAAATGCACTGTAATTGTATTGGGCAATAATTGTTTTCAGACCAGTCTGATGATGTCTAGCACTTAAGGTACCACACACTGGAAATGAGAGGTAAAATAACGCATCGGATACAGTGGAACAGTTTTTATATTTAAACACAGTGATGCTGTATTTTGACAGTGAAAGTCAGTGTTTGAGTATTTGGAGAAATTCAAAGCATTCCAAAATGGAGGATTTCATTTAATTTTCAAAGCATTCCAAAAAGGCGTGCACACCCTTATGCACACACATTTTATGGGGTAGAATGCAAAGAGTTGGGCGCCTCAGTCACTGTAATTAGCTAAGTGAGAAAAAGAGAAGTTGATTTTGAAGTTAAACATTAAACATTTCTTTAATATTTTAAATAAAGTTAAATTTGTTTTTTCAAGATAACAAAAAAGGAAAAGGGCCCAAAGCAAAAGTTTGATTCATAACCAACCAACAGCTGCTGAGGTTTTATTTTTTCCAGAATTTTATATTTGTTGCTGAACAGTGGACCAGTACAGTGCAGGACAGTGCACCACCTTGGTGTTTTTTTTGTCAAGCAGTTCTCATAACCTCCTTCCAATATTCAAGTATTTGAATATTCAGAGAGGATGGCAGGTTTATCACTTGGCTTTTCCTAACAATGATTGTGTTATAGTTATAACTATAAACTATATAACTCTAAAATGCTAATTAACATCTGAAACCAGACAGCTTTAAAATCCACTCTAAAAATGTGCAAAACACCAATCTTGCATAGATATATAAATTATTCATTTTTAACTTTGGCTTTTTGGAGTTCAGTTCTAATTCTACTCACTTATACTACTACAGTAACACCATAGATGCCCCAAATTGTGCATGCTGCTGTAGTTTCTCCTTCTCATCAGAAGCCATATGTTTCTACAGTATATTTGAATTTGGTACAGGCCTGTGTGTGAATGAAAAATCTGTTTGGAAGGAAACTTGCTCTATTTTGAACCATTTTGTCATACTGTATACATACTATTGTTTCTTCGTGTCCTAGGACCAACCACTGACTTGATTTATATTGAATGAACTGTCTAATTTACAATAATAATAATAATAATAATAATAACCAAAACAGAAAGTTAAAGATACTACCATGATCATCACTATATGTATAAATAGTTATATGTATAACTTAATAAGCTCTAACAAAGTGCCTTGATTTGCATAATTGTGATACAGTCCTGCAGTAATATTTGAACCTTTTGTTTGGACCAATACCTCGACTCTTGACTGGGATCTACTGCAGTGTAATATTCTCAAAAATTTATTCTGCTGCCACTAGTGGCAGGAGTTTTAAACTTTGGAGTACCTATTTTTGTATGCACTGAATCAGCCTGTTTCTGCATGTTTTAACTGTTTGTCACATTTTTGCAAACCGTTGTTATCCTGAACTGTGAAGCCAAACAATGGGACCAAACTATTCTCTAAACCATCAGAACCTTTGGTACTACTGTACTGTAATGATGATAATGTAGTAAATGTCATGGAGATAAAAATGAATACATTTGTGTTAACACTATTAATAAACTGTCATTAATGATGTGTTCATCTTGTTGATTCATAAAACAAATCTCAAAATCTCCAGGAACAACATAGTCAGCATTTGTACTCCTTAACTAATGAGAAATAAAAGTACCGGTACTCATATATCATAATCACATCATATGCTAAACAGAGAACAGAGTGGAAGATCCCTGTGGTTTAATTATTTCTAGTTCATATTTTTTTTGGGGTTCTTGAGCTGGATACCAGATTACGTGCAGTGTATACTGGAGCACCTGCCTAGGCAGAACCTCAGCTTCTGCTTGCAGTTTCTTAGCTTAACCTCCGGTTTATCCCTCTTGTGCTGTCAGACAACTAGGGTGCTCTGCTGACCTTTACTGACATTGTGGAACACAGGCAAATGTATTACATATTCTGTGAATGTCTGGTGCAAATGTTGCCCACATCTGAGCCATAAGTGGGAAAGGTGGTCCAAATATGGCATGGACTGTACAAATTTCTAGATGTAAACGTCAATGTTCAGCCATCCTTGTATCAAAAAATTGTGCAGTTTGGACCGATTTCATGATCCTGTTATTCCATGTAGATACAGATTTTTAAGCGGATCCCTGTCTGGGAATTTCAGGCCAGTCAGGAGGTGTATATTCTCCCGAATGTTCATCATACCTGTGAATGTGAGTATTGTTTTCTTAGAGTACAGAAATATTGCTCAGTAAGATTGATGAGCAAAACCTGATTGTCCAGCAGCTCAGTGTAGGCATTGTGGTTCAAATTTTCTGACATCTTAACCAAAGGACCCATTAATTGTACCTAACACACAACAGAACATCACAGAGTTCCTCCAACTTGAACCATTACCATCTGCGCTATACTGCATTTACAATGATCAGTCATAATATTAAAAACTGACAGGTAAAGTCAATAACACTGTCTCCTAACAATGGCACTTGCCAAAAGGGTGGGGTCTACATATTAAGCAGCAAGTGAACAGTCAATTGTTAAAGTTGATGAGGTGGAAGCATGAGAAATATACAGGACTTAAAGGATTTGCTGCTAATGTCTTGGGGCCACATACCACAGGATACCTTCAGAGGTCTTGTGAAGTCCATGCCATGATGTCAGAGCTGTTTTGGCAGGACTAATAGGACTGACACAATAATAAGCCGGTGATTTTGACAGTTTGATATACCAGTGTGTTTCAGTATATTGCAATAATCAAGATCTGGTATTTTGTTCTATAGTACTCAGTGTAGACCTCTGAGGAAAGCTGAGTATCAATTTCAGTCTCAGGGTTCTCTCAACCTAAATAAGAACAGAATCAATACAGGTTAAAGTAAGTCATTCAAATATTACTTTTACTGATGTTTATGTTGCATAAGAGCACTTACTTTTAGTAGTTTAGGACACTAGGCGACATTTTGTAAGGATAATGTTACAAGCTACATACACAGGAATCCGGACAGGCCTACAGTATTGGGTTACTTGGAGACAAGCTTCAGGTAGAATAAATAGATGGTACCAGCTGTGTTCTTTCATGGTTAAAATGTCTATGTAAAGGAAAACTATTGTCTTTGCTCTTTTGAGTTTAAGATGCAAAAAGTATGTTGTCTACAGCAACCTTATTTTAGCTTGTTGTCTCGTTAGGGATCTACATTGTCTTAGCTCCCTGACATTCTAAGATTTATTTCTGCCTGAACTGTTTTACAGAGCAACCAATCGGAGCTGAGATCACGTAATTTCTTTAGACGCTTTTCCCCATTTCTGTCAGGATTAGTGAGCTGAACTGATGAAGACAAAGACTAGGGAAGTGAGGGAGGGAGGTAAATGCTGGGGTTGAGGGTTAAATAAATGAAATGAAATACAAAAGGAACACAATGACAAACACTAGACAGTAAAAAACACCTGGCATAAACATTGACTGGATTTACTAAAACAAACCATAACAGAAACAAAAAACAACAGAAACACAGAAAGACTGACAACGTCTGACTGAAAGGAAGAGTCTTAAATACATGGACATTGGACACACCTGGAGTGGGATAATGACAGGTTAGGGTTACAAAGAGACAGCTGGGAAAGGATGGATCATGGGAGGAGACAAGGACAAAACACAATACATGTGCTTGGAAGCACATGGGGGATAAACAACAACTAAGAGGATACAGGAAGAGAGAGGTGAACAGCACTGAAACATGACAATTTCATTCATACTTAATCCAACATTGTTGAAAAAGCATTGTTTGTCCCAGGCTTTGTTCAAGGCTTTCACACTTTTAATCAAACAAATGATTAACAACTTTATTTTAAAGTAGGGGTAAGTGATATGTTGATATTTATATTGATATCGGTATATAAACAGAGCATGGGCTGAGGCTATATTGTGTATATTGAGTTGTAAAGTTTTAGAACAATGTTCTGATTTAATTTTTTAAACCTTTTTTCTGCTCCCTCGCTCTGCTCCTCCATAACTCTGCTCCCCTATTCTGACCTTTATAACTTTAAATTGAAGCTTGTCTTTTTAATAGGGCTGCCTAAGTAACTTAGAGAGTTTACTGAAATACCTTTGAAAATTAAGACCAGTAATGTTAATGTCATGTGGCAGTAGAATCAGTGGAAGCAGCACTATTGTTTTTTCCTGTCTTTGTTATGTTTAGTGTCATGTGGCAGCAGTAGTTGTGCTATTGTGTTTTTGTCCACTTTCATGTCATGTGGCAGCAGTAGTACAATCCCTGGCAAAAATATGGAATCACCGCTCTTGGAGGACGTTGTTTCAATTGTTGAATTTATTGAAAAGATATTCACAATTCCAAGCTCCTAGCATTAAGATGAATAAAAAAGAAATAAATATAACAGCAGTGAGTCAGAATTGTGAATTTAAGCAGAGGCAGCAGTATTAGTACTATTGTGCTTTTGCCCGCCTTCTGGGCGGGAAGAAGGTCACGTGTTTTTGCCTCCCCCTAAAAATCACTCTCAAGAACTGTTTAGGAACCTAGAGTAAACATCCCTCTTCTGTCAGCCAGTTCTATTCCACTGCTCTCGGACTATTTCTGCTCCTCAAACAATTGCAGAAGTGTGGGTGCGTGTCAAACTCGTCCAAATAACTACAAGTTGTGTTGGGAGACTACGTCACGGCCCAAACATTTCCAAACAGCTGATGCTGGCTGGGAATGCTAGGAGATGTAGTGCGGAGCTCCCACCAGCCCTCCGTCAGAGGCGCGCAAAGGAACACGGCAAAACTACATTACCCATGAGCACCCAGCTGAAGTGGCGCGCGCCGGGTGTGAGGGCGGCTATCGAGGAGAAGATGGTGGCATCTGCAGTCACAACGTGCACGATACTCCGTCCCAAACACTTCGAAAAATATCTCCCATCTCAGCCCGGCATTAGATATCGGTTACCCGGAGACAAAGCCAGATAATACACCCTGAGGAGGCACGGAGGTGTGTGTTTAGAGGCGGAGGGGCTGCCTGCAGATTAATGGTGTCATAACGTGGATCTGGGGTGAAGACCAAGTTCATTTCGCATACACTAGTCAGGGCTTTTAGACGCAGTTCGTGGGAGTGGAGTCTGACAGCCTGTCCACGCGTTTGGCTGCAGATATCTGAGGCCAGCCTTGTCTGTTCTGGGATCAGCCGACTGACAGCATGCCACGGAGCAAAAAAGGGAAACGTGGTGGCAGTTCAGGGAAGGGTAAGTTTACCCACAGCAGGGTTTAGACTGACTGTACTGTGAAGTGTGTATTTAGACCCGGGCTGTGGGGCACGTTTAGGAAAAGTCCACTTTACCTTTGTTTACAGTGTGCGCTCTCGCGCAGTAAGGCCGTAAATCAGCGTAAAGAGTAGTAAAACGGGTCGGTATTTAGACACCTGTTTGCTCTACGGTTTCTGTGTCTCAGGGCTAAGTCTAGAACCCTTGTTCTCTGTGGAAGGTAGAACACATGCCATCGCGCATATTTTTAGAAGCGCAAGCTGAAATGCACCCCGGCCTCGGTCAGCTACTTATATTAGCCAGTAATTCTCATCTGTCACTTTTCCACCTGTTTAACGAGAAGAAGTCTCAAAGAAAGCCTTTAATATAATACTGCATCTGCTTTTCATTTCTCAAGAACCCAAGCTGCGGATTCAACCTGTCTCATAACCAGATGGGCTCTTCTTTAACCTTAAATAAGGCCAGTTGTTTTGGATTGTTTATGTAACAAAATGAAATGGTCAGCCTGCTGGACAAGAGCCTAAAACGTGGCGTTAGATAAATGAACTCATTCATTGATGGTCATTGAGTAAATCACCCTGTTATTAAGACATTTAGAACTAGTAACTCGTGCACAACTTCACTTCCACATCTCTGCTCACGGCTGATCTTTAAATAGGGTTTGCTTCCACATATGATCTTATGTCGGACAAATTTCTGAGACGATCTGAGTAAAAATAAACCTGTTCCAGTACCTTAATGTCTTTTAAGCAGGTTGACCAACTAAAGCTGGTTGCACGGGTTAATGAAGACAGAAACAGATTCTGCAGAAATGAGAGGTTTGGAAAATGTAACTTCACATGATTGTCTTCATTGTTGAGTATAATTCAGATTTTCTCATTCAAAAGTCCTTGAGTGTGACAGCAGTGCACAGACACAGTTAGGAAGCCCCTCGTAGTGTAGGTCATATCACTGCAGCCACGTGGCTTTCCCTGCAAAATGCAAGCTGTGAGTTTCTCACTGGACTGGAGAGTTAAGATTTGTGCTCAGTTCCAGTGCTCGCAAAGATTTTCTTAGCAGAATATCTGAATGTGATGTTTTTGGTGTTGACAGTCTGCTAAACATGTCTTCTGTTAATGATAAAAATAATTCAGCCTCCTTCAAATGCCTATCGAATAATTTTCTGATGTGCTTGACCTGATTCTAATTTTAGCCATTTTAATTTGTAATAAATGTGGGAATTTGATGTACTATTTTATTTCTCACAAGAAAATTGAATGCCTAATAATTACATTTTACAAATACTTTCTTCATTTTATTCATTACTTTATTTTATTTGCAACATTTTGCAAGCAACATGAACTTGGGCAACCAATCACTCATACTCATACATAGTTTATGGACATGTATGCTATAGACTGAATTCATGTGTTTGTAAACAAAGGGCTTGTAGAATTATTCTGGTTGGATAATGGTTAGCAGACATGAGAGTTGTAGAGCACTAGTAATTATATATATCTTTTTATCCCATTGTGTTGTGCACACGTGAATTAATTCTCCGCATTTAACCCATCCTCACACAGTGATAAACACATACACACTAGTGACTTCACACACCAGGGGGCTGTGACACTTCTGTCATGTCCTGCCAGTTTGGGGATTTTGAACCAGTCACAAGGTTGGTTCCCTAACTACCACACCACATGCTCCACTAAACACTGGGAAGGGTTTAGAAGTCTCGGGTGCTTTCTAGTTGGAGTCAGTTAATTATCTCCACATCAATCCATCTGAAATACAAACATAGTTTGTCCAAACATAAAGCAACACAGAGACACACACAATAAAAATGTATCCATGTGGAATATGAAAGCCTGTTATGATTACTTTAATATTTTGTCAATCAATATATGGACATGACCTCAATCATTTTTGCTGATCTTGATATTGTGTTTACTTAGTGGGGAAAGTCAATTAAAGAGAATGAGTGATTCAGCTCGAGTATTTTTATTTTTTTGATTTTTTTGTTTAAAATATTTAGGCCCAAGCATACAGTTTGTGACCAGTTGAGCACAGTTATATTGATGAATACCTCATTTTAGACTACAAACAGCTAACAGATTTGCAAGTTCACCATGAAAGACCCTCCTCTCCTGAAGGATAAGTGATGTGAATGTTTCCTTTTGTTGCCTGTAACAGGCTCACTTCGACAGGAAGTACTTCAGTTGCAGCTGTCAGCCAAGACTGCACTGTCACGTTCAGGTAGCGTGGTCTCCGACATATATCTATATATAACTTCATCATAACCCATTGCCTTCATTTATTCACTCCTCCTGTGCTAAAGCGATTGGCACACATTCATGCATTTTAGCCTGAACCAGCCGGCTGACACCTCACATTCATTATTCTCATCTGATCTGATCTATATTGTATGAACCATCTGAAAGAACCTTGTGATAGAACCGTCAGAGTGCTGTTGTAAACTCTGATTGGACATAATTAATTTCCTGTCCTGTATCATAGGATCAAACCAGTGCATTAAAAAAATCTCCTTTTTGTGCATGATTTAATTTTTTTCAAGAAAAGCACAGATTGCAGAATATGATTGGAGAAAGTAGTTTTGGGCTAGGCCAGTGGTTCTCTACTCTGGTCCTGGAGTAACCACTGCCCTGCTTGTTTTAGAGGTTTCCTGCTTGAACACACCCAGTTTGTCTCAGCAAGAGCTCATCAGTTAGCTCATTAGCTGTATCAGGTGTGCTCCTAGGGGAAACTCTAAAGCAAGCGGGGCAGTGGTACTCCAGGACCACTGCGCTAGACGATATGGACAAAAAAAATACCCTGATATATTGTATGTTAATGGCGATATATAGTAAAACATATGATGTGAAAAATACAATTTGAAAAAAAGGACATCCCATTCTGTCTTTTGTACTATATTTAAAATGTCTTCATTCAAGCTAAGTTTTATGCCCCTCCGTGGTGTCTACATGAGAACACGAATGGGGCTGGAGGGCTGCAGAAAATAGCCGTAGCTGAGGGCATGGGGAAGAACAAAAAAAATGGTTTCTGCTAAATTGAAACAGGTGGTTCTTTAAAAAATTAAAAGCACAATATAAACAGTATTGCCTCAGCCAATATCTTGCTCTGTTTATATCCCAATTATATTATAAATATTATATGATCAAGACCTAGTTATAGTACTCACATTATAATTATATATTTATAGAGTGTTTTATATTCAAAAATGAATATTGGGGGCCTTGCCCATATTGTACTATGTAGTGTAGTATAGTATAGTGTGCTTGTCGAGGAGTATAGTATAACATGCTTTCTGCTCAATGGAAAGCAGTGAAGTCATCCACTACAAGAGACCATAAAAATGCAAATTATCCAAAAATATATTAAAGGCATTTATAATCAAATAAAATATATTCTAACAATGCAATACATATACAGTGTGTTGCAGACCTTTTTATTTAACTAGTGCATCTCAAATAATTATATTAGTCATATAACATATTTCTTAAATTTCATTCTTATCTATGTATTTAAGTGTTGTAATAATGTGAGATTCTGTATTTCTGATTTCATGACATATAAGCCACCCTGATCAACAGTAAAAAAATAAATAAATCTGAACTTTTTGCATGAAATTATGAACATGAATGTTCTGATTTTCTGAGACAAACTAGTATGTAATCATATTGTACATAGAAAAAGTCAGGCAGGATCAAGGATTAGCTACATCAGATGTGTGAGATGAGAATTGATGACATCTGTCCTGCACTAACTCTGCATGGTCCCTTCATTGTCATTACATCACTTCCCAACAATTCCAGGCTTGTACCAGGCATGCCATTCACATTACACTAACTATACTGGCACTTCCCAACTCATCCCAGCAGCAGACCAAATGGCTGTAATCTTGACCTCAGGCAGCCTGAGTTTCTATTTCACTTCATAGTTCCAGTTCCTTTGATTGAGGGCTAGACTATCTTAAATCGAAGACACGGAAGATTGATCTGTTTCCTTTGTTACTTCCTTTGACATCATCGTCATTGTTGTAAGCCTGATGGATGACTGTTGGGGCCTGCCTTTATTATTATTTCTTTTATTTCATTACGTCACAAAATTACTGCCTGCCAGAACAGTTAGTGAGTGTATTCAATTTTCCTTGCCACTGTTTAGTCTTCATTTCAGTGAGATGTGTCCCAGTGATATTCAGGTTCTTTGTAACCATGGAAACTGTAGTAGAGATTCAAGACATGTCAAAATCTTTAAGAGCTGAACTCTTGATTGAGTTTTCTCAGCTGCAGTGCCTTTGTTTTGGAAAGCCTCATGTTTAAATTTTCACTGTGCTGCTGTTGCTGTGATGAACTGTGTGTGTGTGTGTGTGTGTGTGTGTGTGTGTGTGTGTGTGTGTGTGTGTGTGTGTGTGTGTGTGTGTGTGTGTGTGTGTGTGTGTGTGTGTACACACGCGCGCTTCATATATGGGAGGCAGGGTTGAACTTTGCCCCAAATTGGGCCCCTGTGCGTGTGCTGAGAAAGGGTCAGAGTGCTTAAGGGTGGAGAGGATGTGGCAGGATGTAATCATTCCAAATCAGGGTCCAAATAATCAGGAATGGGATGTTCAGTCTGTCAAAAGGCCGTTTAAATATATAAAAAAAAAACTGTAATATGTTGGGTTTCCTGTTTATAAACATTACATGGTCCACATGCCATGTCAAAAGTGCTATGGTTAGGCACAAACAATTACTATAAAAACTTGATTTATGAAAATGCCCACAAAAAGCGACCTACCCAATTTAATACCAATACTTGAAGAAAATACACAACAGTGCACAATAAACAATTTCTGATATATGATAAATTGGAATGGCCAAAGAAAGTCAAATCTTCACTATCATAAGATGCATGACAGGGCTGTGCAATATATTGCTTTAGCATCACCATCGCAATATGCATGTACAATAATCAGGTCACAGGATGTGCAATATCAGATGCAAGAGATGAGTCTCTGTGCTATGTAATTACAGATGTGCCCAACTAGTGGGGCAGAAAGCAACGGAAAGAGACCAGATGACTAGATGATACTGAATCCACAATAATTTACAAAAAGTGTGAAATCTACATTGTTTAGAGCAGCTGGCTAATGTTGTCTTCTTGTGACCGGCTACATAACCAATAATAGGCCATGTGCTCATGTGTCACGCACCCTTTAAAAATTTGAAAAGCACGTTACAGTGCTTTGTCCTTCATTTTATCTCATGCTGTCCGTAAGTGACCTATCCTGAACACCCTGGATGTTTGTGAATCTGTGAATATGTGACCTCATTTACAAAATGTTGGAGTGTTTGGTTAGTGCTTACGACAAAGCCAGTTCATTTTTAAAAGTGTATTTTTTGTTTCTAAACGTCTGTTCCACCATATAACAATCCAGACCCTAATAAAATGTCTTATCAAATTTAACCAGTTCTGATGCCATTTTAGAGCTAAATGATTAAGTACAGATTATGAAATGTCACATTGGGATTTTAACCTTTCAGTATTAGTCATGTGACCTCTATACTGCAGTAAGAAAAAAACAATAATGAGCATCTCAATTAAGTGAACAGATTTGGTTACCAATATTCAAAACGTGGCTGGGCTCTTATGGGTTAAAATAATGAACTCCTAACATGCAGCAGTATAATCATAATGCTACTATTTTAACCCTATTATACAGACATAATACCACAGCATTTACTGGGTGCACTGATTTTATAATTATTAGCAGAATAGATTCAATGCCATGATGTGCAGTTGATCTAGCAGTTGGTGGATTTCAGTGATGAAAAGACAGACTCTGTCTGAGAGTCACTGAGTGACTATGATGTTTGATAGGCCGAGGTCTTCTCTGAATGGGACCGCTTGTTCAGAACTTTCTAATGTTTTCAGGATTAAGGTGGGGGCTTGCTTTGTGTGTGATGGGCTATTGTATTGGGGTCAGCAGGTTCAGGTTCAGATCGTGCCCTTTGGAGAGAAGTCTGAAATACGAACCTGTTGTAGTGATTGCTGTTTTCTTTCACTCAGGATGAGTGGATTTTTCACGTTCACGGACATTCACAGCTTTGAGCATAGTTTCCACTGAATGCCATGCAAGTTGAACTCACAGATCTGCTAAACAGAGGGCAGCAGGTACATTTTGCCAGCAGCTTAACTGTGCAGTGGCAGTGCATGTGATTGTGCCTGTATAGGGGCATATGTGTGTGTATACCCTGTACTGTTTACATGTTTATGGATACACATCTCTCTCATGTAGGGCTCTCACAATTACTTGACTAATAACTAATTATTAAAGACCAATTGAATGTGCCATAATGACATGCTTATTGCTTCAAATGGTGGTTTTATAGAGATTTTTACTCCTGGTCTGACTGACATTTCCATTTAGAATGTTTGAAAACTCTGCCAGGTTGTTGGTTAAGTCCATTTTTATGTGACCTTTTGTAAAAAAAAAAAAAAAAAAAGAAAAAACGCTGATCAAATATTAATCTAATCAGTTGTTGGGTTACTCATTTACTAACAGTGAACAGTTACAGCCATTCTTTCATATCACGTCCTTTCATTTCTTCATGTCTAATTTGTGTTTTTCCCCTGTTAACTACCTGCATCACGGCATTGAGCTAAAATTCTCTTTCTCTCACAGGAAAGAATGGAGGGAGAGGAGAATCTGGAGCAAGTGATGATGATTTGGCATCTGATGTGCTCAGTCACTACAGCAGTGCCAGTGAGAGTGCCTCAGTGTTGGATGAGGGAACAGGTGCGCACACACACACGGGCACACAGTTAATTTTTTAATAAACCCTCAGATTGATAGAATAATTTGGGTGAGAGTGAATCTACTGGAGTCAGATTAAACTATAATGTTATATATCATAGTGGCAAATGTGTTGCCTAGACAATTTTTAATTATGAATATTTCATACATGTGAAGTGTAAATAGCAGCCAAGTCAGCTTAAGTGAAGCGTTAGTCTGATGTAGGTATTTATTTTCACTTTTGTTGTAACAGTAATGAGAGCTAATGGACCTTCTATAAATTCCAACACTAACCCAAGTCATCAGAGCCCAAGCACTGACCCAAAAATGTCACTAGAATATAAGCAGAGCAATATATTGGTTGAGGCAGTGTATCCTGAACATCCTGGATGTGTCACAGAACAGTTGTGTGACCTCATTTACAAAATGCTGGTTTGTTTGGTTAGTGCTTAAGACAAAACCAGCCCATTTTCAGAAGTGTACTTTTTGTTTCTAAAGGTCTGTTCCAACACAATTCAAACACTTTATTAAAATGTAATTTATTACATTTTACCTGTTCACTGGCCATTTTTAATAGCCTCTTAGTAAATTATTTTGAAGTAGGTTTTGCCACTATGACAATGTTTTATGATATTGTGATGATAAATTTTATCATGATACACAATATATTTCTGTGTATACTGTGGCTAATGTTGGTGCTTGAAGAACACTGATCAATTCCACATTTCATTACAAAGAGTGAAATTAGTCTGCTGAAGAATCTGCTGCTACTGATGCAGTTTGTTTGTATGGTGAGGAATCATGAAAATGTAAATATTGTTTAATATTTGTACCATATTGCCTCTTTTATTATTTATTTATTTATTTTTTATTCTGAGCATATGCTTGTCCTATTAGGAAACACTTAATTTTATTATATAAAGCATCTGTAAAAAGAAAACCTAAAAGAAAGAAATACTTCACACTATTTTGTAATATATTTGATCATATTAATGCCTTGTGTCTTGTTTTGGACTTTAAATAAACAAGGAAAGCAAAATGAACATTGGCGTCTTAAACTGTGATGAAACCACAGTTCATATTGTGAAGTCTATTGCTATATTGTGTATCATTGCACTTTTTGTTTCTGAAGTCTACTTTCTTTGCTCTACGACTGGAGAGTTTACTGTATATGAACATCACTAGCTCATTCACAGCTAATATTGCTGAAAACCTAAACTTGGTCAACACCAACTACTACTACAATGCACACACCACCCGTACAGTTATGTATGAGTGAGAGAGAGACATCCTGCTCTAATCCTGTGCTCTGCTCTAATCCTGTACTCTGCTCAACAGGTGAAGCTGTGGATGAACAGACTGCCCAGGAGGAAATGGAAGATAAACTGAAACAGTGCATCGACAACCTGATGGACAAAAGGTGACAAACACCCTAACCAGTTGTTAACCCTAAAATGTGTTAAGACGTATTATATTAACATCATGCAGCTTTAACTCCACTCACTGAAGCACACTGTCTCTGTCTTTAGTGCAAAGACACGTCTGGCAGCATTGACGAGTTTGCGCTCTGCTTTCTCCTCTCGAGTTCTTTATGAATTTTTACTGGAGAGACGCCTCACCATCAGCGACTGCCTGGAGCGGAGCCTGAAGAAAGGTGGGCACTACAACAGTGTTGTGGTTCTTTATACCCGGACTGTGTTTAGAGTCATGTTACTGTGGTACAAATCCATAGTTTAGCATATGTGCTATATACACTATACATAGCACAACTTGGTGCAATAAACAGTTTAAAAGTGCAATAATAATGTGCAATACCCCCTCCTACAGGACTCATTTTGCATGCACTCTTTTTATATATGTATGTATGTATGTATGTATGTATGTATGTATGTATGTATGTATGTATGTATGTATGTGTGTATGTGTGTATGTATAAAGTGTGTGTCTGTGTGTGTGTATGTATAAAGTGTGTGTCTGTGTGTGTGTATATACTGTATATTGTAATATAGTCTCTATATTATATATTCCTTATATTTATATAGTGTTTTCTTTGCTAAATTATTATAACTTTCAGGTTGATGCTTATAGACTAGCTAAACCATCAAACCCAAACAAAAACATGGTTGCTGATTAAGAGTTAAACTGGTCAACCAGCTTTCTGTACTGTACTGATGCTGCTACTGGAACCTTCATTTCCCTGATTCCCCATTTACCTTCCAAAGGGATCAATAAAGTTCTATCCTCCTATCCTTTCCTGTACAAATGTTTATGGACCCCCCTTCTAATGAATACCTTCAGCTACTTTAGGTTAAACCCATTGCTGAGACAGATGTGCAGATGCACACACAGAATCTGTCTAGTCACTGTAGAGAAAAATTACACAAAATTAATTCATTCAATCTCACAGCCCTGCTAAAAAAGATTAGTCTGCTCATCTCACGCTGGTTGACCAGTTTAACTCTTAATCAGCAACCATGTTTTTGTTTGGGTTTGATGGTTTAGCTAGTCTATAAGCATCAACCTGACCAAGCTACACAAGTATGACCACGAGATCCTGACTATAGTTGTGAACTTTGGTGACTGTGTGGACTGCAGACTTATGTTTTTATTGTCTGAATTTAGCTGCTGATATGGCATTAAACAACCATGCTGACATAAACATGAAATAAATCTGAATTGTGCTCTGTGTGTTTGATCAGAATCCATGAACCATAAAGGCAGTCTTAAATTTTTCAGATTTTTTTTCTCTCATTTTTGCTCTCTAGGTGGAGGAGATGAGCAGGCTGCAGCAGCTACATTGTGTACTCTTCTCTGTGTACAGCTGGGAGGTGGAGTTGAAGGGGAGGAGGGCTTCAAGATGCTTCGTCCCATCCTCAGCTCTATCCTGATTGACAGCTGTGCCAGCCTGTCAGCTCGTCAGAGTGTAAGTAGTGTTCCGAAGATAGTGAATAATGAAAGGTACACAATGGCCAGGTGACTCCCCAGGTGTGCATCATGGGTATCTTACTCTTATCTGTAGATATGGGGAAAAAATATCTTGCATAAGTAACAACAGTAGACGTGGACAGTATTTTGTCTGAACCCACTCTCTAAACTTGGATTTGAGACCGTTGTGTGATTTAGACATGCGGTCTGTCTAGTGTTCATCAGTATGTTCATGTGTTTATGAATGTATTCATCAACTTGTAACCATTGCTGACACATGTGCAAGTGCACAAACACAGCTCGTCTAGGTCCCGTAGAGAAGTGTTGTCAGTAGAATAAGACTCTCTGGAGCATATAAACATGAACCTAATACCAGTTGTGGTCTAGAGTGGTATAAAGCCTCTTAGCATTGAGCTGAGTTGTGGTTAAACTGTGTTCTCTGAAATAATGGTTCTCCAACCAGTACTTTTGGGATGATTCGGGGAGTTGGTGGTGAGGTGGGCTGGTGCTCATCCAATATCCTGACACTCTTATAGCTGAATGCAATCAAATCCTCACAGCAGTGTTCTAAAATTAATTAGAAATCTTTGAACAGGTCTTTAAAAAAAAAAAAAAGCAGGATAGACTTGTTTTCAGAAGAAGTAATGAATGAGCAGGTCTCCCAGTACTTTTGTCCATATAGTAAGTAGTATTAATTATACTTTTTTAACCCACTGTGTTGTGCACACAAAGGAATTAATCCTCTTCATTTAACCCATCCTCCCATGGAGGTGTGAGCACACATGCCCTATCCGCAGCGCCCAGGGAGCAACTGGGGAGTTCAGTGCCTTGCACAAGGGAACTTCAGTCATGTCCAGCAATCTTCCAGTCACAAGGCTGGTTCCCTAACTACCAAACCATGGCTGCTCCCATAAAGGGTATATTTAAAAGAACTTTTGGGTGTGTATCATTTTTTTTTTTTTTTTTTTTTTTTTTTTTAATTGGTTGCTTAAAGCATCTTTAATCTTAAAATGTATTTTGGCCATTGGCAGCCAGAGTCAGAGGGACAGTGAAATTGCCTGAGGGGTTTTCCCAAACCTTAGTGTGGCACACCCCTGCCCTGCATATTTTTGAGTTACATGCTTCCAACATTCTATTCTGATTCTACTCATGAGCTCATTAACAAGCCTTTTTAGAGCTGCATGGGGTATGTTTAAAGCAAGGAAATGTTTAAATCGTGCAGAGGGTTCGGAGCCAGGACTGGGTTTGGAAAACACTATTATATAGTATAATGCAAAAAATATTATAATAGCATAATTTCTTTTTTTGTCATTCTAGTGTGCTCGTGCATTGGGCATGTGCTGCTACGTATCTGCATCAGACAACGTTGATGTAAGTATTAATCTCACCAGGCTCCTCTGTTGTGTATGGATTGTAATAATTGTATGTAAAACAAATCCTTCACTTTTGATTTCCCAGGACTTGTTGAAATGTATGGGACATTTGGAGAGCATCTTTATAGCTGCTTACCCACTGGCTCATGGTAGTTTACCGTCTGTGAAAGCTGGAACTCCAGCGCTCCACAGTGCTGCACTACAGGCCTGGGCACTGCTCTGCACACTGTGTCCTGCCTCCCGTATTAACAGCGTTGTTAACTAGTGAGTCATTCACCACACACACCCACACACACACACACAATTTATGCATCAGTGTTTGAAAACTAAACCTTCTATTCATGTATATGGACATATAAGCACTTTTATTAGCCTTACCAAGCTTCTCATCCCCCACCTCAGTCATTTGCCACGGCTGCAGGCTTGTTTAGAGAGCAGTGACGTGAACTTCAGGATTGCTGTGGGAGAAACCATTGCTCTGCTTTATGAACTGGCACGAGACATTGACGAGGTGAGACATCAACAGTGCAGCACCACTTGTTATTGCTATTTACAGGCTCTCTGTAATTGTCCACTCTTAAATGAAAACGTCTTCATCTGTCTCTTTCTGCTTGAGTACATTTTGATGTTATGTTAGCCTGATAGTAGTTGTAGTAGTTTGTGAGGGTTATATTTGAAGTTTGTTTTCTTGTAGGAGTTTGAGTATGAAGATTGTGACATGCTGTGTGAGAGTCTAAAGGGTTTGGCCACAGATGGCAACAAACATCGGGCCAAAAATGACCGCCGGAAACAGCGCTCCATCTTCCGAGAGGTCCTACATTACATTGAGGTATGGTTTAAACCTGTTGACTGGTACCAGGGAACAGTCGCATGTGTTTGAAACTAAAGTTAAAATGAAGGAAACCTATAGATTATAATTATTATTTTAAGCTATTATTTTATTATTATGAGGCATTACATACACTGTTTTAGGACAGTTAAACATGTATGTGCACAGCAGATGTTGTAATCCACATATTCATAGTCCTTGGATGCCTTAGCCAAAGATGAGCTTTAGCTAGGCCTAGCATGGCAGTTTTCCTGTACATATATATTTCCAAAAAAATCCATCATAAAGAAATGACCTAAGATAAGCATGGAATGCACAATGATTCCAGGCAATTTTATTCTGCAATATTATATGTGCAGGCTTCTACTGTTCACTTTGTGTTCTTTGTTTAAAAGTAATGATTACTTTACCATAGTTCTCACTCTGTTCATTTTTATGCAGAGTGAAGAATTCTCAGAGGAAAAAATTCGTTTTGGGATTGAGGTGGTCTACATCGATGGCTGGATGCGTCACCGGATTTATGATGCCTTTAAAGAGGTGCTGGAGTCTGGTGTCAGCCATCATCTACAGGTGTGTTTTTAAGCTCACTCTTTAAACCAGTGACTCTAAGGGTTGTAAATATGTAAAATTTGTGTGTGTGTGTATATGAAATATATATATATATATATATATATATATATATAATATTTATGAATAAATATGTTTCATATTTTTTTTTTTTAGTTTAACCCACTGCTGAGAGACATTTTTGGACTTGGAGCTCCTCTCATTCTTGACTCTTCAGTCAAGGCCAGCAGGATCTCCCGCACAGAGAGGGTAAAATTTTATCTTTAACTTCACAATGTTTAATACATGACTCTGCATTATTTTACAGTGGGCTGAATGCTCATTCCAATTTGTATACCTAAAAACAATTAATCAAATAAAAGGCTAAAAGTTGACTGTAGACATGCATATAATTGGTGTGTATGTTGTATGCTCTCTTTTGTAGCATCTTTTCAATTCTGCTGCGTTTAAAGCTCGAACAAAACTACGGAACAAAGTGAGGGACAAAAGAGCGGATGTGATGTAATGAAATTTTGTCTCCTGATGATGGTGGAAAGTATGAGAAGATATAGTAAGAGAGGATCACTACAACCCTCTTATCAACTCACTTGAAATTATTAAACAGCGACTGCCAAACCAGGGACTTGACAATGCAAAGTGTGAGCATGTGTGAGTGTGAGAATCAGAATGAGTGTGTGTGTGTGTGTGTGTGTGTGTGTATGGTGTGTCCCAGTTTTATTTAACATTACTAAATGAAATAATGGGAAACCTAAAATGAAGTGTGCAGTAAGCAGCATTTTCCTTCAAGTGTAAAAGACATTACTACAGGTGCATATGACTGATGGCCACTGAAAACTCTGTTAGGTTTGTCTTTGGTCAGCAGAGGTCAGGTACCTTTTAAGTTACAAGAAAACTGGAAAATGCTGCTTATTGCTTCTTTAAAAAACAGCTTAATATTCTACCTTTATAAAGACATCTTGTATGGCTGTGTTTAGCTTTTCTGTTAATGTATTTTACTTTCTAATTTATTGAGAGTTTTGGGAAAACAGAAAAGATTTTTTAACATTTGGATCATTTGAGGTGTATGCACATCAACCAAGTGGAAAACGGCCAAGGAAATCAAACTCTTTCTAGTTTTCTATGTATATTTTATACACAGACTGGCTGTGCACCTCTGATTAAAAATAAATAAGTAAATAAATAGATAAATAGGTTGATTTATATAAAAGTCTCTTCTCATTGCCATCAAACCATCTTATTCTGTTGCTTTGTGGGATTTGACTAGGTCAACCTGAATGGATCCTTCATACTCCATTTGGAACACTCAAATTATGCACGTTTGTTAAACCAGATACATACTGGAGGAGAGAATTTCAGATACTGTGTTGAGTAGTGCTGTTTTTATAGGAACACCTCAACCTTTTTCAGACTAATTTGTTTGCCACATCTGCCATGAATGAACACTGATTTGAATTGTTTCATTTCAACATGATAGGAAGATTATTATGTTGAAAAGCATTGGAGTATTCCTTTAAAATTCCTTGGTCCTGTTCAAACAGAGTAAGGTACCTCTTTTTTATTACAGCTGATCTACTAACAAAGTGGATAGGACAGAGCCATTTGCTTGGTGCAGCTGCTATCTACCCTTTCTATGTCAGAACGTTTTGGAATCAGAATGGAAAGCCCAAATATGTATTCTCAAAAAAGGGATAATTAAACAATTTTGTAGTTAACCTTTATTTCCTTAGCTAGATAGTAGATAGATCAAATGGATGATTAAATGAAGGCCAAAATGTTGAATTATCCCTTTAAATGTATGAGATGTTAACACTTCTTCACCCAAAGGGTAAAATATCATGTGAATCATGGCTTTCAATAAAAAATGAACATGTGGAAATATACTTGTGTGATTATTTAACTACAGATTTCTGATCATTTTAAGCATTTTATTATTTGTGGTCTGGTGCATGGCAATTAGAGTTTGACAGTATCTTAACCTCTGTTTTCACTTTTGACTAGTTTGAGATTTAAGATGGTGTGTTTGTTTGAAAACAGTTTTTACTGGGTACTAGCCAGCAGTTCAACTGCTCAGTTTGCCAGAATGTTGTTCCCATTAACAATCATGGTGTGCATTCATACACAAGCATGTTTCAGTGCCCAATGTTAATTTCTGCCTTGTACCAGGCATAGAATCGTTAAAAGAATGAATGAATGAACTGCACAAAATCAAATGCATGTTTTATTTCTATTCTTGGTAGTGATTATTCCCATACTGATACTGTAGAAAGGCAGCCAATAGACCATCACAAAGATAAAGGTTTTGACCACCAAGGGTGGTTTTGTGCCCATTAAGCCTTTTATTTTATTTTATTATTTAACCAATTGAACTGGAAGCTTCATCTGGTCATCACCAGTACCGACAAATTTCTAGTCAGACACAAAACACCGTATCTCCATAGTTTGTCCATTTGTGGTTGTAGCTGTAGCTTCTATACACTGTGTAAATCATCCAGGAGAACCAAACAGATCTTCTGTAAATATGCCATTTTTGAGATAGGCGTTTTTCCGTGGGCCGCCGCGTAAACAGTCCCACTGAGTAAATGAGGTTTATTTCCTGGGTGTGAAGCTGTTCTGCAGGAACAGCGCGTCGAGCTGTGCGAAGCCCCGCCCTTTCCTGTTTTGGAAAGTTGTGGTTACACTGTAGCTCTTCCCGGCGGTGTTGTTTGGACTACATTACCCGGAGACCAGTCGGGGCTGAGGGGGACAACATGCCGAAACGAGCCGCGAAACCCAAACTGTTCAGAGTGCGGACAGCCGGACAGGAGCGGAGGTTCGGCGTGGCCGCGTTTTCGCTGGACGAGCTGATCGAGAAGGGGAGAGGGCTGCTTCAGGTAGGTCCGCCGCGAGCGGAATCCAGCGGCGGTTCTCCTCCCCGTTACACTCCATCTCCTGTCTTTCAGATCTCCAGCCCGAAGCTGCAGTGTTGTCTGTACGAGGACGGAACCGTGTTAACGGAGGACTATTTCCCGCACGTGCCCGACAACAGCGAAGTACTTCTGCTCTCTTCCGGTCAGAGCTGGAGCGGCTGTGAGTCTCTACCTGAACGACTTCACACCCCCAACAAACTCGGTTCCAGAACCGAAACCGTTTTGTTTCGTATACCACAACAAAAAAGTCACGAGAGAACCGGGACTCGACACTCATATTCCTGTCCTGTTATTGTTCCAGTCATGAGGAACAGATCCCACATTTTCACATATTCTTTACCAAAAAACAGTTTACACACACACACACACACACACTGGTCACCCATCTTAACCAGTTTAAGCTGACCAGGTTTTTCATAATGTGACATTTACTTTCTAAGAATTTAAAAACTCACTGTTTAGAGTGAAAACCATTTTGACAAACATGTGAAATCTTTTTTATGAAAAAATGATTATTTTTGGTATACTAACTCACAACCCACAGAGCTTCATTCTCCCAGGTTTTCAATCAAATGAATCAAATTCGGACATTCTGCAGCCAGAAACAGACATGCACTGTTTTGTCACTTTTTTTTTTTTTTGTCACTTTTTTTTCCCTTGTCAGCAGTATCTTACGACATCGGCCAAGTTCTTGGTTTGGACAGATACACAGACAAGCTCATCAGTGCAGCCAAACGCCTGCTGATGGAGGATGGTGAAGAGCTTCCTGCTAAAAGGAGAAAAATGCTGGGGGATCTTCTGTGCACTCTGACAGACAACGCACATCTAGAGAACAGGGCAGAGGATGAGGACTGGTTTGAAGGTAATAATTATTTTCTGTTAAAGGTACAAAAGGAAATATAGCAAGCAACACATTTTGGGATCCAAGCTCAAATTTTAGCTGAATCAATATAGCAGTTTTGCACATGTAGATCTACAAATGCACACACAGCTTGTCTTGTCCCTGTAGAGATGCATTGCCAATACAATAGGGGTGCCCTTAACTTCTATGCAAGCAGTATATTTCAGTACACTTATATTGTATGTGTGTGTTTGAGAGAAGTTATAGATGTTTGGATTTTCTGAACATTCTGACCATCCTTTGGCAAAATCACAGGAATGAGTGGAGTCCTTTTGATGTAAACATACCTATTGTTTTATAGTATAGAAATGCCAAATGTGTTGTTGCAAGATATTGCTACTTGAACTGGCTGCTCCTGAAAGAGGAACAGTGGATACTGATTGTGGTTTGAATGGATTGGTTGACAGATTATGTTCACTTGAATCATGACGTTCTGAGTTCATTACACTTTTTGTAAAATTTGATGAACGTTTCCTCACCAATTGCTGGCTCACGACTGCTAGCTACTCCGCCTTGGCCTGTAAATGGGGGAATAAAACAGAAGCTGCTTTACCCGAATAATCCAGCAGGGAGCGTTTCTGCTCATGCACTGGCAGAAAAAAAAGAGTGTGTGAAAGTGTAAGACAGTTTTATATCAATATCAAATACATGGGTGAACAGAGAGCTGAAAGGCAGGAGAAGGGAGGAGGAAGTTGCTTTATTTGTACTCAACAGGCAGGTAACATTTATTTTATTTCTGTTATTTCACACAAGTAGCTTGATAATTGTCTGGGATGTTCTTTTTTTGTGAATGCTTGTGAGAGATAATCACAACTGTTTGATTAGAATGAACATCACCAGTTTGCTGATACACACCCTAGATCATGCTAACCAAGCTAATACTAATTACTCACCAATGGCAGCTTGGTGGAGAAATGATTATTATTACTAAAACCTTACTGACACTGCCATTTGTTATGGCTGAAGTTACTCGTGGAAATGATAGCAGTAACTAAGTACACAGACTAAGCTAACTTACCCTCGGCCAGCAGAAGTTGTGGGTTCAGTCTTTTGGTCTTGAATCCTGTGTCATTGCATGTAATACATGCATGAATTTGGGGGTGGGGCTTCTGAAGGGAGGGGTGTGGTTGTTTTGTTATTGAATTCAAATATCAACACTCTTTTTCTAAAATTATGCACATCCTATGTTTGTGCTCTCGCACGTGTACGTGCCAAGCAGCATGAACCAGGATTCGAACCTGTGATCCTCACATCACAGTAGTAGCACTTTATACTGCTGAGCCATTTGGAGCCCAACCATAAAAAAATTTATATTAAAAATTAAATTCATGTCTCCATAGAGACATATCAATTCATTAACAATTTCTGAATCCTAATAATAAAATTTCTGGTCATTTAAAATCACATGCTTTACCAGGCCCAAAAATCCAACACCATTCTTTTACATTCCTCTAAAAGATAAGATAAAGATTTTGTAATATAACATATTAAACAGAATGGTTTTACCTTTTTCATATTCAGAAGAATGCTAATTATTCATCTGTTCTTCCACAACCTCACTGATCTGCTCAACCATGTATGGTGGGTCTATTGTTCTCCTCACAATTGCTCCCATCATTTTACTTAAACAACCAAGCAGGTCATTTCCTGCTGACCCGTCTAACTAGACCCCTTAGACCCTTTTGGTGATTGGAGCCATAATTAAAAGAAGTGTGTAAAGGGGCCTAAAACAAAACTACATATTATGGATCACAGTTTTGTACATTGGTGGTTTAAAGTAATTCAAAGTAATTATATCAATATCAGTCATTTTTCAAGCACAAAAAATAAAATAAAAAGCTCCCTTTACATTACATTGTTCAATTCCTTTGTTAGCTTGGTCTACTACTGAAGTTTGGGAAGCTTAACTGCCCATTCATCTACATCAGCTAATGGATGCCAGTATTGGCACAATTAAACTGAGTGAATGAGAAAGGGAGGACTGTTCTACCTACCCAGAAATAGCAAGGCCAATTTTGTGCTTGTGGACTGAATGGGTGTTAACAGATTACAACAGCAGTGTTGTTGCTGAAAGGATTATTTGTTTTGTCTCATTTTATCTTAAAACTGTATTTCCAGGGATTGACTCGAGATTTAAGACCAAGTCGGCATATATGAAACACAACTGTGAACAAAGGATACGGGGTTACCTGAAAGATGTAAGACTGTCATAATGTCTGTTCCTCTTTTTTTCTTTTCATGTTATTTTCATGGCTTGATCTTCTTTTAATATTTATATTTTATATATATATATAATTTTAATATATATATATATATATATATATATATATATATATATATATATATAAATAGGCATTTGTCATAGTGACTTGCATTTGTCATAGTGTCTTGCCTAAGGACTTTCATTGGTATACACATCTTATTCATGAACATTTCTCTGCAGGTGGACGGACATGCTCAGAATATTCAGAATGCTAGGGAGAAAGCTGAATATAAGAAGTTGGTGGTGAGCATGGCAGAGCAGCTGAAATCTCTGCGTTATCATGGCTGTTACTTTGACAGGACAGAGAATGAGCATCATCGCCTTTGCACTGACAAAGGGTGGTTCTCCTGCCAGGTATCATAAATATAGTGCTGTTTCATTTTAATGCCTTGGATATTAAATGGTTCACATACTATTAATATGGTATGTAAATGTACTTGAATATTGTTACAATGTTCAATATGGGATAGTGTCTGCTTCCCAACAAGTACACATTGAATATAAGCCTGGTTTGCTGGACTTGACAGGGAGCCTTTGATCAGAAGGATTGTGCTATTCTTCATTCAATAAACCCATACGGCAACCGGGAGAGCAGAATTCTCTTCAGCACCTGGAATCTGGACCACCGGTGAGAGATTATGAATAGAAAAAGCCCTAGTCAAATTACTAATACATTTTATAAATGTTCTTTGTGAAAATGGTGCATGAATCTCAATTTCAGATTTCAAAAGAAAAAAAAAAGCTTTGGGGTGTTCTAAATGTAACTCATCTCTTTCAGAATTGAGAAGAAAAGAACAATCATACCCACACTCGTTGAAGCTCTTCGTGGTAAAAGAAGTAGCGATATAAATATGGACTATTTCTACAATCTGCTGTTCACGCGAGAAAATCTAAAACTGGTTCACATTGTCTGCCACAAGAAAGGGGCTCATAACTTAAAATGTAATTCACACCAGTTTTACAGACGGGCTCAAAGGTAACAGGGATAATCACCTTCGACCAAATAGTCAGGGGAAAACAGCCAGTTAAAGATAATGGCATTAATGGAAACAGCCAGGTTTTTATTTTATGAATCAGCACATATTTAAACTTTTTTTATATATTTTTATCTTAATCATTAAAAAGGGAGGTGCTTTGTGTACACTAATGAAAACTTGAATCATGAAATTTCAATCCTTATGCACGCTCAGGTTCTGTAATAGATATTTCTGAACTTTAAAATGATCCCCTCTAATGGAATTAATTTACATTCCTTCTGCCCCAGGAATTCAAATCTAATCCTGAGTTCACCATGTTATGGAAACGTTGTTTTAACCAAGTTTCTTCTTTGTATGTTTACATTAGCCAAGATATCTCCTCAATGAAAACTGATACTACTAATACTATATGTTCCACTAGGTGGTTTTACTTGGAAGCCACAATAAGAATTCCAGTCTTCTCAAATCTAGAAGTGTTTATTTTGTCTGGACAGAGTACTGTAGCTTTGCAACAAATATGCACTTTTGCAAAGCATAAAATAGAACAACAGTTTAAATATATTTTACAAACAGGGTATCTGGTAGCAAAATTAGCACTTATTGCAATACAAAAATATACACATCTTTATCCATGAATCAAAACTAAGAATTTGATATTTCAGAATTTATACAGACATGCAGTTATACAATAAGTTAAATGTTAAGTCTTTGAATATAAAGTTAGTGCAAATGTTTTGAACAAACTATACAAAATATGGTAATCTTTACAATTGCAGATTTACAATAATGAATGCAATTCTTAATATACATCAGAACCATAGAGAGATGGATGGATAAATGATTACAAAAATCAACATTCAGCAAAAATTCAAACAAAAAGAGCAGAAAGCAAAAGAGCAACACCAGAAGTGTTACACTTTGAATTTGTTTAATTGATCATCTGAAAAACAATGCAAAACAAAAGTCTTGATGTATTTTTTCTGGATGAGGCACTTAACCTGTAAATATGGCCATGTTAAAACAACTAGGTCATGATTCACTGACAGAACACAAAAAAATGAATTACTAGCTGTAAAATTGCTGGCCCAAAAAACTGCTCCAGCAAGTTTCTTTTGACCTGTCTGCACAAACACAGATCACGTGACATGGCGGCATGTAGATATACCTTGTCTAGTGAAAACTATTCGTGTTACCAAAGATACCATGCAATAAATAGCCTGGGCCTCAAAAATATACATTTACGTCTTTCAGGCAACGCAGTGAGAAAAGCAATCCAACTGCTTTTCTAAGGTTTGTTGTTGAGGCCTTTTGTAAATGGACAGACTCTTAATTTGATTCAAAAGAAGGCTTTGGTTAAAACTCAGACATTCTTAATTGTAATTCTAATTTCAAGTGCTTCCCTGAATTAACCAAACTAATGTAATTTTAGAAAAAACAAAAGCCTCTTTAAAAGGGAATTTTCAGGATGTTTAAGATAAAAAAAAAAAACTCCCTCCACCCACCCACATACTAAAAACTCTTAACTCCAAACATGAGGTTTTCCAAGTGGAACCAGTTCAGTCTTCTTTTGCAATTGTTTGTCACAGGATTCTGCCATCAAATGACTGAATGAATTGTTCTTTAGAATCATTGGTACAGTGGATGCATCAGAGTTCTTACTCGGCCACTGTGCATGTTTATGTTTGCTCTTCATCACTATCATCTTTGGCGTAGTAATGGCGTCTTCGGTACTCTCGTCTGCTCATGCCTTCTGTGACTGTGGAAGTCCTGCGTGAGAAGTCCTGCCAAAAAAAGTTGACAGCATAACCAAGATGCCTTTTACCATAAAGTTTTATAAGAATGAAGAAACTGATTTGTAAAAGCTTACTTATCTTTGTCCAATAAAATTTCAAATTCTGGGATCTTTAAAAGGACTGACTGTTGAAAATTGCAACACACAGAGCTTGAGAAATGTGATTCAGATTATTAAAGATGGCCTTGTTTTAATATTCATTACATTTAAAGTGATTATTTCAAGGTTTTGTTAAAAATTAAAATGTGATTAATAATCTATTTGAATTTGAATAAAAAAAAATCCCCTTAACATTTTGAGATTCTGGTTTTTAAGAGCTATAAGTGACACTGATCAACTGTAAAACAAAAAAGTACTGGAAATTCACTGTAATTAACAAAATATGACTACGAATAAAATTGTGATCACAAGCATTTTTACAATATTTTTTAAATGCACTAGAGTGGCATATCAAACAAATGGAACATGTTTCTTATATGTAATATCAAACTGCCCATGTGAAACTGAAATGAGCTCATGTGCTAGAACTGAACTCGGGGTGGGGGAAGTCATGCTCCAGTTTGTAAGAAAGAAAGCAAACATTTGATGCTGGTGCAGAGATCCAGTAATGGGACTGTATGGAAGGAACCCAAATTACACTCAGGTTGTTCCTTCAATTACACTAAAGCATCCACTCTGAGCTGAGGGAACAGTGCGTTAAATTTACAGAACGGTTCGTTAAATCGGCTTAAATAAACTTCAGTTCCCTTCAGCTGTGTGTAGGATCCGTTTCTCACTGCACATGTACACCAGCCTTACAGTGGATTGATACGGTCTTGCCGATTATTAACCGATTATTTCGAGGGACAGTGGAGTAAAGACACAGCGGAGGCTCTACGCTGCAGACATATAACCAGATCTAACCTGCACTGTGTCCAGGTTCCCGAAGAACTGCTCCACGGGGAAAACGTGGTTACTGTCCTCATCGAAGGCAACACTGAGCTCCACTCGCTCGGTCGCTTCGTCCTCCATCTTCAGCTGCCCCGCCGCGGGCTTCCACTTCCCCGCATTGTTCTCCTTCCCTCGCCGCTCTTTAGACGCCGCCGGTCCGGCTTGAGCCTGGACTCTCCCTGATAAACTGCCGACAGCCTTCTCCTCTCCTCCTGCATCGCGAGGAGGTCTGCTGTTGCACAGCCGTTTTCTGTCCCCGCTTTCTCCAGCCATCTGCCGCCGCCGCCCGTTTTCCCTCACAGACACCAACCTGCGCAGCGCCGCCCTCCTGCTGCTCCTCACACAGCGCTGCGGACCGCACACACCAGTTACACACTGCACTCTGCAACCGCTGATAAACCCCCGGCCAGCGGAAAGTGTGTGTGTGAGTGTGAGAGAGAGAGAGAGAGAGAGAGAGAGAGAGAGAGAGAGCGGAGCAGGAGGAGGGGGTGGAGGCAGACGGAGGGCAGTCACACTAACCTTGCCTGAACTTTTCACTCCGAGCCGCTTTAAAGAGACAGTGTCCTCTTTTCCCCAGTCCCCGTAAACCTACACACCACACACAACCAGTTTACTGACCACTCACTTATCAGATCACACAGTTAACAGACCAGTTAAAAGACCAATTAAAAGACCGCACAGTTAACTGACGGCACAGTTAACAAACCATACAGTTAAAAGACCGCACGACGCCGCTCACACCCCAAAGCCCGGCTGAACGCTCGTGTTTGTGGAGGCAGTGATGTTTTCAGCTCAACGTCATTAACAGTTACAGCCGGAGACCGTTAAACCCGACTTTAACCGTTAACTGACCACACGACCCCCTGCATTACTCAACACCGCGGCTTAACGGCTTCAGGGAGCAGACTGAGACACAGCGCCGACACGGACTCAGTCCCAGAACAAAGACTGACCCTTACCCTGCGGCTGACGACGCCCTCAACGTCAACAAACACTACGGACCGAAAACAACGTCCATTAAAACACAACAACCACACTTTACCCGTTTAGTTTTCATCTGAGAACACTCCGTGTGGACCGAGTCTGCCTGTACCTCGCCTTCTACCTCTGGCCGTTTCTGCTCTTAGACTGAAGCTCCGCCCACCGTCGAAGTGAAGGAGGAACAGACTGGCCGAGCTTTCACCTCCACTTCATCACAGACCACACATCCTCACTCAGTCCAACAGTACTTTACCGATTACAAACCAGACACTCATAAGAGTCCTCCCATCCACACAAAGTGCTTTGTGCTTCAATTTATATTTGAGAGCTATAATATTAGTATTAAAATTAATATTAGCATTAATGTTAGTATTAATATTAGCATTCATATTAATATTAGTATTCATAGTACTATTAAAATTAATATTAGTATAAATGTTAGCATCCATATTAATATTAGTAATCATAGAAGTATTAGAATTACTATTAGTATAAATGTAAGCATTCATATTAATATTAGTATTCATAATAGTATTAAAATTTGTATTAGTAATAACATTAGCATTCATAATATTAGTATTCATAGTAGTATTAAAATTAACATTAGTATTAATATTAGCATTGAACCAATATTATTATTAATATTCATATTTGTATTAATATTAGCATTCATATTAATTATTAATGTTACTATTATTGTTGGGTAATCTAAGTTGTCCAGGCAAATTTTTAGAAAGTTTTAAACTTTGGACCTGGATTAGTATTAGTGTTACATTAACTGCTGTGATTTCTTCATCCTTACTGTTCTTCATGATTAAATCTCTCAAGGAATTGTGCGCAATTCATTACACTCTTTGACAAATTCAGTGAATGGTTCCTTACATGGGCTTGCCCTGTAGAAGACAACACATTGTACACACAAGTAACACTGGTGAAGTTTTAAGACAATGGAGAAGCTCAGAGAGCTGAAAGGCAGGAGGAGAAAGTTGCTTTATTTCTACTAAACAAGCAGAAAACTGGTAGTAAGCAGTAAGTAGCTCTGAGATTGTTTTCTCCCGTTTGTGAATGTTTCTGAGAGTTAATCCCAACTATTTTGCTTAGAACGAACATTTGTGGCAGCAGTTTGCTGATACACAACCTAGATAACGGTAATCAAGATCACACTAATTACTTGCCATGACTTTGCTCTCTCTAATGCTAAAAAGATGTTTGTTAGCACCATGGGATTATTTGGATTCATATATAATTTGTAAGGCTATGCCAGGTACTCTTATCTTGTAATTCAGTTGAATCAGTAGTGCGAACATAAATTTTGGGGTGGAATTTCTGAAGGGAGGGCTGTGGTTGTGGTGTCGATTTCAAATACCAACAGTATTTTTCTAGAATTGTGAACATTTCCTTTAGCATCCAGTAAGTTAAAAAAATCTGTGTAGTTTAATATGTAATGCTTTGTTCTAGAGAAACTTACCAAAGTTCACAGAAGAGAAACCAGATTTGTCCCGATGCCCAAAGCTAAAATCGCCCTCACAAAGAAATTAGACATTATTTTATGGTTCTCTCAACAAGGTTTTGAGCTAAAGTGTTTCAGAAAGACATATGGGTGTTGTGTGACAACATATTCTGAACTTAACAGGACTGGTTTTGGATGTCACTATTTAATAACCGTTTTCACTGGTCATTCTGAATAGTAACCTAAATAAAAGGTAATGGTAACCTTTTGCTCTTATCATAACCACTGTAGTGTCTATGACCATTTAATATTTTGAATTCAAACCATTAAAACTTTCACATTGGAAATATGAAACCCCTTTAAATAAAAAGCAAACAAAAAGTACTAGTACACTCCTGATCAAATCTGTTTGAGAAGATTTGGGGATGGATGGCAAGGGAAATTTGCAAAAATGACCTCAGTTCCAAACAGTGGCCCTTTGTGAAGCTATCTTCAACACTTGGAGCAATGTCCCACTAGTCTCCTCGAAACAATTGCATCAAGCATACACTGATTGATTGAAGTGATCAACAAGAATGGTGGAGTTTCTCATTACCGAGTCCTTTTTTTTGACTGATTTCTGTTTTAAAGGGGTTTTTGGGGTTTTATTGAGCTGTGGTCTTAAACTTATGATCAGCTGATGAACAGTCTATTTCAGTTAAATTGTTTTCAATGAATTGTCTGTTCAAAAATGTTGTCTCTTACTCCCATTTCTTCTTTTAGCATTGTGAAGCTCCTTCTTATAGTGCAAAATGCAAATTCTTGCAATTTATAACTGGTGTATACTCCATACCAGGAAATGCAAGAATCAGAACTACAGTAAAATTACTTCAGTATTGATTCTCCCACCCTGATGTAACACAAATCAACCACAAGATTATCTACAAGTGGAACATACACAATATTAGGGAAGATGAGATGAAAAGTGTTCATTTGAAATAGTTACATGGTTCATTTGAATCTATTTAGGTTTTATGTAAATAATATGAGCTGTTTCATGCAATTGAAGTCTATATATCACCAGTGGTAATTAATTTTAGTCTGGGCTTAATCTTAGTCTGGGTTTAGGAAACTGGCCCTGTAGATCTTAAAGAGCACTTCAGATTGTGAATGCTAGAAAATGCTACATGTATAACTCTATTTAGTACATTAGTGTTGTTGTTTTTTTGTTGTTTTTTTTGAAGGTGAAATAAATATTGACAATTGAATTTTTTAATACAAGCAGCAGATGGAGTAGTTGTGCTTTTCCCCTCCTCATAGGGATTTTAACAACAATATCAGAATGAATCACAAGGGGGAGGCAGCTCCAAATTTCATATTCATAGTTTTACCACTTCAATCTACATTGTAGACCTGTGGTGAGGTGTGTGTGCTGAATGGTAATATGTGAGTTAAGCTATACATTACTGACCCATTAACAAAGGAAATTTGTCATTTTGCTGCCTAACTATGGTCATCAATTTTTTTAATAAGCTTATGTACACTCACCAAACACTTCGTTAGGAACACCTGCACATCTGCTCATACTTGCATTATCTAATCAACCAACCAATAAGCAGGGCAATGATGGAAATAATGCAGATATGGGTCAGCTGCCTCAGGTAATGTTCAAGTCAACCATGAGAATGTTGGAAAATATGGCCTCAGTGATTTTGAACATTGCATGATAGTGCCAGACATGCTGGTTTGACTATTTTTAGAGTTGCTGATCTCCTGGGAGTTTCAGCTCAACAGTTACTCAGAATGGTAGAAAAAATAAAACGCATGCAGTGAGTGGCTTCATGAACATGGCAACAAGTAGTATTCTAGAATGGGATGCACAGTCACCAGATAAATCAATCAGAATACATTTGGGATGTGGTAAAATGGAAGATTTACAGCATGTAAATGTTTATAAACAATGTTCAGTCCTGCAGAATCTCAAAGAAATGTTTCCAACATCTCATGAAATCAGTGCCACAAAGAAGCGAGGCTATCAGTGCAAAACGAGGTCCTACCTAAACTGCTCATTGAGTGTATATTGTTTCCTTCATTGCACATTTATTAAGAACCCATTTGTAAGTATCAATTTAAACTAAGGGTGGGCGAAATGGGAAAATGTGTATAAATATGTATTTTGATCACGTCATCCTTTTTATACATGTTGTCCTACTCCAAGCTGTATAGGTGTGAAAGCCAACTATAAATTAAGCAAATCAGGTGATGTGCATCTCTGTAATGTAAAGGGCTGCAGTCTAATGACATCAACACCCTATATAAGGTGTGTTTAATTATTAGGCAACTTCCTTTCCTTTGGCAAAATGGGTCACGAGAGATTTGACAGATCAAAATTTGTGATATGTCTTGCAGATTGATGCAGCAGTCTTGAAATTGCCAAACTTTTGAAGTATGATCACTGAATAATCAAGCGTTTCATGGCAAATAGCCAACAGGGTCGCAAGAAGCGTGTTGGAAAAAAAAGGTGAAAAATAACTGCCCATGAATTGAGGAAAATCAAGTGTGAAGCTGCCAAGATGCCATTTGCCACCAGTTTTGCCATATTTCAGAGCTGCAATGTTACTGGAGTATCAAAAAGCACAAGGTGTGCGATACTCAGGGACATGGCCAAGATAAGAAGGGCTGAAAAATGACCACCTTTGAACAAGAAACGTAAGAACGAATGTCAAGACTGTGCCAAGAAATATCTTGAGACTGATTTTTCTAAGGTTTTATGGATGAAATGAGAGGGACACTTGGGCCAGATGGATGGGCCCGAGGCTGGATCAGTAAAAGGCAGAGAGCTCCACTCCGACTCAGACGTCAGCTAGGAGGAAGTGGGGTACTGGTATGGGCTGGTGTCATCAAAGATGAACTTGTGGGACCTTTTTGGTTTGAGGATGAATTGAAGCTCAACTCCCAGTCCTACTGCCAGTCTCTTGAAGACAGTGGTACAAGAAGAAGTCGTTACTGTTCAAGAAAAACATGATTTTCATGCAGGAAAATGCTACATCACATGCAATCAATTACTCCACAGTGTGGCTGGCCAGTAAAGGTCTAAAAGAAGAAAAAATAATGACATGGCCCCCTTGTTCACCTCATCTGAACCCCATAGAGAACCTGTGGTCCTTCATAAAATGTGAGATCTACAGTACACCTCCTGAACAGGGTCTGGGAGGCTGTGGTAGCTGCTGCACGCAATGTTGATCTTAAACAGCTTAAGCACCTGACAGAATCTATGGATGGAAGGTTTTGAGTGTCCTCGTAAAGAAAGGTGGCTATGTTGGTCACTGATTTGTTTTTGGTTTTGAATGTCAGAAATAATTATTTCTAAATTTTGTTATATTGATTTACCTGGTGAAAATAACCAAGTGAGGTGGGTATATATTTGGATTTCATTAAGTTACCTAATAATTCTGCACAGTAATAGTTACCTGCACAAACAGATATCCTCCTAAGATAGCCAAATAAAAAAAACCCACTCCAACATCCAAAAATATTAAGCTTAAACATCCCTTACAATGCCCCCCCCCCCCCCCCCCAAAAAAAAAAAAAGAATCCTGATAAAGCTTTTTTAATAAACAAAAAATGGTCATAATAAATTCATTACACATAAAGTGAAATATTCTCAGCACATTTGTTTGATGTTTGATAACTATTGCTTATAATTCATGAAAATACATTATCTCAAATGATTTGAATATTATGAGAATATGTATTCAAGTCTAGTTAAGCATGTAACCACAATCATGGGGAAAAGTGCTGACCTAACAGTTATTCAAAAAAATCAACACACTACATATGAAAGGCACAGAAGATCATTATTGCTGTTATTATAGTGCTGTATCAAAATCAAAACATATTAATGGTACATTGACTGGGGAAAATGTGGTGGGAAAAGGTGCACAGGCAGAAGAAACAGCCACAGAGAGGATTGTCTGAGGTTGGTGTCAGTGGATTAAGAGCCACCACACACAGATGTCTCCAGGAAAGGGGCTCCAACTGCAGCATTCAGACACCTCAGACACATTTTACCTGAGCTAAGCAGATAAAGAACTCGAATGAAATTTTGCATTTCATTTGGAAATAAAGAGTCCTATAGTGTCAGGAAGAGTGCACAGGCACAGAATCCAAAGTGTCTGAAGTCCAGTGTATAGTTCCCGGGGAGATAATGATTTCCTTTTCCAGCAGGAGAGATTCTGGATTTCTGTTTTTCATGTGCTATAAGCTATACTGATCAATTAAAATAAAAAGGCTTTAAATGTTTTACTTTATTATATATATATTATATATCAATAATATATATGAATGTTTAAATGTTTTAAATTATATTATGAACAAAACTCCCTAAAGTATAAAGCCTATGGTATTCATTCCTGAAGTGCTGTTATTTAACCCAGGGATGGGTTAAATGCAGAGCTTGAATTTCATTGTATGAAATTGTAAAAAGTAAAAAAGTCCAAATACATTCCATGATTTTAAATCTACAATCAGTCTTGTTCTAAATGTGTATTTCCAATTCAGTTGCTACTGGCAGGCAGAAAAGGACTGGTTGCTGTTAGAAGACTTTTTAGTTTTGTTAGTCTTTGCCACTGGTGTGTTCGATGTGACCTGAGCTGCACTGTGACAACAACTGCAAGCAGATGAATGTAAAAGTTTTAGCTGTTCTGCAGCATACAGCTTTCTTCAGATGGACCTCCTCCTGGATGCCTGCTTGTGGGGGTTAAGTGCTGGATTTGTGTGGGGCATTAAGGGGGCTCAGTAGGGACTCCACGGTACTGCAGAACTTCTACTCCTGCACCATCGAAAGCATCCTCACAAGGAACTTCGTGGCCTGGTTCAGACACAGCACCAAACGGGACAGACAGAGTGGTGCGTTCTGCTGAGCGCATCATGAGGACAACACTTCCAGATCTGCAGACTATCTTTAACAAGCGGTGCTGGTCGAAAACCATAAAGATCGTGAAGGACCTCAGTCATCCTAACAATGGGCTTTTTGCTTTGCTGCCATCAGGAAATCGGTTCCGCTCACTGAGATCCACCACAGAAAGGATGAGACTGAGCTTCTTCCTTCAGGCTATTCGGACTCTGAACCAGATCCAACTTCATTTTTAACCCAAAATCCCACAGATCACATATTGACTCTCATAGTCACCAACGGACTCTCATAGTCACCAACGCTCTCCTAAACAACAATATGTAGCAAACATCACACTTTATATACCTCTCAGGGTTCCTACACAAACTGGAAACTATTCACACACCTACCTCCACTAAATAATTTCCTTCCTCAGAGTTATTTAGTATCAGAGTTATTTAGTTATTATTTATTTTTCTACTCAGATTGCACATATTTATTCTGTTTATTCTGTTTACCCTTCTCCCTTCTCCCATATTGATCTGTGGGTGTAGACAGTTGTAAAGAAGCATTTCACTGCATGTTGTACTGTGTATAACTATGTACGTGACAAATGTACGTGTACAGCCCGTGCTGCTGTGCATGAGGTGAGACTTCTAGTCCCACACACACACACACACACACACCAACACAAACCAGTCACTGTTACTTTGCTTCCAGAGGAATGCATGCATATGAGTGTGTATGTTCTATATTCACACACTAATACTGAAGCTCTATACACAAACTATGACTTCTCATCAGGGGTAGATACATGGAACTATCCTTACAACATTTTTTGGCCACAAAAGAACACTTGCGCGCACACACACACTTGCCTACAGTGAGTGCATTCAGCTACTTTAACTGATCACCCATTGCTGACACAGATGTGCAAATGCACACAAAACTAGTCTAGTCCATGTAAAGAAATACTGGCAAAAGAATAGAACTCTCTGAAGCAGTTAAACATAAACTACTGACACCATGCCTAATGTCAGGTGTGGACTCGAGGGGTATAAAATCCCCCCAGCCTTGTGGTGTGGAGTGGTCAAACTGTGTTCTATGGAATTATGATGCTCCATTCAATACTTCTGGGATGAGTTAGAGACTTTGTGAGGTGGTGATCATCCAACATCCAGACCTCACTAATCTTCTTGTTGCTGAATGTTGTCATGGAGTTTATCCAATATAAGCAGGATACACTCGTTATTACCACTGATTTCAGAAAAGCAGATGTTCCAATACATTTGTGCTAATATTAAAACAAGGAGTACAACTGTGCTACTGCATAGGGGCATACTACACATACTTATTTTTCAAAGTCACAGGTGTATATTCCACTCATGAATAGAGAAAATAGATACAACACACAGATCATTGATGGTGACAAAATGAAACACTGTACATCTCTAAATATTCATCTACAAAAAATAATTATTTGAGCAATGCCACAAAAAAAGGTAAAACCCACTGGTGTGGTGTGAATATGAAAAACAAGGCTGTGTCAAACAGAAGTAAACAGTCCAACAAAGTCTAAACATAATGCCCCAGGCTATCCAAATTCCTGGTCTGTGGTATTCATTTAACCTATCAAAACACTGTAAGGAGGCCAGATTTTCAATTAAATAGTGCTTTTTAAGTTTACTTTGGAAGTTGTATATACACTGTTCTCTAACCCATTGCTTAGGTACTCCTCATCTGGTTTGGGCTAGTTTAACTATGTTTTGATGACAGACAGCTGCTTTCACCTATTGTTGAGAAGGAACATCAGTGTGCCGCATTAATAACCCCAGCTGGCAGATGGTGTACAGAGCTTTGTTGTTTAGCTGTGTTTAAAGTGTTTGCTGTTAGAACTGGAGCTGTTGGTAAGAACCTGCCAATATGATATGCATCACATTACAAAGGTTAGAATGCAGTATGCTGTGATATATAGTGTTAGCATTATTTGTTAATTTTAAATCATATTTTTGAAAAACCATCCCACAGAAAAATTACAGGATCAATGGCTCTGTGCCTTGTGGAGCCCACATCTTGATGATGTTTTGATGGCACAAGGAGAACCTACACTATATTAATCAACTTGTTTCAGTGCGATTACTGATTGTCATAAAGTATGCTAGAGATACAACAGACAGATTTTACACTGAAAATAGTGGAGTATTCTTTTAACAAATTAAACAAGCTTGATTTGTGAAATAAAATGGTAGGGAAGTATTAAAACCTTGGTGTAAGACCTATGTCAGCTCATTAAAATAGTTGTATTTTAAATCCAGACATGTAGGATAAATGCTAGAAGTAAAATCTGTATGAGTATGCAACTTCGTGAGAAGGACTGCTTACCCCTTGAGTCTAAGCTGAAACGCCGCCGGTATTATCCGGTATTTGTCTTTGCTCTCCCTCATCCAAAAGAGGAGCGCTTTCCTCCCTTTGAAAAAAGAATCTTTTTTCCATCTTTCTCACCCCACAATTGGGAGAGATCTGCCCTTCCTTCCCTCCTCTAAAAGAGAGGAGTAAGAACACTATTTCTGTTTTTTTTTTTAAAGAAAAACAAACAAAAAACCCCTTTTGATTTAACCTCCTTTCAAAAGGCGGGAGTGGATTTGTTTTCTAGTCCTTCCTCCAAACGAGGCAGTTTACGTTATCCCCTCATTCTCTGCTGAGAATTCTGAATTACTCTTAATAAATACAGAATAATTGATAGTAAATACTGCCTACTTAACTATAGACTAGTAAATACAGAATAATTCAAAGCAGTTACTGAATAGATAAAAAATAGATTCTATGACTTGAATTAGTCATAGTGTTCCGGACAGCCGCTGTTATACTCCTCGACACTAGGTGTCGTAATTCCAATTGTTATCGCCTAAACTAATAGAAGAAGCTGATAGGAGCACATTGTGCAGAGACCATTACAGTGTTCAGAAATACATATGTGTCCATCTGAATCTAGGATCTTCACTATAGAGAATACTAGAGTTATACCAACAAAGACGGGACAAATGCTTTAATATCCTTGAGTGAATCTGTAAGGAGCCGCCCGCAATGCCTCCGACCAGTCACCAGGGGGCGGTCGGCGACCAGTAATCAGCACAAGTGAGATCAGTGTTGCCAACTTAGTGACTTTGTCGCTATATTTAGACTTTTCAGAGCCTCTGGTGACTTTTTTCTTTAAAAAGCGACAAGTCTAGCGACTTGGAGAATTTTGGAGACTCTGAGATGAACACATTTTGTTAAGTTACTGTCCTCAGCAAGCAGCGGGCGGGCGCCCCGTGTTCCAGAGCAGTCTCACAGTCAGAGCAGACCCACACCGCTCCACGTCCACACTGCAAATGAACTGCGTGTGCCCAAAGCCGCCGCTGAGGGACCCCGCCCCGTATTTACAGAGCGGGATGTGAATATAAACCCGTCTTCAGTGTGACACGAAAAACGATTTACTGCATTTAACTCTAACAGTCTCAGTCAGTCACTCACATAATTCACCACGTAACTGGTCACTCACCTCGGCCACAGTGTGTGGCTCTTTGTGAAAAGCTAAACATCTAGCTAGCTCATCATGTCTCAGTCTAAACTGTATTCTCAAAAATACAGGAAGGAGTGGGAATCAAAGCCTGAATTCAAAGGCTGGTTAAAGCCGTTTATTGGAGATGATACACGGGCAGACTGCCTGTATTGTAAGGCTGATTTCTTTGCTAAACTTTGTGATATATATAAAAAAAAAAAAAAAAAAAACACATGACAAGTCAAAAACATACTCAAAATGCAAAGCCTTGTAACAGTTCTGTCCAAAGCAACCTGCTGTTTATGAGTAAAAGCTGAAGCCACCATGGCATTAGCTATTGCTGAACACTGCTCCATGCTGGCATGTAATCACATTGGGGAAGCATGTAAAGCTGTTTTCTCAGACTCCACTGCTGCTACTCACTTCAAAAAGGCACAGAACCAAGTGCACACAAATGATTAATGGTGTTCTGGCACCATACTTACTAAAAAGGTTGGTGGCAGATGTGGGCGGCCAGAGTTTCAGCCTCCTTCATGTTGAGGGAGAGCAAGTAGATCCTCGTAAACTTCTTGACAGCTTGGTTAGTCTGATAAAGTCTGTAAGTAGCAGGGTGCTGAAACCACTGGCAAATACTGATGTATTCAAAGAGCCAATTGATGGATACATAAGTCCCAAATCATACCATGGTTACCTTTTTGAGTCAAAGGCAGCTGAGCTCCACCTTTCGCCTGAGGAGAAGAACAATGTCCGTAAGCTTATTGTCCAAGCTCATTGGCTACTCTTCTGCAAATATAGACAAGATTGTCCAGCAATGGCGAGCCATCCATCTTAGTAAGTGGAACAAAACAAAAAACACAGTGGGCTTCTAGAGCAAGTTTGGAATTTCAGGGATGCAGCTGATAACAACCCATTTCAAGAACTTGCCATGGCTGCTGTGTCTGTGTTGTCTTTGCCACACTCAAATGCTGAAGTTGAGAGACTATTCAGCCAGATGAGTGTGGTAAAAACCAAACTAAGAAATGGAATGTCCTTGGAGACCCTTAACTCAATCCTGTATATCCGATGTGGTCTCAGGTTGTCTGGTGAGGCTTGCTGTGAGCACAAGCTGCCTGATAATGTTTTGTAGTTTTTTGGCACATGACCTGCTTATTCTTTTAAGTCAGCTCCCTCAGCTGAACCTGCCACAGAAGACCAAAATGAAGATGACCTACTCTTTCTGTGAGCCAGAACAATTTGTGTATAACAGATTTGACACTAAAGAAAATTTAAATAAAAAAAAATAAAAAATAAATAAATAAATAGAAGGTTTTGAGTTTCAGTTTTCCTTCTCGTTTGAGAAGCAGTTCTAAGTTTTCACCCTCTTCACTTACTGCTCTTCAGCCCTACCAGTGCTTGGTTGCCCAAGTGATGGGTTAGCTCACCTGGCTAAAGCACTCACAGTTGTGTGCCAGCAGGGGTTCAAACCTGGTTCTGGACAAACTCATTTATTTACTTATTTTTGATCAATTAAATTCATTTATGCTTTCAGTTCAGATCACAACCAGCGATCTGCTAATTAACCCTTCCTTCACTCAATGTTCACCAAGCACCTCAGTTTATAAACCCTACAACTCTTAAGCCACTTTCAGTTCAGATAGAACAGTGATATAAGTGCTGCCCTACACGCGGGAGCCAGTCGCGAATAGGTGTAACAGACAGACAGCCAATAGAATAATTTCTTGGCTTTTTTCTTTCTTCTTTTTTTGTATTTTTCTGTCATTGAAAATCTCAATTTAAAATATTGTGTAGTCAACAAACACAGATCCAGAACAATTATTTCCTTATTTGCAAAAGTGTGTTTATTATTAATTCCCTCCACAATGACTACATTGCACAAATGAATTTATGATTATTATGATTATGTTCTTTGACAATATGCAGTTATAATGTCATTAAAAGCAAGCATAAGTATATACAAATATAAATTCTATTTAGCAAACAAGAAGTATATTCATCAATCCTTGAAACCAAAGTTCATGTCTTCATTCTTTATTCAAAAGTTTGAGTTTGATATATTATATATACATATCTCAGAATAAACCCTTAAATAAAGAATAAAGACATCAATTTTGGTTTCAAGGATTGATGAATGTACTTCTTGAATTGTTACACACACACACACACACACACACACCTATGACATGAGTTTTGGTTTCAATGATTGATAAATGTACTTCTTTTTTGCTAAATAGAATTTATATATGTATGTACTTATGCTTTTAATGACATTATAACTGCTTGTTGTCAAAGAAAATAATCATAATAATCACTAATTCATTTGAACATCGCAGTCATTGTGGAGGGCAATAATAAAAAAAAAACCAAACCCACTTTGACAAATAAGGAAATATTTGTTCTGGATCTGTGTTTGTTGACTACAAAACATTTTAAATTGAGATTTTCAATGACAGGAAAATACATGCAATACAGACTTTTAAATAAAGAATAAAGACATGAATTTTGGTTTCAAGGATGGATAAACACACACACACACACACACACACACACACACACACACACACACAGTACAGGCCAAAAGTTTGGACACACCTTTGTGTATGTTCGTGCATTTTCTGTATTTTCATGACTATTTACATTGTAGATTCTCATTGAACGCATCAAAACTAGTTTCTTCAAAACACCCTTTGCTCTGATAACTGCTTTGCACACTCTTGGAATTCTCTCAATGAGCCAACTCTGGGAACTCCTTCAAGACTGTTGGAAAACCATTTAAGGGGACGACCTCTTGAAGCATTGAGAGAATTCCAAGAGTGTGAAAAGCAGTAATCAGAGCAAAGGGTGGCTATTTTGAAGAAACTAGAATATAAAACGTTGTCAGTTATTTTACATTTTTTGTTAAGTACATAACTCCACATGTGTTCATTCGTAGTTTTGATGCCTTCAGTGAGAATCTACAATGTAAATAGACATGAAAATACAGAAAACTGAGAATGAGGTGTGTCCATGAAGGTGAAATAAATATTGACAATTGAATGTTGTAATACAAGCAGCAGATGGAGTATTTGTGCTTTTCCCCTCCTCACAGGGATTTTAACAACAATATCAGAATGAATCACAAGGGGGAGGCAGCTCCATATTTCATGTTCATAGTTTTACCACTTCAATCTACATTGTAGACTTGTGGTGAGGTGTGTGTGCTGAATGGTAATATGTGAGTTAAGCTATACATTACTGACCCACTAACAAAGGAAATTTGTCATTTTGCTGCCTAACTATGGTCATCAATTTTTTTAATAAGCTTATGTACACTCACCAAACACTTCGTTAGGAACACCTGCACATCTGCTCATACTTGCATTATCTAATCAACCAACCAATAAGCAGTGCAATGATGGAAATAATGCAGATATGGGTCAGCTGCCTCAGGTAATGTTCGAGTCAACCAACAGAATGTTGGAAAATATGGCTTCAGTGATTTTGAACATTGCGTGATAGTGCCAGACATGCTGGTTTGACTATTTTTAGACTTGCTGATCTCCTGGGAGTTTCAGCTCAACAGTTACTCAGAGTGGCTTCACGAACATGGCAATAAGTAGTATTCTACAATGGGATTCACAGTCACCAGATAAATCAATCAGAATACCTTTGGGATGTGGTAGAATGGGAGATTTACACCATGTAATTGTTTATAAAAAATGTTCAAGAATTGTGTGATGCAGAAATGTTTCCAACATCTCATGAAATCAGTGCCACAAAGAAGTGAGGCTGTCAGTGCAAAACGAGGTCCTACCTAAACTGCTCATTGAGTGTATATTGTTTCCTTCATTGCACATTTATAAAGAACCTATTTGTAGGTATCAATTTAAACTACGGGTGAGCAATATGGGAAATGCTGATCCACGATTTCATGCGTCTATACCACATATCAACCCACTATCAGTCTGAAATAGGTACTCTGGCTCACTGGACCACTCCACATGTTTCCACTGCTTTAGTTTCTAGTTAGCAACCTCATGAGCCCAGGTGAGGCACTGATTCTGGTGTTGTGGTGATATCAGGGGCACTCTGATGGGTGCGTGTGGGATGTCCTGCACTGAATGTGATTTCTGCCAGGTTCCAGTGTGGAAGTTAAGGACGTATTACACAGTGGATCAAAGAATGTTAAATGCACACCACTTCAGAAAGGGAATGTCTCATCCTCCTGGCACCCACTATTATCTTTCACTCATTTGGCCATCATCCACATCACCTTGTGATGAGCTGGGCAGAAATGATAACCCCTCACATCCTATACAGGCATGTGCATTCCCATCAATTAGAGATCAGAGATCTCTAGATATATAAATATATAATTTGTGTGTGTGTGTGTGTGTGTGTGTGTGTGTGTGTGTGTGTGTGTGTGTGTGTGACAGTGCACTGAGGTACCCCGTGACCAGGATATTTCGGCCTCTGTAACCAGAGAAGACCTTGCTGAGGGTATCTCAGCTGCTTTGCTGGGCTGAGCTCGTTGAGCTGAGCTGGGGGTTGGGAAGGGGTGTGACTTTACTCTTCACGAGCTGAAGAAGTTGCAACAGCAGCAGCAGCCAGTGAAGCCGGGTTCAGTGAGCAGGCAGGAGTGAGCGGCAGGGCATGGAGCTCCGCGGGGCGGCGGTGAGCGGCGCGTGGCCGCAGCGCGTGGAGGGCGCAGGCGCAGGCGGCAGACGGCACGCACGCGTCTCTGTCGTCTGAGCGCCGCGTTTTCGGGACGTTGGAGCGGCTGTTGGAGCGATGGATCCTCTGTTCCGTCGTAGAAAGCTCCTGAAGACCCTGCTCAGCCTGGCTCTGGTGTTTGGCACGCTGCTGACCATCCAGAAGTTGAAAGTGCCGGACAGCAGTGTGAAGAAACTTCTTTGGAAGCCCGGGAACAAGTGGATGAAGGGAGGAGACAGGGAGAGGGAGAGGGGGAACGGCTCGAGCCAGTGGGACGCAGACGTGTCGGCGCTCACGAGGAGCCCCCCTCCAGCCTGGGACGTGGAGGCAGCGAACTGCAGCGCGGAGGTGGCGGACGCGCCCGGCGCCGCCTGGATGCACAGGTTGGAGCCTCGCTTCCAGCAGTTCCTGCTGCACCGGCGCTGCCGCTACTTCCCCATGCTGCTCAACCACCCGGAGAAGTGCGGCGCGGGCGCGGACGTGCTGCTAGTCGTCAAGTCGGTGATCGAGCAGCACGAGCGGCGCGAGGCCGTACGCAGGACGTGGGGCGCGGAGCGCACGATGCACGGACACCGCGTCAAGACGCTCTTCTTGTTGGGCACCCCGTCGCCGGGCAAGGACGCCAAGAACCTCCAGAAGCTGCTGGAGTACGAGGACAGGCTCTACGGAGACATCCTGCAGTGGGACTTCATGGACACCTTCTTCAATCTGACGCTGAAGGAGGTCAACTTCCTGCGCTGGTTCCACGTCTACTGCCCGCGCGTGGCCTTCGTCTTCAAGGGCGACGACGACGTGTTCGTCAACACCGACAACTTGGTGGAGCTGATCAGCTTCAGGGCTGAGGAGGGCAAAGCGCACGAGCTGTTCATCGGGGACACCATCTCCAAGGCCATTCCCATCAGGAACAAGCAGAGCAAGTACTACATCCCCCGGGAGATGTACGACAAGCCTTACCCCCCCTACGTGGGCGGCGGGGGGTTCCTCATGTCCGCGCGCATCGCGCGCCAGCTCTTCACCATCTCCGAGGGTCTCGAGCTCTTCCCCATAGACGACGTGTTCCTGGGCATGTGTTTGAAGAAGCTGGGCAGAGTCCCCGAATCCCACCCAGGTTTCAAGACATTCGGCATCGTGAAGCGCAGAGTCAGCACCATGAACAGCGAGCCATGCTTCTTCCGACAGCTCATCGTGGTGCACAAGCTGAGCGCGCGCGATCTGCTGAGCATGTGGAACGTCGTGCAGGACCATAAGCTCACGTGCGCCAAGAACTACAGCCTGTAGCCTGCGGTGTGTGTGTGTGTGTGTGTGTGTGTGCACTCTTTAAATATAAAGGTGCTTCAAAGTGCTCTCAGAGTGGTGCCACAGAAGAACTCTTGATGTTCATTATAGAGATGTAAAGGTTCATCATGATTGTAAGAGGCGTGTGAGTGTGAAGGAACTTTAAAGAGTTTAGAGAAACTTTCTTTCATTTTCAGAGTTTTTTTTTACCAACTTCAAAAAGTTTTCACACTGAACATCTTACCTTGTTTTCTGAGAGAGAGAGAGAGAGTGAGAGAGAGAGTGTGTGTGGTGTACTGGACTAGTGCAAGAGAGCTACTTTTGGAGAGGGTTTGGACACTGTTGGCTTTGTTCAGATTTCAGTTCCGAGGCATGTTCACTGGATCCCGTCAGCTCTCTGTGTAGTAGCTCAGAGCAGGTCTCGGTAAGAAAACAGTGGACGTTGGTAACAGAGCATCATAATAATAGCAATAATTATGTAATAGTTATACCCCAAAATGTATATATATACAGAGAGAGAGAGAGAGAGAGAGAGAGAGAAAAGATTTATTTATCTTAACAGTACAAGTACATGGAACTCCCAACAAGTGTGCAAGGGCTGTTAGACCCTCCCCCCCAGAGATAAACAGCACTTTCACATTACAGAGAGAAAGGGGGGCATTTATGACTTAATAATTGCTGTTATGTAAGCTGGGTTTATATATAACTGTAAGAGGTCACTCATTCTTTTCCTATTTTAATTGAATTAAATAATTTGTCACTTGATTTTATTTTCATATTGTTGCTGTCACACAAAAACCTTACGCTTCCATTTTTGCAAAATGTAGTGAAATTTGAATCTGGCAGTTGTCCTTTACATTGTATCTATTGTTTTTTTCTGTCTTCTGTAAACGTTTTTGGTGGACAGTGGCAATTTGCTATAAAGAATCTTGAAGGATAGTCTTCAGTGGTTGAAATATTTCGTCAACAACTGGACATGCACCAGAGTGTTCTCTATCGAGAATAAAGTCTGTACTTTACCAACTGCATTTGTGTATGTTACACTTCAGAAAAATGTAGCTGCTGATATGTGTAGTTAATGTAGACCAAAGAGATGGAAACACTACGGCCTACAGATTTCATATCTTCTTCTATCGGCTGCTCTCTTCAGGGACCTTTATATGTCATATAAAATATGTACATTTTATAAGATGGTTAGACAATGAATATTCTTGCATTAGAGTGAACTACCTTTCAGAAATACAAATTCAACACTGAAAGACAGTTTGTTTTCCTGTGTAATGAACCATGTTTAATGTCAATGCTTCAGACAATCTGCATAAATCAGTCATTTATATGTTTGATGCGAAATGGTACGTAGTAGAGGAAATCAATCATGATCTTTACAGCGGTGATGAAAAGAAACAGGCACAGCAAGTAATGTGACTGTGGTAAAATGCAGTAAAACCAAACAAACAAGTTGCCTGCATGGATAATTGTGCCTTGCAACACCTTGCTTGTACCTCTTTACTGTGTGCATATGGACTTCAAATGGATATTTGAGCTATGCCATAGAACCACTGAACCACTTTTGTTTCAATAAGGAAGAATGATTTTAATAGACATAAGAGTGTAAATAATATTTTAAAGGTCTAAAGAAGCTATATATAAATTTAAAGATGGAAGTAAAAGTAGTTCTATGGTATGGCTCAAAAACCATTTTGAGCACATTATTTTGAAGAGTGTAACCCTTTATTATGGCATTAAACTTTCTGGATGTCTGGTTTCCATCTCAGCCACAGTGAACAACACTGAACACTGTAAAGTTTCTCTGAAATGATGCATTTTCTATTAAATCTAAATGAGTGAGTTATGCAGAGACATTCTTTGCTGGAATTCTCTTGTTATAATGCCAATGAAACCCTGCATGATTCTCATTCCTGTTGTCGACACAATGTTGACATAATGGCCTTAGGACTGGAAAGAGCATCTGTGTGAAAATTACAAAAAAGATAGTCATCTGCAGAAATGAGTGCAGAATCTTCTGCAGATTTCTTGGCTCCAGTTTTGCTTCGTGAGATTTTGTGGTCCAGTGTGCTTTGTCATGGCCATTGCTTTGTGTTGTAGAGTGATTCTGAGATTTTGAAAGTGTTTATAACAACTTGGTATGTTGAACAATGAGGAGGATAAACTACACTCTCTGATATGTTTCAGAAATAAATAAGAATACTGGAGTTGGGACCTTTCACAGAGTTGTTTGACCTTTATTTTATTAAATTATGCTGTAGTAGTTACAAAATATTGGAGTGGAAAACTGACTTTGCAGGGTTCATAACATAAAACAGGAAAAATTAATGTTAAGTTTAGACCTTCTTCAGGCTTGGGTTAAAGTATCACATGTATAACTGTTGATGTCACAAAAACCTTGTATCTCTTGTTTTTCACTTTTTGAAAATTTGACAAGTACAGACCAGTAGAAATGTTCTAAAATGACCCAGATTAAATATTTTACCTTTGACTTTAATCCTCTTTGGTTTAAGGGCATGTTCTTGAATTTTACATATGTTCACTTGCATATGGTATAATACCCACATTTTATCAAAATGTTTAGAACAATCTCAGCTCTCTTTATAGTGATGCCCATTGTGACCTATATTGGCACCATATTTATTTATTTATTTATTTTGCTTTTCCTGTTTAAGCACCCATGACTCCTGTTTAGTAGGCCTGATAGAGATGGAAAGCAGAAAACTGTGCTGGACTGCCCCCTCCATTGCCAACCCCGCAGACAAGAATAACAACACCAGTGTCACACCATGTAACCCTTTTATTTACCAAAACATAGAGCTCTTCACACAGTAAATAACATCAGATATCAATTTACCACTTCATTCAGTACATTCACCTTGCCAAGTACACAGCATTCAGATACAGTCCCTGAAAATAGCCTGAAGTGAGGTCAGTTGAGGAGAACCAAGGAAATCCTAAACATATTTGATTTTCAAAGTTATTTATACATGAATAGAACTGGTGAGCTTAGTGTCTGTGTTATTTTAGAAAAAAATCAGAAGAGTCTCAACATATGTATGAGGTTATTAGTATGTTACCCTGTAAAGCCCATCGCTGTTAACAACTCTGAATGCATGTTAATTAAAAAGAGTGTTTTAATTCAAGTAACATTAAAAAATTTATACTGGTCTATTTATCCACAATTTACACAGTGTACAGAGCAGCTGCAGGGTTCAAATGATGAAGAAAACTAAACACATAAAAGATTAAGAGATATGTTTTTTCACTGGACAACAGCAATATGCTGAAACCACCTTGTTTTGCAAACTTGCACCTTGATTAATTCATGAATATTACTCACTTAAGTAAGACACACCATCCTTAATCCTTTATAATGTTTTATATAAAGTGATTTGGTTGTATTTGAAGTGTATGTTTGTATTTGGAGGTTTATTAAAATGAATGTGGTAATGATAATGCTCAGATAAATTAACACTGGCTGAACTTAACTGATAAATATGTTCTCGGTACAATCCCTGATTCATATTCTAAAAATACTGCTTTTTATCACACAAAAATACACAAACATTTTCCCCATTACCTATATCTCTCTATATACATGTCAAAGATTCAAAAGTTTACATTTACATTTATGGCATTTAGCAGACGCCCTCATCCAGAGTGACTTACAAATGTTAAACAAATGAAACTAATAGAGGGGGACTCTTAAGATGAGCAAAATGAATGGTGGCACCCACATAATGTATTCAAAATGAAGCTATCAATATATGATTAAAGTGTATACTTTCAATTTTAACTCAAGGACTTTAACAAGACAAATGCCTAAATCACGTGGGAGTTACAAACTAAGCAGGAAATATAGCTCTATACATTTCAACAATTCATCCTCTTTCTTCTATCATATTATCACAAAAACATCATTGACCCAGTTCCGTTGGAAACCATATGCCCATGCTATAACAGTGCCTCCATGTTTAACAGATGATGTGGAATGCTTCAGATCATGAGCCCTTCATTTTCTTCTCCATATTCTTTTCTTCCCATCAATCATGGTGGCATTTCTTGACGTGGTACTGATGCGCCTAACTCCAAGTGTTCTTCTATCTTTTGTTTTTTCATTTTCATTTTCATCCCAATGAATGCCTCCTTCACTTACATCGTCACTTCTTTATATATCTTTTGAGTGTTCCCATGATCAACACTAATCCCAAATTGCTCTGAAATCATTTGGAATCAACTCAAGACCTTTTATCTCCTTAATCTGTCACTGAGAGAACAGACTACACCTGGCCATGAAACACCTTTGAAGTCAACTGTCTATGTTTTGTGAGCCTGTGAAATGGCTAATGCAGTGTTATTGGTGAACTCCTCGATTTAAAACTTTAAGATGCCATTAACTAAATTAATAAACTTTAAGTGAGTCAGCGCATTACCCTGGTCTCTGGTTTTTTAACTTGGCCTAAACTGAAGACAAGTGCTGAGCAGTTGCATGTATACTGTTTCATAATATAACCATAGAACTGATATCACTTTTCACACTGTATTTGTGATCTTTATTTTGACAAGCGTTTCCTAAGTTGTCCATCACTGCTGAGAGCAATTATAATTTGAGTTTGTGAACAATCACTTTAAAGAAGCATGTGCATGACTCTGCAAAATGAAGCCCTCATTAATACAGAACAGGGTAAAAAACACTCAGTGATTTATGCTTTTTTTGGCTGATTACCTAGTGAAGTCTATGCTATTCCATTGCTTTGGTATCAAGGCTTTATGTAGTTACACTTTATTTATTGGTGGCACTGTATATGGTCATTACTGTTTCTTTGTGCTTTTACATTTAATTACAGTTTTGGGAAAAGAATAAAATAAAAATATAATAATAATAATAATAATAATAATAATAATAATAATAATAATAATAATGATAATAATAATTTATATATATATATATATATATAAAAATATACACCTTTCTTTTGCATTTTTTTTACAGAGATGGGAACATAGTTCTGCGTATAACAAGTCTGATGAGTCATAAGTGTTGAGTTCCATGTGAGTCTGAAGTTTAGTTCCAAGCTGTGAGGTGACTCAATTCTTAAATGCCAATTGCACTGAAGCTGAATTCTAACACAAATAGAAAAAGTCACAAAACCAGAATTTTTAGTTACCCTTAAAGAGTGAGGGCCTGTACATGAGCTCACACCGGAGTTTCTCAACATCCTAAATACATACCTACATAGCTATATTTTAGTTAATAAGTGAACGTAATGTCTGCTGATCCACGCAATGAATATACATGAAAGAACATGATCTGAATTAAATTTGTCATTCTGTTTAAAGCAACACTATTAGGTGAGTAAGGTACAGAATTTGTGGTAAATAAATCGTTTTGGTTGCTATGTTAATGTTAATTTAGTTAGAATAGCTCAGTGCTATTTGTTATTTTTAAGTCAGCCATATTTTATTTTTTGTTCAAAGACTCAACAGACACACAAAGAGTTTGTTTGTCTCTTAAGAACAAATAGTGATCTTCAATTGGCAGCCGCACAATACGACATAGCAACCTCAACAGCATATAGCTACACAAAAAGCACTAGTACAGCAATAGTGCTGGATGTCTGCATTGTATCACAGAGTGGATACACTGGCCAATCAGTGTTCTGCAAGGCATATACGTCACATTTTAGTCTCATTTGGCTCACTTAGAACCACGAGAAAAAACAGGTTCAGAAACAGTACCAAGTTTAAGGTAATGGGTTCCAATTTTGAGAGCAAAAAAGAAGGGTAGAGTAGAATAATGTAGGTACAATACAATAGACAAGCCCCATTAGATTTTCAAATCAAATCCACATCTCTGCTTATCTAGCTATTTTTCTCGTCTTGGGAATGGTTTCTTCACATTCTTAGAATCTCAAAGATGCCTGACTCAAGTTCACATATCTGCTTGCATGCAACTTCTGTGCTGTGCTGTAAACAATAAGCCGGTTATGTCACAAATGCTGTTTCAGGTAAATCAGGGCATTGCGTTGTTACCATCATATTTAGCTGATGCTCACTTTCAGTCTACCCACAGCATTTAAAAATGCTTTTAAATTTAAAAAAGTGCTTTACTTACACATCTACACAGACACGCATGCACAATGAGATCAAACAATTATAAAAGACAAGTACAAGAATAGAATATTCAAACAGATTACAAAATAGACTGACTCTGATAAGGACTTGTGAACAACAAGACAAATAAATGTAAACATACCAAATTCTGTTGAGAAGTTTAAGTTTCCTGCATTGCACGGATTTCTGCTATAAACCAGAAGCCCATTCTGTTTTTATTACATAGATCTCAGCCATGACAGAACATGTATTAATATTAATATGATCTTATAAAATACTAATATTCTTACCAGCTTTGTTCTTTTTTGAAGTTTTTAAAAAACTATCAGATTTGTTCTAATAACAGCAAACCTTTTCGTCTGTCACGTGTCAGTGCCACAAGTGGAAAAATGTATTCAACATATCACACTGTGAAGGGGGAAGAGGCTCCTGTTAATGACATTAGCCAGCAGCTATGACTGAATCAGTTCATGGTTAGGAGGGAAGAAGTGGGCTAAATCTGAGCATATTAAACTTTAAACTTGTCTTGGTCTGTGGTTCTGGGTCTTGCCTGGACTGGTGCGGCTGGTCCTGTTGGACCGCGGAGCCGGTTCAGGAATTCGTCTGCTTCCCCTGCGGTCCCCTCTGCCTTTACCAATACATGCTGCTGGTGCTGCTTCTGCTGCTTCTGCTGGTATTGGTTTTGACATGCCTATATTGACTGTCCTGCCTGATCAAAGGCAAAAGGAGTAAAGGCAAACAATTAAGACAGAAGAGAAAAAGAGAAAGGATAAATAAAGCTGTAAACTTATTTTTAGTACAAAAAAGTCTTTCAATATCACTTACAATAAATTGGTTACTTTTTCATATGGAACAATTTGATATAATCTCTGAATATGCAAATAAAGGAAATTAAGACGTAGAGTAACACAGTAGTTTTTTTTTGGGTTTTTTGTTTTTTTTTTCAGAGGGAAGATATCCCTTACAATGCCCCCCCTGTTATTATAGAGCTTTATCGCAACATATTAATGGTACATTGACTGGGGAAAATGTGGTGGGCACAGGCAGAAGAAACAGCCACAGAGAGGATTGTCTGAGGTTGGTGTCAGTGGATTAAGAGCCACCACACACAGATGTCTCCAGGAAAGGGGCTCCAACTGCAGCATTCAGACACCTCAGATACATTTTACCTGAGCTAAGCAGATAAAGAACTCGAATGAAATTGGAGATTTGGAAATCAAGAGTCCTATAGTGTCAGGAAGAGTACACAGGCACAGAATCCAAAGTGTCTGAAGTCCAGAGTATAGTTCCCGGGGAGATAATGATTTCCTTTTCCAGCAGGAGAGATTCTAGATTTCTCATGTGCTATAAGCTATTCTGATCAAGTAAAACAAAAAAGCTTTTAATGTTTTATTTTATTTTATTTTATTTTATATATATATATATATATATATATATATATATATATATATATATATATATATATATATATATATAATCAATAATATATATTAAATGTTTAAATGTTTTAAACAAAACTCCTAAAGAATAAAGCATACGGTATTCATTCTTGAAGTGCTGTTTTTTAACCCACGGATGGGTTAAATGCAGAGCTTGAATTTCATTGTATGGCTGTTCAATGTAGAGGCACAAAGGGGTTTTCTAATGCTAAAAGATTATGAGAAAACAGAACTTTTTTTCAAACAAGACTTATGACAAATCATGAATATGATCAGGAATATGAATTAAAAAGTAAAAAAGTCCAAATACATTCCATGATTTTAAATCTACAATCAGTCTTGTTCTAAATGTGTATTTCCAATTCAGTTGCTACTGGCAGGCAGAAAAGGACTGGTTGCTGTTAGAAGACTTTTTAGTTTTGTTAGTCTTTGCCACTGGTGTGTTCGATGTGGCCTGGGCTGCACTGTGACAACAACTGCAAGCAGATGAATGTAAAAGTTTCTTAGCAGTTCTGCAGCATACAGCTTTCTTCAAATGGACCTCCTCCTGGATGCCTGCTTGTGGGGGTTATGTGCTGGATTTGTGTGGGGCATTTATGGGGCTCAGCGGGGACTCAGTAGGGGCCCAGAGAGGGATGAATGGTTCACCTTGTCCGTGTATGTGAGCTCGCTGCAGCGCCACTGTCCTGCGCGTGTTCCGTGTACATCCCGCGCTGCTGTGCATGAGGTGAGACTTCCAGCCCTACACACACACACAAACCAGTCACTGTTACGTTGCTTCCAGAGGAATGCATGCATATGAGTGTGTATGTTCTATATTCACAGACTAATACTGAAGCTCTATACACAAACTATGACTTCTCATCAGGGGTAGATACATGGAACTATCCTTACAACATTTTTAAGAACACACACACACACACACACACACACACACACAATAACACACACACACACAACACACACACACACACACACACACACACACACACACACACACACACACACACACCATAAAAAAAGGTAAAACCCACTGGTGTGAATGTGAAAAACAAGGCTGTGTCAAACAGAAGTAAACAGTCCAACAAAGTCTAAACATAATGCCCCAGGCTATCCAAATTCCTGGTCTGTGGTATTCATTTAACCTATCAAAACACTGTAAGGAGGCCAGATTTTCAATTAAATAGTGCTTTTTATCCCAGTTTACTTTGGAAGGAACAATACCAAATGTTGTAGTTGTATATACACTGTTCTCTAACCCATTGCTTAGGTACTCTTCAGCTGGCAGATGGTGTACAGAGCTTTGTTGTTTAGCTGTGTTTAAAGTGTTTGCTGTTAGAACTGGAGCTGTTGGTAAGAACCTGCCAATATGATATGCACCACATTACAAAGGTTAGAATGCAGTATGCTGTGATATATAGTGTTAGCATTATTTGTGATTTTTAAATCATATTTTAGGAAAACCATCCCACAGATAAATTGCAGGATCAATAGGTCTGTGCCTTGTGGAGCCCACATCTTGATGATTCAGAGCTGTTTTGATGGCACAAGGAAGACCTACACAATATTAAGGAACTTTCAGTGCGGTTCAGTGCGATTACTGATTGTCATAAAGTATGCTAGAGATACAACAGATTTTAGTCTGAAAATATTGGAGTATTCCTTTAATAAAAAAACAAGCTTGATTTGTGAAATAAAATGTTAGAGAAGTATTAAAACCTTGGTGTAAGACCTATGTCAGCTCATTAAAATACTGGTATTTTAAATCCAGACATGTAGGATAAATGCTAGAAGTAAAATCTGTATGAGTATGCAACTTCATGAGAAGGACTGCTTACCCCTTGCTTTAAGGCCTAACATATAAAATACTTATGAGCTTTTAGGAGCTCCTAGGAAACAAGTGAGTCTTCAGTGGTTGAAGAAAATCCCAGTTGACCCTTCAAAAATTTTTGTATGTCATAAGCCAAGGGTTCTTAACCTGGGGGTCGCGACCCCCCAGGATTTCACGATATACTTCTAGGGGGTCGTGAATGTGACACTAATTATAACGCTGATAAAACGTCTTGTGCGATGAATCAGATTTAAGCACTAAACATTTTCACACTGTATCATTCTCAGTCTTGATGGAGTGTCTCGCATGAAGGACATGGCTTGTCACCCACTGTTGCTTAAAATAGAGCATTTTAGAACGTTTTTTTAAGGGAATCAAACTGACTCACTCGCCGTTCTGCTCGACTGTTCGATCTGAATCTTGATTCAGGTTCACACATGCGCATTGTGGCTCGGCACGTCATCCAGGCTGGATTAAAATGAAGCATTTTTAGAAGGTCGAATTGGAAGTGGGGGTGCAAAATGCCCGCTTCCAGGAACATCAGAACAGAAAAAAAACTAAGAAAGTGAGAAAATATGATGAAAAGTACTTGAAATATTTTACGAGTTATTGATACCATTTTTTCCTGGGGGTCGCGAAATTTACTGGAGCCTAAAAGGGGGTCGCACAGTGAAGGTTAAGAACCTCTGTCATAAGCTATTCGACAGGATGCTTATTTGACTTCTTAGAGCATCCCAGCTCCTGTGCGGAAGTTAACGCACACCTGTTTGTTGCCTGGCAAAGACATAAACTCCCAGTGTAACCACAGCCTTCCGAAGGCTTGTAATTAGAGACATCAGATAGAATGCTGTGGCGAAAGTAGAACAGTCTGCATGCCAGATGGTAGAGGGTTTTTTTTAACATAGTGTAGGTATATCACACTTTCAGTAGCAGACAATAATGATCACATTCCTTATTTTGCAACAAATCTTGGTTTTGTAATGTTTCTGTTAAACTGCTGCTTACAGGGGTGGTGCAATGTATTTCCTAATTTGGGAAAAACACTAACGGCACAGTATAGACAGAGGTTTAAGCAGGACACACCTCCAGTCTCTGCACAGCTGCCAGTGGCAACAGAAACACTCTGTGTATGTTAATGTGTGTATGGATCTATGAAATCTATAAAAGAACACTATTAGGCTCACCTCCTCTCCTTGAGGTACATTCGCATGACACAAAGGACAGTGGTTATAGCTTCCATCGGCAGGAAGGGCTGAGCAGGGGAAACAACAAAACGAAACAAAACCATTACTCACTCACTGAAGTAATGCTGAATTCTGAAGTATTCTTAATAAATAATGACCAGTTCATAGTAAATACTGCCTACTTAACTATAGGCTAGTAAATACAGAATAATACTCAATAGTTACTGAACATTTAATAGTAAATACTGAATATGAGACAGTAGTTATGACTACTGAATAGAGACTACACCACATCACTTTCCAGGCACAATTCAAGAACTGTTGCAAGTGATAGAGGTCATCTTTATAAAGTGTAGCACGGTACTGTTAATGGTCTGTAAACCTACAAGGTGTCAATTGCATACCTATATGTTAAAACTTGGGTATAAATAATCTAAGTACTGGCCCTATTATCGGGAGACTGCCAGTAGGACTTGTCCTATGTGGGTGGGTATTACTTACCATGGTGCTAACTAGTGCTAGTGTCAACATGCAGTTGGCTGGCTTGATTTGATTCAGACTAAACAGATGCTACAATTCACCATTCTGGCACTGGTAGCATCATGGAAACCTAAATAGGCAAAGCATGCATGGCTTGCCATGCGAGGCCACACAATGTTCCGTCTTATGATTTACGGAACACCTGTGTTAATCAGTGGAAACTCTCATGAGAAAGGTCAGCTTAGTCTTTCATGTGGTCATTACAACTGTACTCAGAAAGCTATGGGCAGGTCTGCTGATGTAGTGGTGTATATGAGCCGTGATCATAGTGCACACTCACGATTGCAGGTGGTGCTTTGAGCATGCTCAGTCAGCTTGTCTCGAATGATGGCCTCCAAACAGCGAGCACACTGAATAAATTCATCTCTGCGCTCACACTCCGATAGCAGGTGCTCTGTCAAAGTGGAAATCTCAACAACCTAACACACACCACACACACACACACACACACACACACACACACAGTTTGAAATCTATCATCATTCTTCCCATATCTGCATTCCTGAGCTCCTTGGATGTTCCCATTGCACTGTGTTGGTCAATCCACTGACTGACATCAACTGTTCTTACAATCACTGTTGTTTTCTATCATTATTGTTATTGGTGATATTACTGCAAAACATGACTTGAGTTTAATTATTTAACCACTTCAAAGCACATTTCAGACATGACTAAACAGGTACACCAAAGAACCAAAGATGACAAAGATGAATGTAATAACTAATGAAACAGTCCGAGAATCAGAATTTACAATATGCAACTCTAATGAATAAGGTCAGATATCTCTCTCTGAAGTTCAACCTGCAGGTTTCTTTGCCAATGCCTAGGAAACATAAGAATATAATGCATTATAAGGTCACAGCAGAGATCCCAGCATTGTCCTGAAGGCAGGGTAAAGAGGGGGAAGTATGCGAGATATCTGAGAAAGGTCAATACAGTTCTTAGAGTGAACGTTCCACTAGGCTGGAATGTTGTGAAAGCAAACACAGTGACAGTTAACCTCTCTAAAGAGAGCTGTCAAACTGGAGAACCAGGGAAACCTGTGGGCAGAAAACAAAGGGGCATCCCCAAGTTTATTCAGCCTGAACCCTTTATCAATTAAGTTGTCATTGATGACCAAAAGGCTAATTATGTCTTGAACAGGTTTAGGTTTATGGTGCAATACTAGTTGGCTGCATTACAATCAGAGTCCTTTATGCCTTGAAGTTCTGTAGTACTGCTCTGTTCATTTTGGTGTGCTTGCTTAGATTACTGATAAGTGTACCAAGAGTGAATGTGCTTAGCCTTGTGATGTGATGATTTAGCTAAAGCAACAACCAAGATTCACCACATGTCCAAAAGTTTGTGGACATCTCTTCTTATAAATAAATTCAGCTACACTAAGTTGTTGGTGACACAAATGTGCAAATGCACACAGCTTGTCTAGTCCCTGTAAAGAAGTACTATTAATAGAATAGGACCCTTTAGAGTAAATAAGCACAAATCCATTGGTAGCAAAATTAATATCAGGCATGGGTTGGACCAGCATTGAGTTGTAGAACTGTTTTCTCTGAAAGGATGGTGGTCCATCCAATACTTTTGGGATGAGTTGGGGATGAGGTGGGGTGGTGATGATCCAACATCCTGACCCAACTAAAGCTCTCATCACTGAATGTAATCAAATCATCACCACAATGCTTCAAAATCTAGGATCTTCACTATAGAGAATAGTAGAGACAGTTATACCAACAGCACAAGTCAGCACAAGACAGCACAAATGCTTTCATATCCTTGAGTGAAACAATGAATGAGCCTGTGTTCAGTAAATTTTGTGCATGTAATGTCTGCTTAGTGTCTTCTGTTCTTAGCTTGGTGTCTAAAGATTTTTCAGTTTAGCAAGATTTTAAATATTTTAATTATTTTGGAACTTCAAGGTTTATGTAGCTAAGAAGCCAGTCTTAATTTGAGGCTGGATAGAAAATGATGCCATCCCCACACAAAATGTCCTCCTTGTGAAAACAGAAACTCATTCACATAATACCATCTAATATTCATTTATAGTTCTTGTTGTTTTCATAAAACAAAGTATATGATAAACCAATGGTACTAGAAATGCATAATCATTTAATATATTTCATAAAAACACCTCCAACTCTATGACTGTCTGAACATAGCAATTATGGTAAAATATGGGTTTTGAAACTGGCTGTTGCTGGAGATTTAGCTAAGCAAAAAGTTCTGCCTATTTTATAGCTTCCAATATGTCAAACTGTCAGATCCAAGGTTGACACTGCAGTTTGATGAAAACAGTTTACATGTTGCTAAACAGTTGGCTGTAAGTTTCCATTACTTTTGCTCATTGCCTCAATAAGCAAACCTTGTTACCAATCTGCCTATCTATACGAAATGGACAAAAATATAGGGACACCTGTTTATTCATTGTTTTTTCCTGAAATCAAGGGTATTAAAAAGAGTTTATGCTGTTTTTGTTGGACTACCTGTCTCTACAGGAAAGGCTTTCTACTTGATTTTAGGGCACTGCTGTGAGGATTTGATAGCATTAAGCCACAAGAGCATTAGAAACAGGTCAAGATGTTGATGATCACCACTGCACCACCCCTCATCCCAAAAGTACTGGATAGCACATCATCATTTTACAGAACACAGTTTGACTACCGGTTTATTCATTTAACATAATTAACATATTATGAAAATGCACTAAATCTTCCTATGACACTCTGTAAATGTAGATTCTGTGTAGTCTGCATGTGTGTAGTGTAGTGAACAGAAATACCTGTCTGCAATGAAGGCAACGACACAGCATTGGACAATATTTCCAGTAGTGAAGGTCCAGTCCATCCTCTGTAAAAGCCTTGTTTCTCTCATCACAGAATATACACAGACTGCAAAAGAGCATGCTATTAAAACACACAAGACCAGCATATTTCCACCACTACTTAAGAAATAAGGCATAAACATTAGACATAAAACATAATACACAAGCAGAAACTATTTGGTGCCTTCACTGTGCATAACAGGTGGATTCAGCCAGTGATTATACACATATTGTACACAGTGAAAACAGCTGCTTACTTGTCAAAGTTGTTCACTACAGTTGATTGGTTCTCTATGACCACATCCTCAGACATGGACTGAGTTCCCTTTTTAACATCTATAGAGAAATAAAGGTTTTAGATGGCATAATCTCTTAAGGGTGAAGAATAAATTAAATGTATCTATGAACATAAGCACCTTCTTTAGCTGGCTTTTCAGTAGATGTGTTTTTTTCCTTTAAAAAAAAAGGGGGGGGGTGGTTATGTTATTAATTAATGTGTTAATGCACCTGAAATATTAAAAGACAATGTAAACAGCTTTAAAATTGTATAACTACATATACAATCTAAATACTGTTACTTTTTTGTGCTGTTACTGACTACAGCAACATCCCAGCCAAAGGGTTGGGTTATGTTGGTTTGTTTCCACTGTCTTACAGAAGTTTCACTCAAAGTTCATTTTATGATACCCAAGTATATGTAATATTACTTAGGTAGAGCTGTGTTCTAAATATGTGATGTGAAATGGACACAAATTGGACTGTTTCCAATGAACATTTGTACATACCCATGAATATTCACAATGCTGTATCAATCTAAAATATCCCTCTTCTGAGGGTCCTTCCATTATTACCTTCATTAAAACAACTGTCAGTGATCAAATCAAGCCAACTGTGAGCAGCCTAACTTACAATAAAGTAGGTGAAAGTGTGTCACTGCTGTCCTCATCTTTTACTTCAGTGTGAGAGCAGACAGAATATGACGCTGTAATCTCCAGCAGAGGAGGATGACATCATGGCTGGCAGATGAACTTACACTGATCTCCTTCAGAACAGCCAGTTGCTCCTGCAGGCTCCTGATCTCCTCTTTCTCTTTCTCTCCCCCCTTCTGCTCTCCTCCTTTTTTCAGCACCTGCAGAAGGGGAAGAATAAAAAGAAAGAAAGAAAGAAAGAAAGAAATGAAGACAGGAATGGAATTTCAATGGTCATATTTCATGTCACTAATCTGATATAATCAACACCCTATTATAATTTTCAATAAAGTCAGTGGACAGCCTGATTTGTAACTGAGAATCAAAGTAACACCTTGACTTACAAGCTATTATTAAACTAATTTCATACTGTAATGGTGAAGTTGGCAAAGAGTTCTAAAAGTCACAGCAGAGTGATTTTTACCTGAGAATCTGGAAGTCTTCCATCTATCTTGGCAAAAGATTCAAATAGGCTTTTGTAGAGGACGGTTTTACGCATGCTGGAATCATCGGATGGCAGGTAGTTCAGTACAGCACGGCCGTGACGGCGGTACATGGTCTGTACAATCCTTACAGACCGCTCTCGTACAGATGCTGCACTGTGTTCTAATGTACCTACAAGAAACTGCCAGAAACACAGAGTTTTAGATTCAAGAAAGTCTTACAACTGTGAACAACTGAAGACAGAGCAAAACTGACTTTACAATAATTTGGTTCCACTTGAGTTCTTCAGAAAACAGTTTTGTCCATCATGTAATTTCAATGTGCATTATTTTGTAAAGGTCTATTTTGCTCATAATTTACACACATTTTACATCTTTCAGAATATTTCATCTTAGTCGTCGATACATCTGGTGTACTTACAGCAGATATATTCTATATCAGATATTCTGATGTATACATTCACAGACTATTTTTACTCATATTAGCACCTGAGCTCATTGTAATATTCACAGGATAGTCTTTCTCCATGTTTTGTACTCCTTCCCTTTTTCTTTCTCTTCCCTACCCACACTCCCTCTCTATCTCTCCATACACTGATGCTATTCACAAGCAGCCTGTCTCTCTTCCCCTCATTTTAATTACAGGAAACTCAATCGCATCTCAGGTCTCAGGTCGACCCAACAGCCCATCACCCAGGAAACCAGCAGCAGGAGGGAGACATTTATCCGCTGGGAACTCTTAGGTAACTCATGGCAACCCCCTTACCCAGACCTTCTGTTCAACTAGGCATAAGTAAGTAAGTAAGTAAGTAAATAAATAAATAGCATTAAAATGCACAAACAGGCAAAGAAATTACAAAGGGGATGTAACAAACTTTATTCAATGAATAGCTCACAATATTGATAATATTATCTTAATAATCTCATCTACAGTGAAACTGTAGTACTTAGTTAGCACTAGGTTTGCCTCACATGGAATCAAGCCTACAACTTCAGAGAGCTTACTTAATACTCGTTTACTGTGGCAATGATTTTTGCTTATGCATGCAATTTCACTTTTCTTAAATTTTCTTTTTTTACCATCATGATCTACCTCTGTTTTTCATATACAAACTGATCTTGCATATATCAGGCAATGGTAACCACAAGGTCTAAATGAACACTGTTTCATTCGTGTAAGCTCACATTTTAGAGTAAATCACCTTTTAGGGCAAAAATTAAATCAAAAGTACAATATACCTAGGATTGTCATGCACAGAATCTTAACCAACAAAGTTTGTATAGATGTATTGTGGTCAGCATGAAAATCAATGATTTGTTGTCACCAGTCACATGTTCAGAAGACCTGGTGTGTATGTATCAAAATGTATTTGATGCTATTGGATCTGCTATCAACACTCCACCCCTACCACAAAAGCTGGAGGAACTGATTTGTGAGAATATTCAAGTTGCATGAGATGGATTATCACAGGACACCATTAGAAACCTCTGCATCTCTGTACAGACTTGCTCAGTAAATATTACCCATATCAGTCTAAATTTATATTCAAGTATTGTTCCTGTTAACCTTTAGCATGCTTCTGAATAGCACTGACACAGACACTTCCTTCTGGGTGCAACTATTTTTTGACAATCAGCGTATGTTTTGTTGCAATCATATGTGTTGTGTTAAAATAAAATAAATAAAAACAAATAAATAAATTAGCTACAACACTTTTCAATTTTTGAGTTCCATCACGTGCATTTTGATACAATACAATTCATAATGTTATACTATGATGCATTAAGATATAATAAAATGAGTTATGATGCAATAACACAATGCTTGTTTTCCTATTGTGTTAAAATATACTGTTATACAACACAATACACAGTTACAATATAATATGATAAAATATAATCCATTTCTCACTGAAAGGGAAATCCTGTCTCTGAAAATACTGACTGGTAGACATTCACCTTCGGGCTGTTAACACACCACAGTTGAGTAATGCGCGAATTGTGTTTGAGTGTACAGAAGGAATGAAACTCAGATCCACTCCTGCAGCTACACACATACAGTGCCAAGGCTAGTCCACCACACCAGCTCTGCACCAGAACACAAGCCACAGGGTAAAATCAGATCCTACAGTTACATGTGAAAATTTGACAGCTATTGTTGCTGCAGATCTCACAGTTTACCCACCAAACATTCCTCAGGCTACACAGGTGCCTGACAAAAAAAAAAAAAAAAAATCCCACAAAGGAGCCCAAACACAGCACAAATAACTACTGCTATCAGCCTGCAGACAGACAAAGCTGGAGTAGAGAAAGGGGAGATTGAAAGGAGAGAATCAATATTGCGTAGCTATTGCTATTACTTAGTTATTGCTAGACCTGAATAACTAGACCTGTTTCTGAATATGGGGTGAAGGACACAGCAGCCTGCATAGGCAACAACTTGGTATCAATGTGTTTACTGAAAGAGCTTCAAGAAAAACTAAAATAAAGGAACAACAAGATCAAGGAACTCCTCAAGCAAGATGAAATGTTTGGAAAGCTCAGAAAGACATGAACACCTGGCAAACAATCAATAAATTCACAATGACTCCATCTTATGAACCAGTCATCACATTTCCCAGTGAACTGAAAAAGACAAGAGTTACCTCATTACAGAACTCAACACACTATGTGCCTTAAATAAAATTTTACAATGTAATGTTTACAAAGTAATTCAAACTTTGATTGAAAAAAATGGTTAACATACAAATACGAACATAAGTATGCTTGACCTCCATGGCCCCTGATTTATATAAGTGAAAACTTTGTAAACAGACTTGATGAAAGACATAACCACTGGAGTCTTCAATGACCAATCATAGAACCTCACCGAATTTCAAATCTTGAGGTTAGAATTGTTCAAAAGCAATTTATCACATAAAAAATGAAAAGGCTCAAGAACATAGAAAGTGAGATTCTTCAAGGGTCAACACCCATCTTGTCTTGTTTGCTGAAATTCCTATACATCAGACAAATATGACCCAAAACAAAACTTCTCTATGATCTAAAAATGATCTAATATCTATAACATGTTTAAAGACAAGAAACTGTCCCTCAACATTAATTCATTATGAAGCTCAAGTAGATTACATCTACAAGCCTGTAAGTCCAGATACATGTTAATTCACTATATTAACTTTCTTGATGTACTCACTGATTAAAAACTGTGCTGATAGTCTACTTAAAAATTGTTATTAGGATAATTAAATTTATGTCAAAAATGACTAATTTACCTCTACTAAGCATTGATTTATCCAAATCTGCAGCAATATTATTTGGGCCAGTCCTTTCACTAGTAACATTAAATGCATACAGTAAAAATATGCTTTGTTAAAAAACACTTGCAGAAAATTACTTCACAACCTTCAGATACTCAATATGTATTAAATTAATTACTTTCAAATATGGCAGATTTTTTTTTTCTTTTATTTACAAACACTTTTCTAATTGCTTTGAAAATACAATAATACAATTGTCAAGTTCTTCATTAATCTACAAAATAACACATTAGGGTTGGGTGATGTATCTATATTTAAATCGATGTAGGGATATAAACAGAGTGTGATATTGGCTGAGGTAGGGCTGGGCAATTAATCGAAAACTAACCAAATCCGACATTCTCTATTCGGGTTTTATGCCGTTAAAACAGTCCCAACACTGCATGCATTCATGTACTGTCTAATAACATTACTGCATGTGTAGTCAAGTAACTCAGCTCTGTTCAGCTTGGTTTATGGTTCTCAAAGGACTGAAGAACAATCTGAAAGGGTAAAATGTAGAAATACAATAGTAGTGATGTAATGATTCAGGGTGAGCAGAATTTTCCTCACCACTATTATAAAAAAGAATGTTTATGTTTCACTACTCGTTGTCTCAGTGTTTGAGTTCTTTTGAAATGACCTTAATTATAATATTTGTTTAGAAAAGATAAAAGTATTTTTTTACTTTTCACAAGACAACATTTAGTATTCTGTTTAAAAGAAATGCAATATGCAAAATATATTTATTTCATTATTTTCATAAAACTTTCTGTTTACATTACTAAAAAAAAAGAAAAATCCACACAGAAATAATCATTAATTAACCATAATCAAGGAAGAATTTTCAATGAATTGTGATGTTGATTTGACGTCATATTGCCCAGCTCTAGGCTCTGAGTTTAAAGTTAAATAAATGTTCTGCTTCAGTCTTGCAGATAACCTTTTTCCACTCTCTTGCACTGCTCTGCCCCCTTCTCTCACCTCCTCCACTCCTATGTCACCCTCTGCTCCCCACTCATGTTCTCACACACAGACTATACAGGGGGCATAAAGTTGGCATGAAGACTTGGATTTTAGAAATTGTGTGTGTTTAAAGATGACCTAATCTGTTCACATTGTGTTTTTCACATCATACATCATATTTTATTTATTGTATATCATTAAGCTAAATTATGATTAGAATATGATTATTTTTCATCCACATAGCCAAAACAGCCCACACAGCTTTCCCATAGAGGATGCCTTTACGACCTCATTTAATAATTGTAATAAACAACCTATAAAAACAGGTTAAACATCACATATGTACAACATCCAACAGTGTTTGATGCTTTTCATTAAAATAATTATTAAGCACTTTGAGGAAAATCCTTCTTACAGGGAAAGTAAAAACATTCTGAAAGGTTTTGTATGTGTATTTGTTTTTAGGTTACGTGTATCCTTGTGTTCATATTGTGCTAAAAAGGCAGAGAGAAAGAAATGAAGAGAGTCAAGGAAAGAGACGGATGACAGGCAAATACAAACAGAAAGATATTTTGTCAGCACTTGGATGGTTTACAGGCTGTAGAGGCAGAGCTCCACAACAGAAGCTGCCGAAGGATTCTGTCTGATAGTACAGAGGCCAGCAGTGACAGCATTAGCTCAGTTACTGTTAAGAGCCCAACACAGACACCACCCGCTCTGCCACACAAAAAGCCATTTTGTTTCAGTGCAATTTCTCAGCAAACATTATTCTAATGATTGACATTCATTGTAGGCATTCACCACAAAACAATTTTTGTTTGGCGTTCTTGTTAACATTTTGTAAAACATGTTTTTCACACCACTGTATTTTGTTGATCTTTTCCCAAATGTGCTCATCATCTTTATATGGTGTTGCAGTCACACTTTTCCCAGCCTGTTCCCAAATAGGGGAACAGCTAAATGAAACATTGAGGTGTGGCCTGTTTATAAGTATAAAAGTTTTTCCCATTACATATATACACATTGCTTCACTTTTTACATATTTTGTTATGTTACAGCCTAGTCCAAAATTGATTAAATTCTTTTCATTCATTTCTAGACACAATACCCTGCAATCACAAAGTGAGAAATGTTTGTTTAAAAGTTTTGCAAATGTATTAAAAATAAAATTGCAAATATATAACGTACATAAGTATTCACAGCCTTTGCCTTGACACTCAAAATTGAGCTCTAGTGCATCTTGTTTCCATTGATCACCCTTCAGATGTTTCTCCAGCTTGATTGGACATCTGTGGTAAATTCAGTTGATTGGACATGGTTTGGAAAGGCACTTGTTTATACAAGGTCCTGTAGTACACAGTGAATGTCAGAGCACAAACCAAGGAATAACTAAACACACGCCTAAGGAACTGCCTGTAGACCTCCAAGACAGATTGTACTGAGACACAGATGTGGGGAAGGGTACAGAAAAATGTCTGAATGTTGAAGGTTCCAGTGAGCTCAGTGGCCTCTATCATCTGTAAATGGAAGATTTTTAGAGCCACCAGGACTCTTCATAGAGCTGGCCAGCCTGCCATACTGAGTGATCATGGTAGGAGGGCCTTATTCAGGGAGGTGACCAAGAACCCAATGGTCAATCTAGATATGCTCCAATGTTGTTCTGTCGAGAGAGGAGAACCTTACAGAAGGACAACCATTTCTGCAGCACTCCACCAATCAGGCCTGTGTGCTAGAGTGGCCAGATGGAAGCCAGTCCTCAGTAAAAGGCACATGACAGCCTGTCTGGAGTTTGCCAAAAGACACCTAAAGGACTCTCAGACCATGAGAAACAAAAAGACTTAACCTTTTGGACTGATTGCCAAGCATCATGAAACCAGGCCCTGCTCATCACCTAGCCAATACCATTCTTACAGTGAAACATGATGGTTGCAGCATCATGCTGTGGGGGTGTATTTGTTGCCAAATGTACTTCAACAAATTATTGAGCAAATGCTGTGAATACTTATGTAAATGTTCTATTTTTACATTTTATTTTTTGTATATATTTGCAAAGATTTCAAACAAACTTTTTCTCAGTTTGTCATTGTGGAAGTTTGCATGTAGAAGTTTGAGAACAAAATACAAAAAAGTAAATGTTCCTCAAAATATAAATGGGCAAGTGTAATGTTCTTGACTCATCTGTTTGACTTGGTTCTCCTTCTCTACGTTTAGGAAAATCTGATGATTTCTTTAAAAACTGTGTTTTAATTTGTATTATTTACTTATTTCAATTAGAACAGAAAAAAGACACAGACACCCCTCAAAGAAAAAAAAGCTTTGTCTCTTCAGTCCCTTAACACAGTGTTCAGATCATCTTAACCAGTAGAGGGAGTGATCAAGGTGATAGTTGAACTTCCTAAATTTGATTTACAGTTTTTTTTTTACAGTGTTTGGGATGGTTCACTAGTCACATAAGTCAAGGCTTTTTATTGTCATTGCATCTGAGTACAGGTACACACTGTAACGAAATTACGTTCCTCCGGGAACCAAGGTGCGACATGGAGCAGCAAGAACAATAGGACGACAAAGTTCACTAATTCACTACGCAGTGTTTACCATAACGTGAACTGGCTGGAAAAGGATAATACAATTTCTGAAATACTTACTGTTGTGAATTCAAATGGCAGAACACCATGTGTGAGCCGTAATGTAGTGTAATATTTCTGTAATAATGAGTGATTTCAAATGCACTTCCAGTGTCCTCTAAGAATCTAACCAAGAGCTGCAAAAGGACATGATACTATTTTTCAAATAGTTTTTATGTTATTAAACATATTCTAAACCTTTAAACAGTGAGGTTATGAGCCAGCAATAAATTAATATATGGACCATTATGTTGTACAGATTTAAAAATTGGGGCTTTAGCGACAGTTACTGACCAAACTCTGAGAAGTGTTGGGAAGGTGGTAGAGTATGTGTGAATAATTTAGGCCATAGGATGAGATCATCTCAGTCAAAGTAGCAAGTAAAGCTTGTTCTCAGGACATGGGTGCGGATTGTCTGCCACTGGTGCCAAAAGGCATGATGCTCTGTATGTTTCAAAGAGGTGATGCAAACATAGTCAGTGATCTCACTCTATCTCTACATACTCTCACTCTACATTTAATGGAATAGAAGTACAAGTGTGTCTTTAAGTACATTTTTCAGCAAGCAAAGGGGGACAGTGCAGAAGACTCTTTACCTGCATGACGTTTTCAAGGCTGAAGCCAGAGTCTTTGGTGCCAAGTTGTTCAAGAAGGTTCTCCAACAGTTCGAGCCGGCTGAGAGCCAGCCGAGTGGGCAGGATGCTCTTCATGGGTTTAACCAGCTCAGCGGGCACCAACTGAACAGCACGGACTTCTTTATACACAGCAATCTCCTGCAGAGAGAGTGGGACAGACAAATACTTATCCTTAGAATCTTTGTACTCACCCATTCACAAAATATACATTATATGGACAAAAGAATTGGGACAACTGTTTCTTTTGTTATCAAGGGTATTAAAGGAGACTTTATCCTGCCTTTGTTGTAGTAACTGTCTACTCTCCTGGAAAAGCTTTCTAATAGTTTCGAGAGCAAGGATTTGATAGTTGTAAGGATTTGATTGCATTCAGAAATACGAATGTGAGTGAGGTCAGGATGTTGGATAATCACCACTTTAGTTTATCTCTTCAACTCCCCAACCTACCCCAGAAGTAATGGATGGAGTCCAACTGCATTTAAACTTGGTTCAATCAAAAAAGGTTAAGACTGTCTTTTAAATGTTCTTATACATCAGATTAAATACCACATATTTAGGAAATGACAGTGAAATGAACTGGGAGGGAACGGTTTCATTACTCTCTTATTATCTGACAAAAACATTACTCTCTGACTTCTGGAACATAGGCTTAGGTCAAAAACAGAAGTGTTAGCACTATACAAGGACTGTTTCCTGAAAAAAAAATCACAGTAGATTTATAAGTTCTTATAAGCTTCAACATATATACTTAACTTAGCTTAATATGAAACTCACAATAAACATGTGCACCAGCATTAACGTAGCAATAACTAATCGTAGTAATCTATTTATGGCATTTAAAGCCATTAATAGGTACACTGGATTCATGTCAGCATGACTGATATCACCTCAATTTTAAAGCATAAAAACTGCATTTTTTTCAAAGTAAATGAAATTTTGCAGCAGCGTTATTGAAATATTAGTGTTTGTCAAAATATACATTCTTTTAATGCAAAAAAAGTTAAAAATTCCAAATTCTTCCTGTAATTGTGGATTGGTTTAATCAGAATTTGTTTTACATGATAACTGGCCAAAAGTCATGTTTGATGCACAATGTAATATACAGTATGTTTCATAAAGGTTTGCTTAATTGGTAAATCATTAATTGAACAGCTGCCTGTAGAGTGAGGCAACATTAGAGATCTCTAGAGGATAGAATGTGGTCATGAATTAAACAAAAGCTCTATTCATACACTGGATTTTCTTTGGCAGCTTTAATTTGCAAGGTGCTTCAGAGAACCATGAAGGCAGTATGACCTAACAGCTGCTCCTACACTGAGACAAGCTCTGAGTCATTCTAGCGACTACTGCCCAACAGAGAGTGAATGCCAAGACTGGCAGAAAGAGAGAGAGAGAGAGAGAGAGAGAGAGAGAGAGGAAAAGAACTACACAGGAGTTTTCTCATACAAACACAAGGCACAAGGAAACTCAGCCTTGTGACTGGAAAGTTGCCGCTTCAGTTCCCTGAACTGGCAGGACATGACTGAAGTGCCCTTGGGCAAAGCACTTAACTCCCCAACTGCTTCTCTGGCTGCCATCAATATTGTTTCCTACCACTCACTGCCCTCTACTGTGTGTTTCACTGCGTGGATTGGTAAAAAACGGAGGACAAATGCAAGCACAGAGGATCTATATACACATTTACGTTCACATCAACCATCAGAACAGGGGTGTGGGGAAGGTGATCATAGTAAATATATTTTTTGTTCTTCAGAACTGCAGATTTCCTAAAATTTTCAGCACAGCAGTCGTAGAAGTCTATGTAGAATTACATAGAATAGTGTAATAAAGAAAAAAATAGGCTAACTTTTGCAGCACTGCAAAACAGAATACAACACCATGTTGTTAAGGAGGTCAAGGAAGAGCAGCCAGACTCTCCAGTGGTCAGAGAGACTACAGTAACTCAAATAACCACTCTGTACAATTTACTAACAGCTACTTCCAGGATGATAATTCTCCATGTCACAAAGCAAGTATTGTCAAACTGGTTTCATGAGCATGACAAAGAGTTGGGTGTTTTACAGTGTTCTCAATCACCAGATCTTATTTAAGCCTATTTATCCACACACAGCAGTTTCAACTCTGTTATGTTGGTGGGTTTTGTCCCATGAACTGTTGGCTTCAGGTCCTTCCACAACATTTCCAATGGATTAAGTTCAGGAGTTCCAAAACACTGACTTAATTATTTTTTCTTTCTCTCAACAGCTCTCCTTAATTTTCCTGAAGGACCCCTCCCAATGGATCAATTAAGTTCTATCTAATCCAAGTTGTGATATTTTCCTTTTGCTGGTGTAATTCAGAATTCCTTGTTCCATGAACGACGGCAAGCCATCATTGCCCAGATGCAGCAAAACAGGCCTAAACCATGGAACTAATACCACCATCATGTTTCACAGACAGGAGAAGGTTTTAATCCTGGAATGCAGTTTCTGTTCTTTAAACAGAATAATGAGTCTCATTTAAACCAAAAAGCTCTAGTTTGGTCTCATCTATCCACAAAACATTGTTCCAATAGCTTTCTGGTTGCAGATGGGCAGCAATTTTATTAAGAGCAACGGTTTTCTCTTCACAATCCTGCCATGCATGCCACTGATGTTCAGTGTTCTCATGATGGTGGACTCTTGAACATTAGCCAATGTGAGAAAGGTCTTAAGTTGCTTTGGGTTCTTTTGTGACCTCACAGGTTATTACATACCTTGCTCTTGGCATGATCCATGTTGGTCGAGCACTCATGAAGAAGGGTAATAATGGTCTTGAATTTCCTCTATTTGTACACAATCTGCGTGACTGGGGATTGGTGGAGTCCAAACGGACTTATTCTGAGCTCATCAGAAGTCTCATTTGCTCATTATATAATACACTTCCATAAATGTGTTATGAAGATCAGAATATGAAACATTCCTGATCTTCAAATAAAACAGGGCATACACCTGACTGTCATATCATTAATTGCCACTAATTTCACCGTCAAATGATCTGCTAAACCTAATATTTCACATATTTTGCCACTCATATGTACTGGATAATTTCCCTCAATAAATAAATTGCAATATTTAATAATAAATAGCAATTGTGATTTTTTTTTTTGTTTCCTTCATTTGATACTACTTATCTACTTTTAGATACTTTAACAGTACTTATCTACTGATGCTTTCTGACAATTTACTGTTAAACTTTGTATTTCAGCTTGCAAACTAATTATTATAGTCGTACAAAAACTGATTAGACTGTCAAAGTCATAACTGCAGGTAAAAATTCAGTCAAACTTACCACTGTATTTCATGCTTTGCCAGACATGTTGTACACAGTCAAAATATCAAATACTATACAAGTAGGCTTGATTGTAAACATTGTTGGCACTAACCAGAATATTATTTCAACTCGATGCACCAATAGCATTATCTATTTGTGTAAATTGCAAGATCTGTGGTTAATAAGCATAAATGTGCTGAGACATACATTACATTAAGTCTAATAAGTTTATCTGAAAGTTTTAGGTCAAACTTATGGAAAAACAGAATATTCAAAAGAGTTCACAAATGTTCAAGCACCACTGTAGATCCGAAAGTGCAGCTGAACAATCTGCAGGAATTGCGTGAAGCAATTGTGTTAACATGGATTAGGATGTCAAAGGAATGTTTCCAACATCTTGTGGAATTCATGTCACAAAGAATCGAGGCTTTTTTGAGGCCAAAGGGAGTCCTATGCATTATTAGTATAGTGCTCTTAATAAACCTGTAATGGCTCCTGCATGGCAAATAAGCAAGTCTATTTGAGTTTAATGAACTGAACACCTCAACACAACCTAAGTAGGGAGAAATAAAAGAAAAGAGAAACTATACATTCCCTCAAATTGCTTTAAAGGTTTACAGCAATTTAAGCCAAAACAGTGGGGAAAATAATACTGAGTCATACTGTATCACTGTATCAGATAATATTTAAGTTTATGTTAACAGTAAATGAACTCATGAACCCTATGCTGTGTCTAAAATAATAATTGTGTACATTGTATTTAAATAATAGTAATTGATATGAATTGCAGTTTACTTTTTTATCCAAAAACTAAAAATGTATATTTGTATGTACCACCAACAGTATTGCCCATCTCCTGGGGCATAAACAGTATCAGGAATATTTTAGTGTCGCTTACCTGTATGAATGTGATGGCCAGTGCTCGAAGCCTTGGTGTGGTCTCACCAGTGCGGGAAAGAAGGGCAGACAAAGTCTGCTCCACACAGAAACTGACCTCTGATCTGCCCAGCTGGTGAGAGGAGACAAAGTCACCCAGAATCATCCTCAGCAATGTCAGGGATGCCTGGAACACCTGGACAAGACAAGTTCCGTTGCTGTCAGTACACATACTGTAATGTACTTTGTACATGATGCATATGATGTCAACAAATATTACAGTAACTGCAGTATTTCTTCCCTTTTCTTAGAATTGAAACCAAAATACCTAATTTCAAGCACCAGCTTCAGTTCAGAAGCATGAAAAGACATGTTTGTGGATCACAGAGTTGAGCTCAGCTCATGTATGTAGTGTGTCTTTATGAATGTAATAATAATCATCCTGATCTCAGAATTAAAAATAGATAATTTTAAAAGCATAGTGGAGTGAGCAAATATATATATATATATATATATTTGGAGTGTTAATATTGTGACTGCAACCACAATTTCCTCTTTCAGTTAAACTTAGCACCAAATTTCATGCTTTAGAAGACCTGTTTTACACTGCCAATACTAGACAAGTAGGCTTGCTCTTAAATACTGGTGGCACTAAACAAAATATTTCAACCAAGTGCACAAACAGCATTATCTATTTGTGTAAATCATTACATCACATCACAACATTACTAAGTCTAATAAGGATGTATGGATAACTACAGAAAAATAATTTTACAGATCTCTAAAACTTGACTGGTGGACAGAAAAGGTGGGATTTCCTAGAACAGGAGGTGTGTTCAATGTCAACACTTTTTTCCACAAGTAAAAATGTGACAGAATAGTAACACAGACTATTAACCAACATGCAAACATAGCACTTTGATCATTTGCACTCTACATAAATGTCACAATATTTAGCTTTTCTGAATAAGAAAAAAATAACAATAAAAAAAAAAAAATCAGTAAAACTGGTGTAACAAAGTGTAACTGGTCCATCACAAGCTTCAGATAAAGCAGCTTAAACAGTTTCTCTACTTTCTATAAATGAAAAAATAAGAAAGTTACACAGAGACAGAATCTGAAACCAATGAATTACTGGATGCTACAGTGCAGAGATGCTGTTAACAGTCTGTGCTGTGTTTGTTTAACTAAATGACCTTAGGGAGAAGGCTTCGGGAATGTGTCTAGCACTGGGCTGGCATTGTTCAGCTTCTGACTGCTGTTTTAAGAGTTTATGAATGAAGCCCTGAAAAGAGCTGGAGATTTAGGGGATCATATTCCAGGATTCTACCAAAGGAGATTAATCAGTGACCTGACAGCTACATAAAGACACTGCAAACACGTAAAACAGCTGAAATCTGAGAGAAAGTAGGAGGAGAACTAATAGCACACAACAAATGCTCCCAGATAACACTTTAAAATAAATGCTAAACCTTTCATTATTTTACTGGTCAAGTGTAATTATGGATTTTGTGGTGAAAACTTACCCTAAACTGTTCATAACAGTCCTGGTTAATTTTATTTTCACCCCTTAAATTTACATAAATCCAGCTCACTAATGACAGCCTATCAACAAGTGATGTGAAACAAAAAGCTGTGATGCAATAAAACACAGCAGACACTTCAAGAGAAAATGGTGTTTTTGATACTTTGAGTCAGTTTTCTAAGTAGCACATGGGAATGGGCAATATGGTAAAAATATTATAGCACAATATTTAACCTCCAAGGACCTGGCGTCCACATGTGTGGCGTCCACACAAAGACCTGACTCTATGTGGCATGCCACAGAAGAACATCATGCAGTTCTTTGAATTTCGAATGGACCTTCTTGGCTCAGCATACCAATGACAGCTCTGACTTTTCAGGACAGGATGAACCAGATGTGTTAGTTCAAGGGGAAAAAAATGCTGCTATGTTCAGCCACAAAATAAATGTTTTGCACATCATCACTAATTGAAAAACACTTCACTGTGTTCTATGATATCTATATCTATATCTATATCTATATATATATATATATATATATATATATATATATCTAAGAGAAATAAAAAAATGCATGCCATGCAAGAGTTCGGGTATTAGGAGGTTAAAGGCATTTTCACAAGACACAATATTTACTGTGATTTGTTAAGATCAGACTTAATGCAGGTTCTAAAAAAAAATTATATTCAAAAATTATCCTATAATTAATACAGTGATTTTTATTCAAAATTGCTGCACTTCATCCAATTAAAACTTGGGAAAAACTGCAAAAATGAATAATTAATGCTCTTGTTACAGTGCTAAAAACAAAGCTATGGTATGGTATGTGGCTCACTTAAGCTGTCAATATGAAGTAAATAAGCCAATAAGAGCAGAACTTAATTCTATTTTCATAAGCCCATCATAAAAGAATGTTTCATTATGAGGCAGAGTAATGGGTAAACAGGTTTGTGAAACTGCATTTGGGTCATCAATGGGTCACCACAATTAAAGTCACAAGCTCATTTATACATCAAAGAACAACTTGAAATGCTTGTTATATTAGCTGTTTATGTATGCTCCCCCAAAAGCTGGTGTTTATTTTTTAATTTGGAAGAATGAACAAAACTGATCTTGGAACAAGTGCATACTAAAGCATTCTGAATTCAAGAACCAATAGGCCACCATAGCTCAAGCCCAGAACATTCCTTAATGGTGCATCAGATTATGAACCATTAGTAATGGCACAATGTCTCCATTCTGCAAATTCCCAATGAACCTGAGTGAAACAGGTCAGTCTGGTCTCACATTTCTTCATTTCCTGGAATGTGAATATAGCTGACTGCATATTTGCTGTATCCATATTCAACACAGCTGCTTGTGGATCCAAAAATGCAGGTTGAGAATTACACTCTTCAACTGATTAAAGCCTTTAACTGATTGTTTTGTGAGAAGTGTTTGTTTGGAAAGCTTATGTGAAACTTTCATCCTGATGAAGATGTGACCTCCACCTCCATGTCATGACCTTGTCTGGGATATTTTTATTTACTCAGGGGAAGGACTTGCTAACATTGCCTTGGTTGGTTTGACATTAACTGAAGACAAGCTTTCTCACTATTAATCAAGTCTTTTGTAAACCAAACAAAGGCTTCGCCAACAGATCCCACAGACAGGAACAGCTGCCTGTGGGAAAATTGCTTTCCACTATTAATTAAATAAACAAATCTGTGAATTACATAAATGTGCAATCCAGTTAAGGACAACTTGAAAAAAGGTTCAAATAATCATCTAAATACACCAATCAGTGACAGCAGCGAATCCACCTGTCTAAAATTGTGTAGGTCCCCCTCATGTCAAAGAAATAACCCTGATGTTTTGAGACACAGACTCCGTAAAACATAGCCAGCTTCAACATTTCATCTTTTCCGGTAGCACTTCTGGGATTGGACCAGAAGACACCAGTGAGACTTGAGTGCACATGAAAAGAGCTAACTGAAGCCATCCTATTTCCAGTTGACTGGTCGTCATTCCTCTGGCCACTTTTGGTAGGTACTGGACACTGCATAGTGTGAACACCCCACAACACCTGAGGTTTTAGAACAGAGAAAGTGCCAGTTCTATAGCTGCTGGTCTTTTCAATATTCCCAGTTTTGCCCTCCCACTGATGAAAACAAATGTGGGCAACCCCCCTTGGGATAAGCCCAGGTACGGTTGTTCATTTTTCCTGCTTCCCAACTGAAAAGAACACATTTTTACTTGCTGCCCAATATATCTGCCCCTTGTTGTCTCATAGTATCTGGAGAAGGCTATGTCAATCTCTCCATCTTAGATTTGGACCAGAGGGATAGATCACAATGCAGGGTTACTCAGTAAGTTGGCTGCCCAAAAAAGGTATTTTTTCTAGGACTCTTTAGAAATTGACAGACCAGCAGCTCTATATTAAATAAGGGCAATGTTCATAACAATTTGAATGCCTAATGATCTGGATAATGGTTCTTCTCTGTAAAAGAGAATTACTTTTATAATTCTTTTAAACCATGGTTCTATATTGCATTGAAAAGAAGTTACAAATTGCTTATCAATACTGTAATGTTTTAGCTCATGAAAATCAGAAATACAGAACCTCAAAAGCCAGGTTGTGTCACTGTGAGTAGGTGCCAAGCCATGCTGGAAGGGAAAATTGGTATCTCTGTAGAACGTGAAGTATGAAGTGATCTAAAATCTCCAGTTTGACTCTGGACTTGATAAAACACCAGCAGATAACATGAAAGCCTAAACCACAGACTCCAGACAGACTTCACATTGTATTTCAGATACTTTTGGTTCAGTGCCTCCCCAGTGTGGTGGCTCCTCATGCACTGACAACAACCCTCCCAAGTTCTTGAATCTACATTTTTTGACAATCCTCTTTGTGGAAGTCTATTTCCTATGTACCTTTTCCCACCATTTTTTCCCTTCCAGTCAACTTTCTATTATGAGAACCGTCAACCTTTTCAGCAATTACTTCTGAGGGTGTTAATCATTTTATGAACAACTGTCAACTATCATGATTGTGGTTGCAAGTGCTGAACTAGACAGTTTGAACAGTAATGAACTGTAAATGTACTAATAATTCAAGAAGCTGAATATTGAAAAGACCAGCAGCTATAGAACTGGCACTGTCTCTGTTCTAAAACCTCAGGTCTTGTGGGGTGTTCACACTATGCAGTGTCCAGTACCTACCAAAAGTGGCCAGAGGAATGATGACCACAAGGGATCGATAAAGTACTGTACTATCCTATCCTATCTCAAATTTAGCTGAATTCCATGAGCTATAAGCCATATGGATCAAAAATGAAATATTAAGCTTGACATTTGCCTCTTGAAAGACATAAAGAGAATCACTGTTAGATGTTAGATGTAGACTGTTAGATGTGCTTGTGGAACTCAAGATTTCTCACACAAATGCTACAAAAATGAATGTTCTTTCACTTGTCTCCATTTCGGCAGTTTGACTTTGCGTTTATCTGGCTACCAACAAACCTTTTATTTTCATTCCACTTAGCCACTGTTGTCCCTAACAACACTACTCCTGTGTCGTGTTACTGCTTCAGTGTAAGAAGTGCTGAAAGATGGCACTAACTCAATGTCCTTGTCAATGTCTTAAGATGGAAACAATGAGTCATGAGTTGATGATTCATCATACAGGTGTCAGTGTCATCACTGAAGTGCTCACAAATGCAAAAAAACAAAAAAATGAGTAGATGGAGAGAAATATAGACAAGCTTAATCAGAAAAGGAGGTCAAGGGGGTCACATCAGTATGGCAACATTTTGGTTTCCAAATAAATATGGAAATTGTATTGTTATGTCAGTGTAAAATATTTTACTGTCACTCAAGTTTAAGGTTTTTCCTTAAATTAAAATCATAAGTCCATGGTAGCAAAAAAAAAAAAAAAAAAAAAGACACCTGACTTACAGATGACACTTTATCAGGGAGTGCTTTCTTGCAGAGAAAAATTGCTGCCCTCATCATGCTCTTCAGTTCTGCTTTAGGTGTTCCAGGTGGAATCTCTGCCAGTTTTTTACATACAGCTAGTAAAGTATCTTCCCTGTACGACCAGGTCTTTGAGTATGCCCCAGCCACCTGAAGGGAGAAAGGTAAAAATAAAAAAAATATAGGAAACAGAAAAATGAGGGGACACAATCCATATCTAATAGCATCAAGTTCATAACAAAGATTAGAATTTACAGAAGGTGAATCTAGCCAATGAGCAATATCTTTAAATGGAATACACCAGAGACCACCTGAAACTAACTTCCCTGGGGTGCATTCTAGAAAATCCAATCCTAAAATCACTCAAATCTTGTAAGTCTTGTCTTAGTAAAAGCAGAACACCGTATTTCAATATCTACAGAAAAACAAATGTCATCTAGAATATTAACTTGTTACATTTTAGTTTAATCCTTTATACACACAAATAAAACAAACTCCTGTAACAGAACAAAATTCCTCACCAGTCTGTCTCCATAGACCTCTATGGGAAGACTGGCCTCTCTTTGGGCTTTCTCAGACAAAGGCTCTGGTTCTCCAGTGGCTCTAGGACTTTGTGCGGTGTTCAGGTCCAGGAGAGCAGATGAAAGTTCAGGATGAGGCTGGAGCAGCTCTGCTGATCCCTTCTTTAAAGTAGGTAGAGGCCTCTCATCATATAACATGGAAGTAACCTGAGGAAATATACACAAAGCAACATGACTACCAAATCATGTAAATCATGAAATTCCTAAAGCCAGTTTGTTCAATAAATATGATGCACCTGATTTTTATCTAGGTTAAAATGTGTATTAATCTGTGGTGCAAAAAGGAAAAAAAAATATTCTGAGACTCACATCAGTCTTTGGGAGGTGAGGAGGGGGTGTGCGTGGTGTTGTGTGTTTGTCCTGGGGGCTTGTCTTTTTAGGTGGAATCTGATCCACCCTCACCAAATGCTGCTCCGGTTTCTTCTTCTTTAATGATTCAGAGAGATAAGTGTCATCTTTGAATGACCGGACAGTTGGAGAGGGAACGCCACATTCAGACACATCTTGTGCCTTTTGCTGGATCTGTAACTAAGGAAGAGTATTGTTTGTCAGTACAATTTTATTCTTTGATTAGTCTGTGTAATGATATGTTCATTTGTATGTAACTGAACTCTATGTAACTGAAAAAATATATTTTGGTGCTGTCTTAAAATTTAAATTTTGACACCTTAAAGCACCTTTATGCAGGAATTGTTATTTTTTATTCCTGGCGTCCCCCTGCAGTCAGGTTGTGAAATTTGCTCTTTGGGCTACCCCTAAACATGCATTTCTTGACAAGCTGGGAGATACAAAACCATCAGTGAAACTGAAAGCACATGCACTGAATAATATCACATGTTAACCTCTGTAAAGAATTTGGAATGTACTGAGGAACTCTAGGAAGTCCAAACAATGAGTACCAGATACACTTAAGCAAACTAGAATGACAAACTTTTCTCTCCTTTCTTTGAGATTCTCAAGGTCCTGAGAGCTTTCAAGGAACAAAAATTCCCAGGGTCAAAAAGATAAAACTAGAATCCACATTCAACCATAATATAAAACATATCAAATCAGCAGTAAATAGAAAAAGTAGCAAAAATGCTACCTGCAAGTCATGTATTACATGAAATCACTGTACGACATGACCTCTGATGTATTAACATACAGGTGAAAACAACTAATTCAACATTCATCTGCCTCTATATCTCTTAAAAAACATTAGTCTATACTTAATTTTATATATATGGAAAAAGTGAACGGCTGTGAATACTTTCCGGATGTGTGTGTGTGTGTGTGTGTGTGTGTGTGTGTGTGTGTGTGTGCCTTTTCCACATTTTGTTAGTCTTATTCCAAAATAGATTCAATTAATTTTTCCCAGAAAAATTCTACAAATAATACTCCATGATGACAAAGTGAGGAAAGTATGTTTGAAATCTATTTATTAAAAATAAAACACAAAAATATAGCATGTACATAAGTATTCACAGCCGCTGCTCATTGTTGAAGCTCTTATGGCAGCAATTACAGCCTCAAGTAGTTTTGAGTATGATCCTGCAAGCTTGGCACCTGTTTTTGAGAAGTTTCTCCCAGTTTTCTTTGCAGAAACTCTCAGAGACATTCACAGAGTAGTCCCGAAGCCACTCCTTTGTTATCTTGACGGTGTGCTAAGGGTCATCGTACTGTTGGAAGATAAACCATCCCAGTCCAGAGCAAGTTATCATCAAGGTTGTCTCTGTAAATTGTTGCAGTCATCTTTCCCTCGACCCTGAGCAGTCTTCCAGTTCCTGCTGCAGAAAAATCATCCCCATAGCATGATGCTGCCACCACCATGCTTCACTATAGGAATGATAAAGGCTAGGTGATGAGCAGTGCCTGGTTTGCTCCACACACGATGCTTGGCATTCAGTCCAAAAAGTGCAATCTTTTTTGTTTCCCATGGTCATAGTCCTTTAGGTGCCTTTTGGCAAACTTCAGATGGGCTGTCATGTGTCCTTCACTGAGGAGTGGTTTCCATCTGGCCACTCTACCATACAGGTCTGATTGGTGGACTGCTGCAGATATGTTTTTTCTCCTATAAGGTACTCCTCTTTCCACAGAGCAACATTGGTGCTCTGTCAAAGTGATCATTGGGTTCTTGGTCACCTCCCTGACCAAGGCCCTCCTTCCACAATCACTGTTTGTCAGGGTGGACAGCTTTGGAAGAGTTCTGGTGGTTCTAAAGTTTTTCCATTCATGGATGATGGAGGCTACTGGTTCACTGGGACCTTCAATGCAGCAGAACATTTTCTGTAACCTTCCCCAGATCTGTGTCTCAGTACAATACTGTTTGAGGTCTACAGACAATTCCTTATACTTCATGGCTTGGTTTGTGCTCTGACATAGACTGTCTACTATGGGACCTTATATAAACAGGTGTGTGCGCCTTTCCAAATTATGTTCAAACTGAATTTACTACAGGTGTTCTCCTACTTAGCGGTAGAAACATCTGAAGGATGGGTCAGTGGAAACAAAATTCACCTGAGCGCATGCGCACACACGCACACACGCACACACACGAACACACACGAACACACACGAACACACACGAACACACACGAACACACGCACACACGCACACACGCACACACGCACACACGCACACACGCACACACGCACACCAAATCAAATTTGAAATAATGTTAGTTCGATGGCAGCCTTATTAACAGTAGATTTCTACATAGTTGTTGATGGTGGGTGAGCAACTAGTCCATGGCAGGATGGGAAACTAGTCCAGGTCCAGTAGCCGGGAAGGTGGAAAGCCAATGTAAAGTTGTAGCAGGGGAGCTTGGGGACCTTCTCAGATGGGGCAGAGGATCTTGAGGTTAGCGCCTAATCAGCTCAGGCCAGTGAGTCATTAACATATAATAAAAATGACAACATCCTGTTTCTACTGCATCTGTTTATTTTTTATGACAAGTGATTTTATTCATTGTACAAGTTACTTATCTGGTTTATCTGGCAATGATTTTTGAGTGGGGTGTGTTTCTCTCACACAATCTCTTCACGCAATCAAAGAATGCAAGAGCACAAAAAGCTCAGTGTACTGCAAAGTAATTATCTGTAGCAAGTATCTACCACTCTATTATGAGCAACTGATGCAATGTCCCATAAATTAATTCTGCAGATTACTTTGTGTAGTAAGCAAATGTTGACAGTTCACAATCAAGAGACCAAATATTACTCGCTAATGATTGTTTCACTTGTTGTGAAAAAACTAACAACTGACGACAATAACCAAAGACAACTTACAGGACCAGCAATTTAACATACCATACATACCACATAATTTGGCGTGCGTGCCGTACACTAAGAAAAAACAAAATCCTTAACTGCTGCAGAAGAAGCACAGATACAACTATAAAACAGATCAAACTGAAGGCTAACATTCTTTCTGTTTTCACGTGTATACACAGGTCTTTAGAACCTTGAACTGGAGTAATACAAGAAATTATTCTTTTCTGTCTTTTAGTGATGGACAATAGTACAAACTGGATTCCAAAAAAGTTGGGACACTAAACAAATTGTGAATAAAAACTGAATGCAATAATGTGGAGGTGCCAACATCTAATATTTTATTCAGAATAGAACACAAATCACAGATCAAAAGTTTAAAATGAGAGAATGTATCATTTTAAGGGGAAAATATGTTGTTTCAAAATTTCATGGTTTCAACAAATACCAAAAAAGTTGGGACAAGGCCATTTTTACCACTGTGTGGCATCCCCCCCTTCTTCTTACAACTCTCAACAGATGTCTGGGGACAGGTGAGACCAGTTTCTCAAGTTTAGAAATAGGAATGCTCTCCCATTCATGTCTAATACAGGCCTCTAACTGTTCAATCATCTTGGGCCTTCTTTGTCGCACCTTCCTCTTTATGATGCCCCAAATGTTCTCTATAGGTGAAAGATCTGGACTGCGGTCTGGCCATTTCAGTACCCGGATCCTTCTCCTACGTAGCCATGATGTTGGGATTGCTGCAGAATGTTGAAAAATGCAGGGTCATTCCCTGAAAGAGATGATGTCTAGATGGGAGCTTATGTTGTTCTAGAACCTGAACATAATTCTCTTCATTAATGGTGCCTTTCCAGACAGGCAAGCTGCTCATGCCACAAGCACTCATACAACCCCATACCATCAGTGATGCAGGCTTCTGAACGGAGCGTTGATAACAACTTGGGTTATCCTTGTCCTCTCTGGTCTGGATGACATGGCGTCCCAGTGTTCCATAAAGAACTTCAAATCGTGACTCAACTGACCACAGAATAGTCTTCCATTTTTCCACACTCCATTTTAGATGACCCCCGGCCCAGTGCAAATGTCTGAGCTTGTGGAGCTTGCTCAGAAATTGCTTCCTCTTTACACTGTAGAGTTTCATCTGGCAACGGTGGATGGCACGGTGGATTGTGTTCACTGACAATGATTTCTGGAAGTATTCCTGAGCCCATTCTGTTATTTCCTTGACAGTGGCATTCCTTTTTGAGGTGCAGTGACGTTTAAGGGGCCGGAGATCACGAGCATCCAGTAGAGTTTTACCGCCTTGACCCTTACGCACAGTGATTGTTCCAGATTCTCGGAATCTTTTGATGATGTAATGCACGGTTGATCAAGTCAAGTGAAGTCAAGTAACTTAAAAGTCTTTGCTGTTTTACGCTGGGTAACACCATTCTGGTATTGCTGCACTATCTTTCTGCGCAACAATGGTGGAATTGGTGATCCTCTTACCATCTTGGTTTAGAGAGACACTGACACTCTGAGAAGCTCATTTTATATCCAATCATGTTGTCAATTGACCTAATTAGTGTTCATTGGTCCTCCAGCTGTTCATTATATGCTCAATTTCATTTTTCCAGCCACTGATTGCAACTTTTTTGGGATTTGTTTACACTGTGAAATTTTGAATCAATATATTTTTCCTTTACAATGTTACATTTACTCAGATTAAACTTTTTATCTGTCATCTATGTACTATTACGAATAAAATATTGACATTTGCCATCTCCACATCATTACATTCAGTTTTTATTCACAATTTGTTTAGTGTCCCAAATTTTTTGGAATCCGGTTTGTATCACTGAAAGACAATACTAATAGAATACTTGTAACGCTGTGCAGGTAGTACAAAAAAGCATACAAAGCACACTGAAGGGCGAGAGTGTAAACAGAGCAATATACTTTTATGTGCTGAAGATGACGGAAATGGACGAAAGGATGGACACAGACAAGTGGACAATGGGATACATGGATAAAATGAATGGACAAATAGTAGAGAGTATTGTTTTACCTGTCCAATGTCAAGCAGGCCATGTAGTTCAAGTTGTTGGTAGACTCTGAGTCTATAGGATTCCATCTGCTCTTTCTTCTCCTTCGCTGCGTCATAATCTTCTCTCTCTATGGCGCTGTGCTTTTCCACATCATATCTACCCAGGCGCTCCCCTACCTTAATAGAAAAAGTAACAAAGGCAGAGACAAAGAGAGACAGTGCATACATGTACAATAGCATAGCAAGTAAAAAAGTACATAAATGAAGAGGCATTTTCACTTCCTGTCAGACACCATTGGTTGAAATGCACATGAGCAAGTACATCAGCTTAGATTTGCAGCTGTATTCAAGATCCAGTATATTAATCTGATTGATCCAATACTGAAAACTGTTTTGGAAAAAAAGATAAGCTGCCACTATTTGCTAGCGGAATTGGGCAGTTCTACCTTAAATAGGGCTGCAGTGACACTACAGAGCCAGTTGCCATTGTGTCAGCTTGATTCTAAAATATCCCATTTTGTGACAGTATTTAAACTCAAAACAATTAATCTTACCTCCTCAGTATTAACAATTGCTGCATTTGTGCCAGCAGAATTAAGCTGTTACACCCTAAATGACCCTGCCCAACATATGGTAACTAACAGCGAGCCGTGAACTTTAATTGAATTTAACCCTCCTCATTTGTGGAAGACTCAGTTAACATGCAGCCAAGCTGTGTGTAGAAGCTCTCCTAAAGTTTCACCTGTGACCCTTCCTCATAATAAACATACCTCAGCCCTAGATGTATACACAAATAAGTGTCTGACCCATGTTTACATCTCAGTACTCAATTCTGAATTACTTTAAGTTAATAAACCTCTATATTCTATATCATGGACTAATCACTGACCATTATGTTGTCTGCTTAGTAAAGAGACTCAATGCAATTTGGTTCACACTCAGATTATATTGCCCTCAGAATAATGTTCGAATGCCCTAAAACGTCCGGAATCTGTTGTTTTTTCTTGTTTTAATCAAGCCAAATAAACCAAACCCAATCCAACCCAAGCATGTGACTAAATAAAGAACTGAAAAGACTTCTGGTCTTGTTTGGGTGGTATAGAAATCCAGTGAGAAGACTAAAATCAATTCTTTTTTTACAGAATGTAATAGGTAAAATAATCTCCCCACACCTTACATATTTAAAACTGGTCTACAGTTCCAATCTTTATTTGCAGTTCTGGGGATTGATGATGCTAAATATGCACTATATTTTCTCCAATTAAAAGAATAGCAGTAATTTATGTCCAGTAACTTTGTATGTCTGCAACTGCACGATCGGCTTCATTTAGCTATATAACAAATAAATTAAATAATAGAAGTCACAGAAGACAGGTATATAGTAATAATCAAAAGACACATTTCGTCAGCTGTTAGATTGGGTAATTCACATCATACCTTCTGTAAGTCTGCAATGGCCTGTTTGAATTTTTTGGCCACGTCGTATCTCTCCAATCGGACCATGTCTTGTTTTTTATCATCTAGAAGTCGAATGATGTGGGCAACTTCTGGATCCTGATACATGTCAAACGCCAAATCATCCAGGGGTGAGATAGACTCATACTTAGACCTGTACCAACAGACAGGATCACTTGTGCCATAAGGAAACAATATAATTACAGCAGTTTGCATTGTCTAAATGCATAAGAACCTCCAGTTCATAAGAAGGAAAATTTACTGCACAAAAAAACAAACAACATAAAGTGACACAGCATTAAGCTTAACCCTCACCCTGTGTATGAGCCATCCAGTGCTGAGCTGTGCAGTGTGCTGCTGAGGTATTGCTCAATCAGATGATCTCTAGTAGACTGGAGCAAAAAGAGAGGTACAATTAATAGAAATATATCATATCTGCATGTCTGTGTCCACCACTGAACACTAATATAGGTATTTTTACAATGTTCATTTTCAAATTCGATTATACTCAACACCAGGAATATTTAAACATCTGTCAATGTATCAAATTATTGTACTGCTTTCAACTGATACTTCTACAAACATTTATAAAATACCAATGTCTTGCAAACTAAAGCACATAATTTCTATGGATTAACTTATTTTGATCATATCAGAAGCAAGAGAGGAAAACTAGATTATTCACTCAACAATCATCTCTGTTTGATTTGGCTGTTTGTATAAAATGTGTTTTATACTAGAAAATATGTTTTATACAAGTTACATGTGAAGAGAAGTGAGAATGACTTCTGCAGCTCTACAGTAACAAAGCATGCAGTTTTGCATGATACTGTAATGACTCATATGCAACACATTTCGTGTAGTTAAATTATCTGACAGGCATAACAAGTCTGCTGTAATGATAAGTGAAAGGGTATGATTTTGGCAGAATTTCAAATAAAAAAAATACAATTATACAGGTATGATGTTAAAGAAGTAGCTATGACCTGCTAATTTATTATAGGGTTTAATTCTTTATTTCAGCAGTATATCAGCTGTTTTCCACTTCCACTGTCTGATGCTGATTCTTTATTTCATGATGAATGGACCAATAGAAAAGCTAAAAAAAAAAAACCTTTGAATAAAATCTATTACAATGAAATCGATTAAATGTTAGGGTTTTTTTTTCTCCTGTAAAGTTGCTGCTTTGGAGATGCAACATTTAGTCACAGCAACAGTATGTGTTTACTTGCTTTAAACAACAGTAACTAAGATGTAAAATACAACAGGAACTAACCATAAAGACTTTAAGCCCTGCATTATTACAACCTTCAATGTAGCTTAACACAAATACTAAAATTATTTGCCTTAATACATAAATCATTACTAAACTACTACTTTTTATAGTTCATTGTGAAAATAACTTGCCATCCACTTAACTATGGAAGACAGTATTTCTGAATGAGACAAAAAAACTTCTGAAATTTCAGCTCATTATCTTTGGCTATATCACCAGTCATTTGACACAGCTCAACCAGTTCAGTTGCTTCTATGCTATTCTACTGTTTCTGTGGCAGAGTTTAGACAGAGATTAGCACCACAATACAGAGATTGTTAGCAAAAAGACAGAGAAACAATGAGAGAATATGAGAAGAGAGCAAGCTAGTAGGAGAGAGAGAGAGAGAGAGCGCAAAAGAGAGAAAGAGAATCATGCAATAGCAGCTTATCAGCACATTTATAAGCATTGTGTGGTTCATGTCTGGAGCTCAGATGTGATTACAGAGTAGTTCTCTGACTCATATTACAGGCTGACCTGCATTCCACATTTTGCGTCAATAAAACAACATATTTAAGCTAAAACCACATCATACAGAAAGGAGAGAAGTTTAAACAAATTAAGGTCGTCAGCATTGCTGTTACATATTTGGGTTCTGGCTAATTTCCAGACATCTTGGCAGTGTTTTTCCCTTATAAGCAGCACTTGTTCTGTTCAAAGTGTTTCGGTAGCTGAAGAAGTTCTAATACAGAGTTTCTCAGCCTGTAGGCTGAGGGTCACTAATGGGACTTGAAGCACTCTCTAGTGGTCAGCAGGTCCATCCTCAGGGGCAGACAGTGGTCTATTGTTAGCCAGTAATGCAAGAAATTGACAAAAAAAACTGTCGAAATAAAAATTGAGAAATCTATGAATGTTATATAAACACTAATAAAAATGCACAAATAATAGAGTTATTGTTTTCAGTTTGAGACAATGCATTGACATAGAGGCAGCTTTTAGACAGAATTAAAGAAGAGCACATTTTGTAACTAGATGTGTTTTCTTATGTTAGCAAAGGATCTTTGCTGCTTGTGTTTGTGAGGTACATTTGGAACAGGCATTTTATTAAGACATTCTGTTTTAAAAGCTGGGGTTCAGATGTTCAGTCTCAGCACTTCAAATAAAAGGCAAAAACAATTTTACATAAGAATTTGAGGGTTTTTTTTGTGAGTTTTGTAACAGGGGTTTGTGAGGTGGAAAATGATGACAACCCCTCTTAATATAACACTTATTAAACAAAAAAGAAAATAAACTGAGGTTGCACAAACATGAATACAGTTTTGCAAAACCAGGAGCCTGGTCTTCAAGGCATACATCTACAATCAAAACATTCTTTTCAGCTTTTTAAAGCTAGTTTATGGTGTCATTTTTGTTGGTATATTTGTAAAATAAGGGAAGGAGCATAATTTAAATATCTGGGCACTACATGAAGCTCAAAATAAAACTTTATAAAGATCTCAATTTGGTTTTTAGCACTATGTTTGTTCACAATCATTATTAGGAAAGGCCAAGTAACAAATTTCAAAGCTTTATAAATACTCTGACTTACAGTCATGGGCTCCTCTAAGCTCCTCTAAGGGCTGCTTTAGTGCTCTTAACATTAACTTAGTAAATGCTTACAATGTTAGAGGAGGCTATGAGAAAATAGCAAAGCATGTTTCCTCAGTTTGCAATGTAATATAGATATTAAGTTAACACAGAACAAGTGTTACCAAAGTGTTTTAAGTGATACCAAATCATTTGTTTTCCCATTCATCATTAATTGATGAGGACACATTGTATAAATCAGCTGAAATTTTTTAATTCAGTCTGCCCGTCCGTCTTCTGCTGCTGCTTTATCCGAGGCCGGATTAATTGTGTTTAAAAAAAGAACAATGAAGTAATCAAAAATACAAGGTTTTGTTTTAACAGGGATGTGTACAGTAATCTGTACTAGAGGTTTTCCTGATTGATCAGCAACTTCCTCATCTTATACATGTGTAGTCCTGGGTAAAAGACAGATATCACCATCTGGTGGTACTGAGGTGTAGTACATTTACAACAAAAAAAGGGATTTGGTTTCACTTACTATTGGACTTGTGCTACTGAAATCCACTGGGTCACCCAAAATGTTTATAGCCACCAATGAAACCTGGAATTAAAGTGTAATACACAGGAACATTACAGAACATAATAAATAAAGAAACAAAAATCAGATTTTCTAAATGTGTATTTTACCTGATTATAGATGTTGTGTTGATTGATATGGTTTTGGTGAAAGGTGAGCTTCAGGTACGTTCCTATTGCGTCTACATGCACCGACTTCAGCTCTCGGGCTCTGAAGCCTGTCTTCTCATTATTTGAGAGGGACACATACCTGCAAAGCACAGAGGTTCAGAATGTGCCTAGGTAGAGTGAACTGCATTGCTTTTTACACATCAAATACTGGTGCATTCAGTACAATGAACATTAGGTTTAAAACAAAATTAAGCGTATTTATCAACAGATCACTGAGCTCTTCATTCCTGATATTTTGCTGACACACAATGCAGCCCATAAGTAACTGGAGTACAGTAGTCTACAGTTGGTGTATGTTTTTGTGGTTTTGCCCCTGAATGGATTTGAATTAAATGTGCATATGAGCTTTAATTTCAGAGTGTTTTATCTATATGAAGTGCTATACATACAAATCACAGTCTGTTTTGTTAAAAAGCACACCATTTGCAGTCCAGAGTCAAAACTAACAAAACTGGAGACTGTTTCATAGCTATGGCTACAAAGTATTTGGAAATTTACTTATTTGTCATTTCTTCTAAAAGCAAGGGTATTAAAAAAGTGTTTATCCTGCTTTTCTTGAAATAACTTTCTCCACTATCCAAGAAACTCTTTCTATGATTTTGGATCACTGATGTGAGGATTTGATTGCATTCAACAACAACATGTCAGTGGGGTCTGGAGAAGGATTAAAATTCCACCACAACTCCATAACTCTGGGTAGTACTGGATGGAGCACCATTATTCAAGATAACACAGCTTCATTGGTCCACAGCTTAATGCTTAGGGGGCTTTATACCCATCTAACCCACATCTGGCATTAGGCATGGTACAAAAAGATTAATGTCCTATTCTATTGGCAAGCTTTGCCCATCCATGTCAGCAATGGGTGCAACTTAAAATATGAATACATTCAAAAGAAAGGGTGTATACAAACATCCACATTGGATATATATAGTGAATTTATAGCAGACAGGCTGTGTGGAAAGCAATCAAAAGATCACTGAGTCATTCCGCTCTCTTGTTTCATTATCATGACATAATAGATGCTGCTTTCCTTAAATAGCAGATTTTCCTTTTTCATTTTATAAGCCACTGTTGTCCAAAGAACCTGGGATAGCATACTTTGGTTTTCCTGCAATAAACACTCCACTTGAGGGCTTTCAGAACTTGTGTTTTTTAGGGCTGTTTTGCTGCTAGTAAACCTTACTTAGTATCTATTTCCACAGCCTATTTGTGTGCCAGGGGGATTTAATCTCAGGGGCCACATTGGTCAGTAGTGCTGGTGGTGCAGTAAGGAGCTTAGTGAGCTCAGTGCTTACTTTGTTATCACAGTGCAATATGTTGGCTTTCTGTGAAAGAGAGAGAGCACAAGTGGAGAGCCTGGTCAGGGCCTCACAGCTCAGAAAAATATTTATATTAATTATCTGGTAAAATAGAGAATATGCTGTACATTTTGTCATTGTGATAGCACTTAAACATCTCTCTCTTACAGAGAGTGTAATTAGTCCTGTTTAACTGTATAAAGTGTAGCAATTTTAAATAAAATCACTGTACCACATATGGGATTTGTTAGAATATTAGCTTTAAAGAAACAACTACAACTAAAGCATTTTGTTGTTGTGACAAAACATTACAATAAATACAGTGTATTGTGAAAATGTATTTAAATAGGTGATACACTTTTTCCATGTCAACCATCTCTAATTGAGAAGATAATCCTATTATTGACATAAAGCAACATCACGAAAACAAGCCAACAATCTGTGAACACTTGCTCATCTAATGTTTCCTCCAAAAGTACTTTTTATACTGTAAGTGTCTCTTGGGAACACTTTCCACCAGAGCACAAAAGCAAAGTAGTGATGTTGGATGTTTAGTGGCAAAAAAGCCAGTTCATCACAAGTGTCCACAATCGTCTGGACATATGTATATAATTTGAGATCTTGTTAAAAACAAACAAAAAATGCCTCACTATCATAACATAGCTCACTATCTCTGGACAAGAAACATTAAATTATGTGAATCCATTTATCCAGATCCCTTTAGGGCTTTCACAAAATTCAACATTAGAACAGTTCATCACTGACCCAAGTCTGCGGAGTTGGTGAGGGCTTTGGGATGAGGCAGGCTCTGGCAGCCTGTCCCCGATGTGGAACTCCACTTTGGATGAAATCAAGTACTGGTGGGCTAGTAGCTGCAGCTTCTTCATGTGGCATCTCTCCACCATCTGCAGTGTGATCTCTTGTGGGAATGGACAGAACCTTACACAGGAACAACAATAAAACAACATTAGTGTTGTGAACATTCAGCCAGTATGTAAGTCACTTCTATGGAGCTGAAACCACAAATCAAAAAATGTGTGTATATATGCAGTGCCCCGAGTAGTATTCAGCCCCCTGCAGATTTTAAGTTTTACACTTTAATCATAAAAATTATGGTCAATACTTATATACCCTAGGTTTATTTTTTGTGCAATAAACCTTGTTTGCAGTTACAGCTATTAATATTTTTTATAAAGACCTGATCAGACCAGAACAGGTCTCTGGAGTAATCTTGATACATTCCTCTATGCACATCTAGAAGTTGTCCAAGTTATTTGGGCATCTCTTGTAGACTTTGATCTTGAGCTCCTTGCACAAATTTTCAATTGGGATAAGGTAAAGAGATAGGCCACTGCAACACCTTGATCTTGGGGTCACACGCAGTGCCATTCTCTCTCCAAATGCAAAAGGTGTGGTTGGCACCAAAGAGCTCAATATTAGTTTCATCAGAGCAGAGAACCTGCCACAGAATCCTCCAAGAGTTCATGAGCAGTTTACACAGGCCTTGACATAAAGCTCGGACAGTAAAGGTACTTTACAGGCTTGTCTGGAGCGTAGGCCACTGATGTACATTACTTGTGTTTATTGAAACCAACGTCCCCACCACCATGAGATCTTCCAGGAGCAGCCTCCTTGTTGTCCTTGGGTCAGCTTGACCTTTTAGACAAACCTGGCCTCTGCACTGGAGGAAAATTTGAAAGGCTGTCCAGGCTGTGCAAGGTTAACTATAGCTCCCATAAGCTTTCCACTTCTGGATGATGAGAAGCATGTGAAGCTCTTGTCCTCGATACCCCAATTACTTCTTAATACTTGAGGGAACCAAACAGAATTCTGGTTGGTTGGATAAAAATTGACCCTCTGGTAGATTTTTTTTTTTATTAATAAACAGAGAAATAACGTTCTTTTTTGCTATGTCTATCTCTAAATGTGTAAACCTGTAAAATAAGTAGGGGTTAAATACTGTAAATAAATTAAATTAAACAATGAAACTGAACTCTGTATAGTTCACCTTGAAAGTTTAATATGGATTTAAATAATTAACATGCTTAGTTGAATGCATGCAGTGGTTCCTACTGTCAGTGGTTTTAATGATAATCTATCGTACTGACAGAGACACCATGTTTCATGATATCACTTACCTGGCAGACCTCCAACCACTGACGGTGGGAGCATGAACCATGAGTTCCTTGGCACTGTAATTTTCTTCATGGCCAGACCAGCTGACCACAGTGAATCCTATCTTACGTGGCATCCTGCACCAGTGTGCTACAGGCAGATGACATAGAACACAGGAATATAAAGGTAGTGAAAAATAAAGGCTCAGATGTTGTTTCCCTGTAAGTGGGTGTAAGTGTGCATAAAGTATAGGAATCAAATTGTGGTGAACAATGGTACTATGTGGAGAAAAACAAGACTAGTTGGTTACACTTATATATCGCCTGTCTAGATACTCAAGGATGCTTCACAGTCAGCACTCTAAACAATCACGCTCAGCCAACACACACTGGTGAGAAGCAATAGTCTAGCATATGGGTTCTCAACCATTTCCACATCAAGTATAATTATATATATTTTTAAATATAAAAATGTTTTATTTTATTTTATTTTTGCCAGTAAAGTTGTTACTAACCTCAGACATGTCTAGTAACAAAATGTGGATTTCTTTAAATGCTTCTAACAGCTGTCTCTATATCAAAACCAAGGTCAACACTATTGATCTCTTGTTTTTTAAAATAATAATAAATAATTTTTTTCACCAGACTTAATGATTATGATTTGAAGTGGCATTTATGGCTCACTATGGACTACTGTCTCACCTTGAGGATGGGCCTGTTTACCACTAGGCTGCTTCACAGCCCATTGCTGGTCCCTGGCCCACAGGTTGACATTTTTGCATTTGCAGCATTTAGCTGACACTGTTATCAGAGTGACTTACAAGGTTACTTGTATTACAGAGGTGGGCCAGAGTAGTGTTCCAAGGACTCATTGGTGTATTGGTGTTGCCCAGACTGTGAAACAAACCCCAGTTTCCCACATGGTGTGGTGGTTCGCTGGTGGTGTTATTTGTTATACCACACCAACCAGATTACATCACTGGCCAGATTATTATGAGGGTGATGGCAAGAGAACAGAAACTGTTCCTGATGGGTTTACATGCGTTCTTCTTTCAAAAAGCAATGTGAGCCGACTCATTATAAACTAGAGCAGGCAGATATATGCAAATGAGTTGATTGTTTTGGCTGCTCATTTCTCATGGGTTGGGGAGTGAATGGCAGATTTAAGTGGATTTGGATCTTTTAAAAAATGACATCTTTAGCAGAGAAAATTAAAGTTAGGTGGTGGTTACGTGTGATGAATCTCAGCCTCGTTTAGACTGGGCTGATTTTTGGAGCAGGTCCAGCCTGTGTCCCTTTAAACAGGGCTATGCTGGTATGTGCTGGGGTTTGGGCTCACGGTTTGCTTTGCTTGCCAAGTTGTTTCGACGTTACTGTTAGCAACCAGCTGAAACAATGCGCCACGGCCGCCTGTGTTCTAACGTTATAAGCTCGTGACATTAATACATGAACTGTTATGAGACTTTCCCCACGACGCGCGCTCAACCAGCTTGGGCTCACAGAGCCAGCTAAACCAGATATAAACAAACAAGCAGGAACTTGTAACATGTTCAGCCAAAGCATACGTTAACTTCAGAAATCCTTTAATGTAGTTACGTGTGAAACTGTAAGCTATGTTCTATAAGAAGTTGAATAATAAAAACTATATTTACCCAAATACAAAGCCAGCTTGTTAAACTCATCTCATCTCCATAACCACCGTTTGACAACTGCATTTGCTGCGCATGTGCATTCGCAAGGGATTGTGGTACTTGTAGTTTCTTTTTGTAGGTGTTTTTTTTTGTTTTTTTTTTTTTTTTAAGAGCGCTTACGCTCAAGCTAATTTGACACCGTGTTCGTTTTAGTCAGCTATTATCTGAATATTACTCAAAACGTAAAATGCAAAACTTAAGCGTCACTGGAAATTGTACATCCTCTGGCGGATGTAGGCACTCTCTGTTTCCGGTGTCGTGCTGAGCAGTATGGCGGTGGAAGGTGCTTCATTGACTGTTTGGCCAGAAATAGAAAAGGCAGAAAAGGAAAATAGGCGTGAGCTGGTGCTGCACGGCGCCGCTGTTGATAAGAAGATAGAGAGCAGCGGTGGTCTCCACCCCAGACTCTACTCTCTGTCCCCTCTGAACTACCTGGAGGTCAGTCAGTGTCCGAGCCTTCACAGCATCCATGACAACATCAGAAACCTCCCTCAGCTACAGAGCCTGATTCTCTGTAGGAATAAAATCACAGCTCTGCCCAAAGGCATCTCCGAGCTGAAAGCGCTGAAAGTTCTGGACCTGTCAGTCAATGCCCTGCAGGACCTGCCCCAGGAGATCTGTTCTCTGCGCGAGCTGACCACCCTCAACATCAGCTGTAACAACATCAGGGCTTTGCCTCATGGACTGAGCCAGTGCACGAAGATCTGCAACATCAACGTCTCAAAAAATGCCCTGGAACGACTTCCAGAAGACCTTTGCTGCTCCAGCCTGGAGCTGCTCAGCACCATCATTGCTTCTGAAAATGCAATAGAGCAGCTGAGCAGTGAGATACACAACCTGTCTGCCTTGAAGGTTGGTTGACCATGGAGTCATGTGTATACCAGGCTTACAGCCATAACTTTACATCTCTTGGAGAGGCACATATTTTTAACTTTGTGGAAGCCATCTATTTACAATGATGAATATGAGCATGAGCTGAGGTTGTTGAGGAATATGAGGAATGCGCTGATATGCAGTGTCTTAGGGCTGGGCAGTATGGACGAAAAATTCACATTGCAATATAGTCTAGCTGAATGATACTGTACAATATTTGATATTATAATTTTGAAAAATGGACAGCCCATGAAAAGCCTTTTTTTATTTCATTAACATATTGAAATTTGGTCTTCATTTCTTTTTATACAGTCTAAGAATATGCCCCTTCCATAGTGTATGTGAGGGTGAGAATGGGGAGGAGGAGAAATTTCTATGTTTGTAAAGATAATTTCCATAATTCGTGGAAAGACAATGAAATAGTAGCACTTATATTAGTTTGGTTTTATTCTACTCTCTTTACCTCTACACATTTTAATCAATCATTTGCTCTACTTTTATTATAATCTTATTTAAAAGACTTATAATCCGTTAACTTCTTTTCTTTAGGTTTTGGACCTCTCCAGCAACAAACTCCAGGAGATACCATTTGAGCTGGCTGACTGTCCCAAGTTAAAGGATATCAATTTCAAAGGGAACAAACTGAGGGATAAGCGCCTGGAGAAGATGGTGAATGGCTGCCAGACCAAGTCAGTGTTGGACTACCTGAGAGACGGAGGTCGAGGTAGATGGAAGGGCAAGCAGGAGTCTGCTGAGAAGAGTGATGGGAATCGCAATGTTTCCAAGAAGAAAAGTGCAAAGAAGAATAAAAAAGAGGACGAAGAGGTGGATGAATTGAAGCAGATGGTGGTCAGGATTCTGCATGTGTCTGATTGCCCTACTGCTGTCACAGTGAAAGTCTCTCCACTGGTGAAAGATGTGCGGCCGTTCATTGTATGCTGCATCATTAAAGGCATGCTCCTGAGTCCAGGAAGTTCACTCAAGAGGTTCCTAGCAGCTCAGGTAAAAAAATATTACTGTAAAATCTTGTTCTGTCAAGGTTCAAATTCTAGAAGGTTGAAATTTTAGGCCTCTAGTTTCTCACATCTTATTGGTCATAAAGAATATCTGCTTCCAAAAGGATGATCACTTTAAATGATACTAACTCTTAAAACCAGAGATCCACATTTTGCAGGCAGTCACATACTGTTTTGTAGGCTTCGTAACTCCGAATCAGAATAACATGCAGATGCGAAACACCTAATAAACTGCAACACTGATTGTATTTAACAGTTGTCTTGTCATTTAATGATGAATTACCACAATCCAGCTCAGCAAACACCTAATATTTCCAACTGAATTTAATCCCAGATTAAATGCCAAAGGAGACTTTCAGTGCATGTTTACTGCTCTTTCCACATGTATATGCTCAGCCTAATTATTAAAAATTGGGATTTTTTTCTGAGTTTCAGAGCTGGATGATCAATGTCCAACAGGACATGAGATATAAAGTGGTTTGGGTCATTATAAGCAAAATAAATGTAGGAACAAATAAATTTTTAATCTAAACATGGTCAAATTCATTAAATGAAGGCAAATATAAGTAGGATCTCCTGAAAATAACAATATTTGGTATGTGTGACTGTATCCTATAAATACGTTTCTAACTTTTTGATTAATAAATGTATGTCAAACTTTGAAAACATTACAAAATTGGCCTATGGTTATATATATTTGCTATGGAGTTTGAGATCTCTTTATGTTGTTTGATTTGTCATCATCTTTTCCCTTTTTTTCTAGACCAAGCTTCATGATGAAGTTTGTGCCAAAAGGACCACAGCTACCATCGCTACACATGACCTGAGTGTAATGAAAGCCCCTCTACAGTATGATGCTAGACCTCCTGATGCTCTCAGGGTAGGGATGGATAAATATCATTGCCTTTTTTTGTATGTGTACATCTGTCAGTTCTGAAAGCGCACCAATAAAAGGTCAAATGGGTCTGTAAATATAATTTCTCATAGCTGTTGATTGACTGATTACAGGAATGCTATACTGAAATCAATTTTTGCTCTTAATACCCATTTATTTTTGGCTGATTGGCAATATTCAATCTGCAAAGACCCATCCATTCACAATGAAGTTAGATGGAGTATTTTAGCTCATTGACCAATATAGGACAGCTAATCAGAACAGCAGTCGTTCACATAAAGTGATCTTAAAAAGACACAGTAACAAAAACACCATGTTTAATTCTAGGAGATAAAGAAAGATTGGAAAATTCTTATGAAAAAACTGTAATACATAAAATCACACACACATCCTTTGATAAAGCACGCAGTAAGTGTTCGCTAACTGAAGACAAAATGATGAGCCCCTTACTGGGCTGTCTGATAATTGGTTACCCAGTAACGTATTGCATAACTTTCCAATCAGAGCACACCCAATGCTTACATAACAGCCAGTAGGGGAGCTATTATGCATATTTCATGACATTTAGTGTGTCTGTTTTTATGAAAGCCCTGGAATCTTGTTTCTAATCTGCTGGTTAAATAGTGTCACTGAAGACACATAATTCATGTTATTAATAATAAATGAGTCGTGCTTCTGCTTTGTCATTTTTCATTGTGCAGAACATACGTAAAGTGCCTGTTTCTCCACAGCTAACAGCGGCTGAAGCTTTGCTGTTCTTGTTTTATTCCTACTACAGTTGCTCCATGTTTAATAGAGTAGTTTCTTAATACAGTGTTTCTCAACCCTGGTCCTGGAGGAACTGCTGCCCTACACATTATAGTGGATCCCCTGCTTTAACATATCCCCTGCAAAGGGCTTGTTAATGAGCTGATTAGTTGAATTAGGTATGCTAGGAGCAAAAAAAAGTCTTAACATTGCACAGTGTAGTGTTTAACAGTATATACAGACAAAAGAGAAATAAAAGTTCAGCGGAAATGTGGAGGTCAAGATGAGTTCTGAAAGAACTGGTTTTATGCTGGAAAGACAGACAAATCAAGATCCCATAGGACTTCCAAGACCCTGCATGAAAATTCGGCTTAGTCAAGTCAAGAGTGTTGTTGCACCGTTCCACTGTGCAGTGGTGCTTACGCAACATAATGGTCAGTGAAAAGTCTAAAGGGGAAACCTTAACTGTGGTTCAATAATCTCTCAGAGTTAGAAAATTTATGCAAAGAAGAGGGGAGCATGTTTACAGAACTAGAAGACTTGTTACCTTTACTAAACAAGTTTGCAAGTTGTGATTTCTGGGTTTTTGTTTGTTTGTTTCTTTCTTAACCCTGGTCCTGGAGGCATCCCTGTCCTTTTTAGGGGATTCCAGATTTGTTTTAATTCACCTCCTGCAGATCTGAAAGGCCATGTTAATGAGCTGATTTGTTGAATCAGGTGTGTTGGCAGCCAGGAGAGATATATATCTACATATAAAATATGTAGAGAAAGGGTTGCCTTCAGGACCCAGGTTGAGAAACACTACATTAGACTATAGTTAATCAGATCTGAGTTGTGCAGATGGCTGTAACCTTCAGATGAACTCTTTAACAAAACCATTTTAATTGTATTCTCTAACCATCCTGTTCATATCCACATGTTCTGGGTGAGTGTTTGGGTTGAATCAAGGTGAAATAAAGCATGACCATTTTTTTGTGTGTGTGCATGCATTTGTAGATTGTACCTCTGGGTCGTAAGGAGATGAAGGCCACTGACCTGTTAAGGCAACTCCAGCAAGAAGCTGATGAACAGAGGAAACACAAGAAACGACAGAATGTTTCAGGCCTCCACAAGTGAGTTTTTAAGCTCAGACAGTTGGGTCCCGGAGAAAAAAAAAAACACATTTGCACATTAATTTCTATTTACATGTGTTTTGAGCAGGACCCTGTGAAATCCATTTTATTTTTTCTCATCTTTATTTTATTTTGTATATTTCTGTTTATTTCATTGATATTATCCTTGAAGGAAATATGCATAATCAATAATACATTATCACAGAAATAGTAGGTTTAAGCCAAGTGTGCAATGTGGGCTGTCTCTAATCATAAATTCCATCATTAATTAATTGGAACATTACATTTCTGATTCATTGAGTAAATCCAGCCAATATTGCTTTTTTGTTCAATCATTAAATGGAAACAGAGCTAACTAAAAAGCATGGTGAACTTCAGCTGTAGATGCAGGGTGTTTTGTTCTCACATTAAAATGTTAAAATGAAGTGCATCCATCTGTCTTTAAACAACTAATCAGTTTTTGATTGTTTTATGCATGTTACTGATTGAATCAGTTTGTTAATTGTATGGCTTGGATATTATTCAGGATGTGTTTTTAAAAGCTTCCTCTGCTATCACAGGTACCTTCAGCTGCTGGATGGGAAGGATCATTACCCTTGCCTGGTGGATGCCGACGGTCATGTGATCTCATTCCCTCCGATTACAAACAGTGAGAGGACAAAGGTAATCCACAGTAATTGTGTAATTACTAGCGTGGTTTTCCAGAACATTTAAACTGGCTGCTGGCATCAGGTCAGTTTCAGTGTGTTTAACTGTGCGTGAAACTCTTTTACTGCTGCTATTACTCAGAAATTGCTCACTCAGTGGTTATATGCTGGTCTAGACCATGAATATTTGTTTAATTTCCCCAGCTGTCACTATGGATGCTGATGGTGATAATTCCATTCGCTTTATTTTGCTCTTTTTTAAAGGTGACAGCAACAGTTCAGTGGCTGTGGTTTCAGTTCAGCATCAGCTTCTGTAGTTTTCATTACACAGATGTTCACCAGAAGCTACTATGCCATTATCAGTTATGTAAATTTGGAAAATGTGGAAATGTGTGGGTTTCCTGTTTGTATGCAATGCAAAGCAGTGCATGCATTTTATGCTTTTCTAATATGTTATAAATTGTTATAATAATAATAACAATAATAATAATAATAATAATAAAAGGTCAACTGTTTGTGTTAATATTTTCCATCTCTTTCCTTTCTAGATAAAAAAGAACACACGAGAACTTTTTCTAGAGGTCACAAGTTCCACAAGTCTGCAGACCTGTAAGGATGTCATGGACACACTGATCATAGTAAGTGTCATGTGTACAGCTCGCTCCCAACCACTTATAAAAGTGGCTTAGATCAGAGTGTCTTTAATGAATTTTAGAATTTTTATTTTTTGATATGGGTCTCCTCCTACAGGTGGGGAGTGTGATTGACTTTTGCACCACTGTTGTAAATACATTGCAATGAGCTCCCCCTTATGTGCAGTTTTAAATTTGCATTTGATGACAAACTACTAAACCAACATCTAAAGTAGTACTACTAGCTAAAGTAGTAGTGAAATAGTGGCGTTTGCTAAACTTTTGTTAACCCCCTGCAGTGAAATCAAGGCCCTGTTACAGTATTTATTGTCAGTGAAGATGTAGTGTGGAGAGTGAGGGATCTGTTTCTAGGTCTCGTGCTCTTTTCATGGCCAAGCCTTGGCCTGCCTCTACACCAGTGGAAGGAATGAGCTCATCTTTCTCCACTAGCAATGCACACACACAGACACTCATGTGCACACATTAAAACAAACACACAGTGTACTGTGTCATGGAAGTACCACACAATACATCTGCAATTATAGTGTTTCAGATGCACAGAAAATGTGTTCTCTCATGTGTGGTATCAGACGACATGCTTCAGTATTCCTTTTATCAGCCTCATCAGTCATAAGCAGTGTGGGGTCTAATGAAATAGAACTGCCTGGAATTGACTTTACATTGCATATGCTGTTGTATCATTTGTGCTGTAGGATCTGATGCTTTTAGTCATGGTCAATTTTATATGAACATTAATTGAAAAAGTGATGTGTTGAAACAGGAGATGGAAGGTCAAACACTTTGATTTGTGGAGTGGGCGTGTGATTCCTGTCCAGATAGCAACTGAAACGTCTGTCCTACATTCTTGTGTTAGGCTTTTACGTCATCTCCGATTCCTGCTGAATATTTTACAATGTGCAAAACGTGATCTGGACTTTCTGGATAATGGGCCTTTCAATACCATCAAATCTAAAGCTGGCCATTGGCTCAAATGTCTATATTGTCGCTGTCTGTATAAAATCTTTTCAGGAGGAAAAAAGAAAAGTTTTACTGTTTAAATTAGTGTACCATTTTTTGGTAACCAACTATTATATTTCAAGCTTTTTTTGTTTGAAATATTGTTGATACTGTGATTAGTAATCTATTCAAATTTGAATTAAAATTGTCTGATATTTTGAGATTTTGGATTTCTTCAGCTCTAACTCTGATCAACAGTAAAACAGAAAAAGGCTTGAAATGAAATTGTGATCACAAATAAGCTTTTTAACGATGTTCAACATTTTTTAGATGCACTAGTAGTACTGTATATCTGACAATGATAATGTGCAACTATTAGGACTAAGTTTTGATTCACTAGGTTTGATTCTGTTTTCACTTTATTTCTCAATCTGCCTTTCTATATTGCCTGATGTATTTAACTGAGAATGACTGAACGGATCGATATAGTCTAAGGTCACCTTTTAAGGGTGTAATAAATCATCAGAACAATGAGTTCTGTATACTCCTATTTAACTGTGCTTTTTGTCTCTTTCTAAGAAAATGGCAGAGCTGAACAAGTTTACCTTTGACCAAAAAGGGGAGCCTGGCTCAGATGGGGAGACTGATTTGACCGCTGACCCCTCAGTGGACAACTCTGCTTCGCATGAGTTGACTGTAGTGCAGGTGAGGGTCGTGGATGATGAAGGCAATCTGAAAGTGGTGTATCCATCCAAAACTGACCTGACCTCTGATGTCAGCCACCTGCACATCATCCGATAACCAAATTCAACTGGAGTGTCAAACTAGTGAACTCATAAATATATTGGAGCATCTCAAAAAAATTAAATCATTAAATTTTTTTGTTAATTTAATTAAAAAAGGCAACCTGTCATTTTATAATCATTAGATATAAAGTGACATATTTCATGTCTTTTTATTTTAATGTCTATTAGTAATTTATTCAAACTCAAAATGAAATATTCTAATCTGAGATTTTGGATTTCTGATTCTCATATGCTATAACCCATACTGATCCATACAACCCATACAAAAGTAAAAGAGAAAGCAGTTTGAAAAATCACGTTATATGTAATGAAAATAAAGTGACAGTTTACCTTTTTGTAAAAATTATATAAAAGTTTTTTGAGATGTACCAGTACTGTTTAAACCATCAATAACAGTCACTCTGTTAAACATTGATTAACACACTGATTAAATTGATAAAATTGTGCATTAATGACAGTTCCTGAATTGGTTTATATAAGGGGTCTGACACTGCCATTAAACTATGATTCATTTTTATGACATTCAAAAATGTATTATTCTGCGACTGCATTCAAACTGTTTGTTACAAATTGACGACTATGTTAGCACTCGGGTGTACATTAGGGTGTTTTATAAAAATGTTCAGCACTTATTCTCCTTAAATTAAATGACATTTTGAACACATCGTTTGTGTCTTCTTCACTAGCTAACCTAATGCTTTTTATGCTTTCACTGCCTATAGTGTATTTTTCAGTTACAAATGATCACTTTTAAGAGTGAAGATTGGAAGTTTTGTTCAGACTACGTGGCTCAAAAGAGTTTTTATATAACTAATGATGTTTACCCAAACAACACAATCTCCTAATTTCATTTTAAAGAGAACTGCAAATTTACATTTTAAGTAAATACACATTATGTATACATTGTATACCTTTACAAAATATTCAGAAGTTAAGTCCAATTACACAATTTATATGGCATTTTCCTTGTCATATCTTATACATGGAAAATTTCTGTTCCATTTCCTGTTCATACGGAATCATAGACTAAAGTGATTTGATATTTTAGAATTAAAGTACATGACTTAATCCCTGTAGATCATCACATTTCTTTGGCCTGAAAAATCTATATAAAGAGACTGACTTGTAAATATGTAAATATGTAACTGCAGGATATCACTGGATACTCTTCAGGAACATAATGAAGATCAAAGCTTTCTTTTCAAATCATCTAAATTAGCTGAACAGTTGAACTTTGTTTTGTCTGTTGGAGGTGGATCACTGTGTGGCATCTGTTTGTTTTGGGACCTGTGGGTTGTTGTGAAAGCGGCGGGTTCGGTTACAGATCAGATGACCTGCGGTCTGAGGGAATGTGAAGCCGAGGAGTCTCAGAGACTGAGCTCCTCTGTTCCTGAGATATAAAGATGAGCAAAGGAGCTCAAGTCAGAACTACTCTGGATGCTTGGATGCCACCAAACATTTGCATCTCTGATAATATAAGCTAGCTATGAGAACCATTCAACGGGCTAATCAGAACAAGGAATCCTTGGACAGAAAAACTGGATGTTGGAGCAGACTTGAGGAATATGCAAAAGTCCAAGATGTTCATTCCAAGGTTGCTGGCTATAGTGGGCCTCTAACTTCAATCCCATTGAATGGATTTCATCAGCCATTGGAGAAACGAGCCAGCAACAATTCAGATTTGATCCTCAGACCTCGACAGGTAGTGTTGCAGACGAGCCTATTGGATAAAGTGAAAGGTAATAAAGGCAGGACCTTGACCAAGAGCAACTCCTTGCCTCCAATATATGATCCAAAAGTTACCTCCAACCATGGTGCAAAGACTTTGGTGGAAAGTCGGCTGGTGGAACCTGCAGCACTGCAAGTGGGTAAGAAAGCCAATATCTCAACAGTTAGTCTAAGAAGGGACAGGGCTTTCATTTGGAGACAAAGGGCGAGTGCTCAGTTGGATAATGCAGTGGGCCTGATTTGTAGCAGCTTGGCTATATTGACTGTGACACAACATGCTCCAAAGGCTGGAGTCAAAACACTGAGCCGGTTGGCAATTGAACAATCCAGCACAATTGGCTTAGAAGAGAAGAAGCCCAGTGCTAAGGATAGTGGGATCATAACTGATGGGATGAAAGATTCTGATAGCGTCTGCAAGACCAAAAAATATACAGAGGAACTCTCAGACTCTGCCATTGAAACAGAGACTGACAGCTCACACAGGAACAAGATGACGACACAGGAGGATAGAACTTTCATGCCAGATGATCAAGAAGAAGAATATTACACAAAGGAGAGGATTGTCGAGTGGATCATTGGAGTAAATGCAAGTCTTTTCTCCCCATCAAAGGATGAGTTGAATAGAGTTGCACTCAAAGAGGAAGATGTGGACACTATTAAGATTGTTTATGGTCAACACTGAGGTCTTTTATGTTTTTGCAAACCAACCTTTGCAAGTGTAGGAACAAATGTCCAAGCTTAGATTTTGAAAGACATTCAACATTAATATTGTTGAACATGTTGGTTTATGTGCATAGTTCTACTGTACTGGAAATTAAAACATCACAAAACATTTAGTTTAAACTGATTGCATTTATTTTACAAACTCCAGTGGAGAATACAAACATTAACGTATTGGGTGAGGTCAAACATAAGCTAAGATACAGAGAAACCAGTTTATATACATTAGACATGTTTACATTCTGAAAATACTGATCAGTACTGAAACTTTAAAAGAACTGTTAGAGAAATACAGGAATTAAGAATGTGTGTATTTATATTTAGACATGCAGCAGTTCACTGATTAGTCAGTCATTATATTGAATTATCAGCACAATCTTTGGAAGTCCTTTTGGGGAGTGGTTTCAACATTTGTGAACATAGTATCCAGTGATGTATCCGAGTATGTACATGGCAGCTATTACAGTCAGGGATCCTGCCACTCTTACAACGATACCCAGCTGCCCTGTGCACAGCTTGTTATAGATCCTAGGAGGAACAAAACACCATCAACAACAGATATAGATGCAGTCCACTGTAGATAATTGCCAGATACTTGTGTTTTCTATAAAAAAAAAATGGTCAGGTCTAACGTTGATAGGACATCTTATCAGATTATATGAAATTAAACTTTGTTAAAATCACTGGTAATATGTGGCTATCAAAATAAATTTGCAATTTTAAGTGAAATAAGTGCACTTGATGTTAAATTGGCTTTTGAAAAAGCTAAAAAATGTAAAATTAAAGTACCCCTTGAGTTTCCAAATAAATAACAAATAATAATATGCCAAAAGTCATGAAAAAAGCAGTATGTAAATTGGTTACAAATTGGTGTTCCCTCAGGGGATAGCTTGGGGATGCACCACGCCTGTAAGTTAGGTTGTAAATGAGTTTGAACTTGACGTGATAGTGGGTTCTAGATGAATGGGACATTACATTTCCAAAGTTGTACTGGCATTTAATATTCCTTGATCTATAATATCATAGAATCAGTTCTGGACAACTTGACCCAACCCATGCCATTAGAATACACTTCCACCAGTGTGGAACCACCACCAGCCTGCACAGCATTGCTGACAACTGGAGCCTCCTGCATTGAATGTGTATATGGTTTCTGTTGCTTGTTGCTTGTCTGTTTGCACAAACCATTGTAGCCAGACAGCCACCTTGCTGTCCACTGTGGGTTGTAATACCACCTATGAGATATTTCTGGTACACATGTCCTCTGTGTATCAAGGAATGTTAAATGCCCATCTGGCACCCACTACCATGCCTTGCTTGAATCTCAACAATATCCAGTGTTCAGGCATGTCATTGTAGGTTAAAATATAAACAAGGACAAAATGCAATTCATTTAAAGGCACTAAAATCTATAATAAAAAAAAAAAAAAAAAAAAAAAAAATATATATATATATATATATATATATATATATATATATATATATATATATTAGCTTAAAAGCTACAAACAGCTAATTTAAAAACAATTGAATTAAATTAACCAGTTGATCAGTCACCCCGCACTTTCCCAAATGTGTTTTAGATACATGTATTTTGGCTCAGGATTCTTTGATTCTGTTCAAAGATTGAATCACACATAATGACATTGTGTTCTATACAAATCTTGTCTGTGATCACAGTAGTCACTGTTCAAGCAAGGTAAACAACTGCTACAATTAACTGGTATTAGTGACTTACTACTGTTTTTATGTTGACAACACTGAATTTAACTAATTTCAGAAATGCCTTTTCAACACTCAGGTTGGGATTTCATGCATTAAATCTTCTAAAGATGTAAGCTGGTCTTTAGATCATATTTTCAGCATTTTCCAGATAAAGCTGTAGAATAGGTCTTAAAACGGCCATGAAAAACAAAATAATAATACAGGGCTCAACACACCACAAAAGATTCTGTATACCTTCATAGCAAAGAAAAACTTGCAAAGAAAAACTCACTCATTCACACTGGTCTGAGAAGCCTCTACATTGAGGTTAATGTTGTCGTCGTTCCAGCGGTTGTACTGTACATTTGCCTCACTGGACTCCATCTTCTACTCCTTTTTCGGTGCTTCTTTGGAGACTACTGCAAAAGAAATACACCTCTAAAGCTACACAGCGTGGAACCTTTTACATTACATTACATTCATAAACTAACATTTAAAACAGTGCACCAGCATTCACAAAACCTGTGTAAGTAGAACTATTGAACAAGTTCCGGCTGGCTGTCATTGGCTGAAGTACAGTTCAGCATGTATGGTCATGAGTCCAGACTTACCTTTACTGTCTCATGCATAAACACTAAGCCTACTTCCTCAGGATATTTCTCACTTTAGTACTCCAAGGTACTCCAAAGGTACTGTTACTGATTAATTGTTAACTATATGCAGCCCTCAACTCTCCTCCAGCCAGTCAAAACTCTTCTCACAATCAGTTCTTCAAAACAGCAATCAATCAGTATTCATGTATTGATTCAGCACTTTGCACAACAGTGTCTAACGTCATTTAAATCAAACTGCTGCTTTATTCAGGTTGTACTTACATGAATCGCTTTCACACTGAGTGCAGGATTCACTAATCTTTCTCTCTCTTCTTTTATATCATTGCTTAAGAAAGGGCTAAAGGGCTGTGATTGACCTTTACTGCCTATCATAAAGCCTATTGGGATCCGGTTATTTCGGCTACCTGGAGATAATCAGGCCAAGATCCACTTCATGTAAAAGAAAAGAATTTGCTGATGCACAAATAGTAATTAAAAAATATCCTGTTATCACCTGTCCTCGTGAAATTCCAGTCATTACCTTTAAATAATAATTAATTTTAGCTGACACAGTCTGGCTTTATTAGGAAAATAGTCACCAGACAGCTTGTTTTTAAAGCCAAAATGACAACTCTTACAAGACAGGACCTTATTTTTGGCCAAGGTGAGTTAAAATGTTCACCAGAACAGTCTGTTCTTAATAATGTCATGAACAATAAACACTTCTGTTACTACTACTACTACTACTACTACTACTAATAATAATAATAATAATAGAAATGAATACATCATTCTTAAGAATGTAAGAAGTGGGACATTGGCCAGGTGTACTAAACCAGGGTTTCTCAACCTGTGGTCCATTGCTTAAGAACTGAAGTACTGTGAGTTCACTGAGCTAGACCTTTACTGCCTATCATAAAGCCTATTGGGATCCGGTTATTTCTGCTGCCTGGAGATAATCAGACCAAGAGCCGCTTAATGTAAAAGAAAAGAATTTGCTGATGCAAAAATAGTAATTAAAAAACATCCTGTCATCACCTGTCCTCATGAAATTCAAATTCCTGTCATTATCTGTCTTTGTGGAAATGTCCCAGTGCCAATCACCAATGCAGAATATTTTCACAATAGAATATTGTGGAAATTTTAATTTGTGTTCATAATTGTGCTTAAAGTTAGAGACAGCTTTTATATTCATTACATGCAAAGTGACATATTTCATATGTTTTTTTTTTATACTGTTGATCTGGATGGCTTATAGCTAATGAAGATCAGAAACCCAGAACCTCACATTATTACAATATTTAAATTCAGGTATCCAAATTAAAACAAAAGCTTGAAACATATCACCTTAAATGTACTGAATTTGAAATATATTAGTTACATTTCCATTGATGGCATTTAACAGTCACCCTTATCCAGAGAGACTTACAAAAGTGCTTTGCTGTTCACTCAGAAAATATCCTCAGTTAGTAGATGAGGCTAGATCCAGAGATTCTTCACGCTTAGATGCTGTCAGATTGGGGACTAACAAGATTCAAAACACACACACACACACACACACACACACACACACACACACACACACACACACACACACACACACACACACACAAAAAAAAAAAATGGGAACAGAAAATAACAAATGAATAATGTCGAAATGAATGAAGGACGTTTCACTCACAGGAAACTCAGGTCCGGGAGAACTACACTGACACTGCTGATTTACTCCAGTCCACCAGGGGGCGGCAGTACTGTTACTGTCCGTCAGGAACTGAACCCATGTCAACAAACAGTCCATATGAGCGGAGAGGAGCGCTCGTGTTCTGACCTCTTTGGAGACCAGAGCAGCGTGGACAGCTGTTTGGACGGGTGGTTTGTCTGATGCAGAGCTGAGACTTGACTCTGAGGACGGGAAGAGCAGGGAAGCCGGATAGGATACTTAGCTACACTAGCCTGCTCCTCTGACAACTTTCACTTTGATTTTACAATTACATTTCTACCACATAGAACAACAGTTTATATAAGACTACAGGTTTATTTTGTTACATTTTAGATAGCTTATCGAAGGGGACGTAATAATGGATTCTAGCTGACACAGTCCGTCTTTATTAGGAAAAAGGTCGCCAGACAGCTTGTTTTTAAAGCAACAATGACAACTCTTACAAGACAGGACCTTAATTTTGGCCAAGGTGAGTTAAAATGTTCACCAGAACAGTCTGTTCTTAATAATGTCATGAACAATAAACACCATTGTTACTACTACTACTACTACTACTAATAATAATAATAATAATAATAATAATAGAAATTAATACATCATTCTTAAGAATGTAAGAAGGGGGACAATGGCCAGGTGTACTAAACCAGGGTTTTTCCCTGTGTTCCCAGGCCCATCCTCAGGGGGAGACAGTTATCTGTAATGGGCTGGTAATGCCACTATAAATCATAAAATTCTATGTACAAATGTATAAGTAGAAAATGAGAGCTTAATCATGTTCAAACTGAACATTAAAAGAAATGCACAAATAATAACATTGCAGAGAAATGCTAGGCAAATTAAACCACATCAGTCCAATAACACAGCTGCAAGAGCCTGATACAGATGTTTTAGGAAGATGTGCTATTTTTAGATCCTGGTCAGGCCATAATTCTCAGGTTTTCAGTGTCAGTACTTGAGGAATAAAATGCAAAACCAATTTTAGTTGAGTTTTGTTTTGTTGTGGGACATTATACTTTCTATTTATAAACAGGTGGGAAAAGAGGTGGAAAAGGTTGAGATCCCCAGTACCGTTGGTTTCCTATCAGCAACATAATGTAATTACAGAAAGTGTGTATGAAATTTTGTACTGAATGGAATAATAGAAATGCTCCAAAATTACTTGTAATAAGATATTTTTACCTTGAGCATGTCAGTATGGGAATTAATACAGGTAATTGTAGAAGTGCTATTTAGCTGTACATTTCCAGTAGATCTTTTTTTTTAGATTGGCATATTGTCTGATATCAGCTTGCTTTCTTTCAGTGGTGGCTGATATTCTGTGCGAGTTCCTGGAAGTAGCCATTCACTTGATCCTGTATGTTAGAGAAGTCTATCCATCTGGGATATTTCAAAAGAGGAAGAAATACAACGTGCCTGTGCAGGTAAGATTGACTCTGATTAATCTAAGTGCACACCAAGATTCTCTGCCATAAATATACAATCAAAATAAAGAAGTATATGCACTTGTTTATTTTACTTTCAGATGTCCTGTCACCCTGAGCTGAACCAATATATCCAAGACACACTTCACTGTGTTAAACCACTTATTGAGAAGGTGAATTAGAAGTCCAGTGATAAAGAATGTCCACACAATAAAATGGCTTTGTTGAAAAGCAGTATTGTTTGTTATGTTGTGCAGCATGAATGTGTAAAATTTTTCAAAAGTGGCAATCATATCTTGAGGCAGGAAACTTTACCGTGTATTATATGTGGATGCTAACGTTTATTTTCCATAGAGTCTGGCTGCAGACATGCATTCAGCCTTAGTGATGTTGGCTAAAACATAGCTATAGGCTGAAATGTAAATTATATTTTAAAAAAAAAAGAAAAAATTGAAAATGGATTTTCAGTTTTTCTGTTGTGAGCTGTTTCAGATGGAAATGGAAGCAAAATGGCTCAGGAATGTAATATCGGTCCTCTTCTTGTAAAAAAAGCTGGTGATGCATGCCTGCAGCCAGACCCTTCTCAAAATGTTTAATTTGCATTGCATGAATTATTGTGTAATAATTGCATGACTTATTAGAAAAATTTAACAGAATGGAACTGTAGATTATTTATAGATTATATATAATCATATAATAATAAACAAATAATCAAGCAGTTGAAATTGTATTTTATATAGTATTTGAATCATAGTCCATCCATTTTAGTTGTGCTTCCTTATATTTAGTGATCTGTAGTTCAGGTTTAAGTTGTGATCATAAATAATACTAATACATTGTGTTATTCATGCAGAATGAGGCAGAGAAAGTTGTGGTGGTCATCATGGATAAAGAGCACCACCCAGTGGAGAGATTTGTGTTTGAGATTTCCCAACCTCCTCTACTTTCCATCAGGTCAGTAACAAACTTAAAAAACAATCCTGGTCCTTGAGTATCACTGCCCTGCCCCTCACCCCCCACCCCATTTAAATATTGCTATGAATATACATGGATGTATAAAAGCTCTGGAGATGCTATTATGTAACACAAAATATCCAGGATCTTTTAAAAATGTCATATTATTATGAACACAAGCCAACTGTGCTTTTTATTTTACTGTTTATTGCAGACACTTTAAATTTTAAGTAGCCTCTTTTCTTACACAGGACCAAGCTGTAGTTTTCTTTCACTTTCACACTGTCTGTCTCAGAAGTGGTTTTACAGACTGCTGCAGCTCCTTGCATGGAGTTTTGCATAGATACATTAGTGAGCTGTAACCATAACCGAAAGTACTGATTATACACAAAAGCACCATATATCAAATTCAATTCAATTCAAATTTTATTTATATAGCGCTTTTTACAACAGAACGTTGTCACAAAGCAGCTTTACACGGATCCGGGTCCAAGCCTCAAATGAGCAGCCAGCAGGCAAACAGTGGCAAGGAAAAACTCCCTCAGTTAGGAGGAAGAAACCTTGAGAGGAACCAAGGCTCAAGAGAGGAACCCATCCTCCTCTGGTCGACACCGGAGAGCAGATAACAAAGGCACAATGGAAAAATGGGAAAGAAAGAAAAAAAATATAATGAAGGGAAAATAAATAAAATAAAAAATAAAAAAATAAAAAAATAAAAAATAGATCAGATAAGATATTGCATCCTCTACCACAGGATGATATTGTCGGAAATTGTATGTATATGTAACTTTCAATTTGCTTGTCTGAGCCCTAACAGTAAAAAAAATAAAGGACATTTTGTTGCCTTACCACAACCACTGAAAGCTAGCCCATGCATACATCTTACAATATCAGCCCAATGTGGTAGATCTTGTCTGATATCTGGTTTTAAATGACAAATTTCTCTTTTGGTGTTGCTTGCTGTTGCTCTTACAGTTCTGAGACTTTGCTTTCTCATGTGGAGCAACTACTGCGAGCTGTGATCCTGAAGATAAGTGTGTGTGATGCTGTTCTAGATAACAACCCTCCAGGTAAGATGGCAAGCTATAGAATATACAAACCACCCTTTTTAATATCACAAATGTCTTTATTTATGTATATATTTATACTTACATTCAGAGTTTTGGACATGTTCAGACAGACAGAATGATTACAGATCGCGAGTTTATACTTCTACATATTCTACATATTATTTTATGAAAGGCCAAAGGCTGAGATGCTTGAACCTCAGATGATTAATAAAACCTTCAAAATATATGGATAAACTTTCCCACATTGTAAAACATCTGAACTTCACAGCATCCAGTATCTTGTAACTATCACTAGCTTAGTGGCTATATAGGCAAACAAGGATATCTCAGTTAGCTAAATTGTAGCTAAGTTGAGGACCTGTATGGATGTCTCTCAGCCAGCCCTTTTCGAATTGAATAGACTTCAGAATTAAGTTGCATTCCCCTCTGAGTGTGTCCAGTGTTTTTTTTTTATTTAATGATAAATTGATTGTTTTCATTTTATGTACATTTCTGTCACAGGGTGCACTTTTACTGTCTTAGTTTACACCAGAGAATCTGCCACCAGAAACATGGAGAAAGTTCAGGTGATAAAGGTACAAACAAATACATCATTCTTGATTTTTAATTACTTTATCACATTATTACTGTCCTCATGGTTAATCTCAAGTGTGTGTGCATGTGTGGGAACGTGTGTAGGACTTTCCCTGGATTGTAGCCGATGAGCAGGAAGTCCTCATGCAGGAGCCCAGACTCATCCCTCTTAAAACTATGACCTCAGACATTGTGAAGGTAAGACTGATGACTAACAGTGAAGGATGCAGTTGAGGGCATGTAATGTATGTATACATTCAGGCTATGTAGATTTACATAATGCTAATAGGAATATATATACTAGGGATGCATGATATTTCGTCAGCTAATAAATAAGACACATCTGAATATTATTCAGTTTCATTAATTATCATTTGGCTCAGAAATTCCATATCTCTCTATATAAATGTATAAACATATTTATACATATATAAATTTTATGTGATTGCATATGATGTAAAAATTAAAAAGCTATTTGTTGTAACTTAAAGGGTCCATATAATAAAAAAAATTAAGTTTAACTTTAAGTTTAGCCAACTCGAGTTTAGCCCTGTTCATACCCTTAATGCAGGGTAGCCACACAGGTTGGAAGTTGTTTACCTGAATCTTAAAGATACAGCCATAAAAGGTCTGGTTAATTTTGAGGAAATAGGTCTGGTAGAAATATAGTAATGTAGGACATAGGCCAGAATGGAGGACACCTTCAATACACAAGAGATTTTAAAACCTAAAGCTGTAAACATTCATATATCACGTTTCTAATCTGTCTATGAAATGTCTTGCTTTCAACAGATGCAGCTTTACGTGGAAGAACGTGCACATAAGGGACATCTTAGCACAGCATGAACAAAGTGTGCCTTTGGAAAAAAATATTGAAGCAGTATTTAGTGGGGAAATATTTATAGTGGATATCATTTTACACACAACAGTGAATGTTTCCATTTTATAGACATTATTTCTGGGGGAAAATGTTATTTGAAGTAAAATGAAATTCTGTTATGAATTAAAAGAATAATGCTGGTGCATTGGAGGGAAAATATGCAGAGAAATAATCTTAAAAGTCCTTGATTTTATTACAGTTAACATTAGTAAAGCTTCAAATATCATTCACTCCCAAGACTATATGGTTCTTGTGTGTGAGTAAAGCTGTGAAAATGGCCCAAGTGAATTTTCTTGTTTCTTGTGATGTCAAAGAAACCAACACGTTTATATTCCCCTGCTTGGTTTTGCCCATGTCTTTAAATTAACATTGTACAGAGAGCATGGATGGCATTTTAAAGGATGCACAATGTTAGGCAGCCAATCAGAAGAGAAATGATTTATATATTTGAAACTTAAATATACAGCAAAAAAAAGCAGTAAGAGCTTGAAAATGGTCATATAAAACATATTACTGTAGTTTTGGGTCTTAATTTCAAAAGTGTACCTCAGGGAACAAAATAAAAGATAAGAAAACGTAATGGGAACCATTTGGGTACATTTTTACTGTGAGGCTGTTTGAGACATGTGACTGCAGTGTCGCAAGCTATTCAGATGTACAGGACCTGTTTTCCACGTGCAATGGTCAATATGTGTTTTTCATAAACCTTATTAAAGTGTTTACCTTTTATACTGTATCTGCGGTTATCATTATTTTGGTGGATAAGAAACATGTTCAGTGCACATTGAATGAAAACCTCAATATTGGTAAATCAGTTATGTGAAAGAGGTTGCAAAGTTGAGGTTATCCTTGGCCAAATATAGCCTTTTGGTGACTGTGGCCAGAGTTCTGTTTAGACTTAATTGGTTACAGTACTTGTTTCTTAAACTCATCTGTTATGTCCTGTTACTTTGTTTAAATGTGTTGTGATGAGCTCACAGAAAAGGATTCCTCAGTTTTAAGTCTTCCAAGACAATTATGCTTGTGCACGAAATGTTGCACAGTGCACCGACCTCTTAACTTGCTACAGTTTCATGTTTTTTGCACGGGTTTTAACTTGGTCTAAGGGATTTGCAGAGACAATGACGTGTGTGTAGAGGGAGTAAGAGTACTGAATGTAGCAGAGTATAAAACCTGGACCAAAATCAGTGAATAAGAACCTTTATTCTAAATATATACCCCTACAATGATTATGGTCATAACATATTTACAACAAGTGGTCTGATGACAAACCTGAGGAGGGACAACGAGGACAGTACCAAAGTAAAGAAATTAATAAGGAAGGCTTTTCTAAGCTATATTACAGATGTTATGCTAACTGATAAATGCAGGGGGTGGTAGTATTACAGCATCCACTTTCATTTTGATTTTTTGGGTCTTACTTTCAATATGACCAGAAGCAGACAGACTTTTCGGGCTTGAGATGATTATGTCTTTGTAATATATATAGAACTTTTCGAGTGTTAACAGTGAAGGTAAGAAATCTTCCATTGAATCCATCCACTGTTTGACTGCTGGTGAGGTCAGACATAAAGGCTGTATCTGAGAGAAGAAATGCTGTCAACTAACAGCGAATTCTGAAACAGTACTGCACCAATTCAGGTCTTACTGGGTGCAATGAAATGCTAAATGCTTATATATATATATGGCATGTTGTCACCGGGATTATCAGCTTTTCAACCAACTTGACATCAAAGATCTGCTTAGACTGCTAGTTCGCTTAAAGCTGGTTTTGAACTGTAATTTTCAGTAGGGAAGTCTACAGATTATGAGCTGTAATATGTCTGTTTCCAGTTGTCCAGGTCCAGTCTGTTGAATCTGAAAGATTTTTTTAACACTGCCACGTGAAATGTAAATAATGTCCCAACACATTCCAACACTGCCCTGATTTTAACACAACAATATATCAGGGCAATAGTAACACAGACAGTATCACCACTGTCACTCAGTTTTCACTTATACATTTATCTTTCCTTCCTTATCTGTTGTAAATATGGTCTTTAAAATGTTTATATTGCAGTGTCAACAACAAAACATTTATATAATGCTTGGTCATGTTTTTCCAAAGATGTTTGCTAACATTTGTCCAAGTTTATTTTCTAAAATAAAATTCACAGCATTTAAATCCTGTTTGAGATAATTCACTATCAGCCCATTAGAAATAAATTTTACATTTTATTTTTGAGTTTACTTTGAAAGCATGGGTGTGTTGGTTATGCCAGTAGTTTCAAAGTTGAATGATTACTAAGCTAATAGCAACTATTAAGATTGTATAAATTCAACTAGACCATCTTTATGGTGCTGGACATTACTTATTACATCCTGTTCTGAGGTGTTATTTGCATTTACGGCATTTTGTAGACAAACTTATCCAGTGCTTTGCTGTTCACTCAGATATCCTTAGCTAGATGAAGAGGCTTGAAGCCAGAGATTCTTCAAGCTTAGATGCTGTTGAAAATAAATGCCAGATCGGAGACCAACAAGATTCAGTAAAATAATTTGAGTAAACAACAACTAGAACAAGACAGAAAGACAGAGGTGAACAGAGACCTCTCTGTCTTTGACACACTTTCACAACACAGCAGTTTGTAAAGCCTGGAATATTGATGTCAGTGAAGACCGTACACACTCAAATTCAACAAAAATAAGAGATTCAACTCAAAGAGATTCATATCAGTCAGATTCAAAATGTCACTAGGTATGCAAAGAACTATCAATTGAAGGTGTCAGCTGAAGTGTCACATTCATGTGCCTTGAAGACAGGATGCATAAGCTCACACTGCAAACATAAGTGATGCATGCATGTCTGAAACTAGATTTGCTGGGTGGTAAAGCTACAGATTCTCTCATTTGCACTACAGAATCAAATTTCTGTTTTTGTGTGTGGCCACTATCAATGAAGGGTAAACTTCAGCAGATTTTAGGTATTACTGAGCATAAAAGATTGAATCCCAAATGTTTCCATGACAAGGAGTCAAGATTTTAATTTAATGACTTTTTTGAGAAATGATGTAGAACAAGATGTTGCTGGAGGCTTATATGTGAGGCAATATTTGGAACATAAAAGTACTGAATGCCATGCAGGGTTAGAAAGATGGTTCAGTGAAATGGCATAAAAGCTGAGCTGTCATAAAAAATCTTTCTATACTTTGGAGTACAATGTTCAGTCTCAAAAAAATGCAACCTGTTAAAATATACTGCTCATCAATGCTTCCTTCCTCATTATTGCTTTATTTATTTAATATTACTATACAATTGCTATCATGGAAAACTATTGTATCTTCAGTGTATCTTCGGTGTTAAAAGATTGTCTTCAAATCTATAACTTCATTATGAATAAAGAGGTTGTGATCACATTGTTAAGGAAGGGAATGTTGTGTAATTATGGGTTTCTGTTATGCTCACATAAGCAAGTAATACTGTTGCAATGAAACAAAGAGCAGAATATGACAATTACAGTTATTTAGCAGCATATAAGTCTAACATCTTTTTGCTTAATCTCATCCCTTTTTCTCTCCTTCAGTGTATTTTAGAAATGTTCCTTTCTGCAAGTGCCAAATGCCATGCAATTATACAATCCCATCATTGTGTGGATAGCCTTCCTAAAACTCAGTATCCTAATGATATCCCAGGCCTGCAATCGTGCTGAGTATGAAATTCATGGGGAGTGTTGCCCAATGTGTGCTGCTGGTAAGACAACAGTCTTTTTGTCTTTAATTTTTGTCTTTTAAGTTTGTTACATTTTTTTAATTTCAACATGAAGAAATGCGCCATGACCCTCTGAATGCATACAAGTGCATCTCAGATTTCTGTTGATGTTTTAATAATAATAAAAAAAAACATACATGGTCATATATTTTATATGCATTACATTTAAAGCTTTTCATGATTTTGTTTTCATTTTTATTCTGATTTGTAATTTATTCTAACCTGAATTTAAAAATTGCAATCCAAATTAACAGTAAAAACAAAGGTTTGAAATATGTCACTTTACTTATAATGAATATAAAATCTGACTTTTTGTATGAAATGATAAACACAAACTTTGTAACAATATTCAAATTTTCTGAGTCATACTAGTCTATAAGAGTGAAGAATTCACAATGTTAGACTGTACTGTAATACATCTGGCATGGTGGAGACATTGTAATAATTCGATGCTGGTAAAAGATGGCTGTTTTTCAGGACACCGTGTGTATGGCCACTGTTCAGGAGATTCAAGCACAACCTGTGTAGCATGCAACCAGTTATCCTACACTGATGCTCCAAATGGACTGACAAAGTGCTTCTCCTGCACTGTCTGTGATGAAGGTAGAGATAGGCTCACTCTTTCACTATTGGTAATATACTGTAGAATATAATGTAATTTAACTTCTGTTGTCATACTTTGCAATGCTCCACTTCCACATACGTTATTTGTTTAGAAACAATTTGTTTTTTTTAATGTACAGAATGTAGGCAGTTATCTAATGCAGCCACACCACTCATGTTGGTATAATACCAGCAACAAATTGGTTTTTAACCCCTTAAATTATCAGAATTATTACATCCTACCTGAAAACTGCATGAAATGTTTCTCCCAGGGTGCCAAACTATCTAGAACCACCACTACAACTGACTAGCATTCTGAATTATCTTAGTATAGTTGCTACTCTCTGTGTTGGCAAATAAATGTAAAGAACAGATTGGTCTTCTGTGGTTTAATATGCTAGTGCAGCTTACAAAATAGAATATTGGAGACTCTGCTTTTGTTCAGAATTCAATTAAAAAAGCTAAATTGCCATACATTTGTTATATTCAATTCATGTGGAGTGATGTATTTCGAACCTTTGTTTGTTTTAGAAGTACTATTCACAGTACTATGTACTATGAACATATTACTCCATTCTTAAATGCCTACACTGGTTACCAGTCTTATTATAAAGAATTTGCAATTGAGCCTAATATTATCTGGAGTGCTCAAAACTTCCACTAAAAGTAATGGCACAGCTCTGTTATATGAACAGATGAAATATCTATGTATTTTTATAGGGTGCAGCTTGCATTTCAAAATTTTCCATTTAAACTACAAACACTCATGAAACAAATACCCTGAATAGCAAGTAGAAGTGTCAATGGATAGCCAACCAGGCAGAAAACCTCATAAAGAATACAGTACATTTAAACATCAGTGCAGCAGACTTAATTCTTAAATACAAGAAAATAAAGGATAATTGTTTGATGTTTTTGCTTTTCTTTCCCTCAGGTAGTGGAATAAGAATAAAGCGAGCATGTAGTCCAACAACAGATACATTATGCGGGCCTCTCCTTGGGTATTACTGTATAGACATTCATGGCAACAACTGCAGAGAAGCCAGAAAACATTCCACCTGCCTTCCTGGACAATACATAAACCAAACTGGTCAGTTTATACATCTATAATCACAATGAAACCACAATGGATTTCCTGTTATTTTAACCCCTATGACTTGAATGACTTGAACCCTCCAAGGCATCTTTTGCTCATTATTGTAGGAATTCCTATTACTGAATACTTAAACTTATGATGTAACGCCAATGTTCGGTTGCATTTGTATTATATTTATGTAATTATGTGATGTAGGTCATTAATATTCTGGGGAAAACCTTGTCACAAACACCCATGTTAACATTACCAGGCTGAAGTGACTAAATTTTAAGCCCCAAATGTTCACTTAAGTGCACTCCTCCACTGTATATAAAGTATACTACACTTTGCAACAGCTCTCTGTGATTTAGTGGCTGAGTAACGCAGCTAGGCTTTGCTTTCAGATGCAGCCAGTCTCTCTGCAGACACTGTATAACATATGAATGTGTGGTGTTTCAGGAACAGCTAGACAGACAGACAGCCACACACAGCTGAATTTGATCCATCAAGCCAAATCCAATCAAATTCCAATTGACTAATGAGGTTTGGAATGTAAGCGTAACCTTTGTTTATTTCTAGGGACAGAGTTTACAGATACCATATGCCAAGACTGCCCAAAAGATACTTACTCAAACGGCTCCTTCACATTCTGCAAACCACACAAAAAGTGAGTATAGTGTGTAACCTGTATAAATGTACTCAGCTTGTTCTTTTGAATCTAAACACTATCTGTGCTTCTTTACAGGTGTGAATCTATGCAGATGATAACAGTCACACTGGGAACAACAACAACTGATTCTGAATGCACTGAGAAACGTTCTCATTTGCCCTCCATAATTGCTGCTTCTTTACAAGTGCTGATAATATCAGGGGTGGCACTGTGCATCATTTATTTTGGAAGAAAAAGAAGAACAAATAGTCAATATCAAGACACTTTGCCATCAACTTCTGCACAGAGTGATCTTGAAATAGTAAAAGACCTGGAGAAGCCAGGTTGGATGAGCTTTGTTTTGTGTCTCTCTATGGGAGCAGTATCACAGTCAGTTGTGAAAAGAAATCTGAAAATCTGAAAAGAAATGTTTATGAAACCAGCTGGAACTTCCACATACAGTGGGTACGGAAAGTGTTCACACCCCTTTAAATTTTTCACTCTTTGTTTCATTGCAGCCATTTGCTAAAATCTAAAAATTTCATTTTATTTCTCATTAATGTACACTCACCACCCCATCTTGACAAAAAAAAAACAAAAACAGAAATGTAGTATTTTTTACAAATTTATTAAAAAAGAAAAACTGAAATTTCACATGATCATAAGTATGCAGACCCTTTGCTCAGTATTGAGTAGAAGCACCCTTTTGAGCTACTACAGCCATGAGTCTTCTTGGGAATGATGCAACAAGTCTTTCACACCTGGATTTGGGGATCCTCTGCCATTCTTCCTTGCAGATCCTCTCCAGTTCCGTAAGGTTGGATGGTGAACATTGGTGGACAGCCATTTTCAGGTCTCTCCAGAGATGCTTAATTGGGTCAATTGCAACCAGTCATCCTGTCCCTGGAGCTGAAAAACAACCCCGTAGCATGATGCTGCCACCACCATGCTTCACTGTTGGGATTGTATTGGGCAGGTGATGAGCAGTGCCTGGTTTTCTCCACACATACCGCTTAGAATTAACAACAAAAAGTTCAATCTTCGTCTCATCAGACCAGAGAATCTTATTTCTCATAGTCTGGGACTCCTTCATGTGTCCTCCATGTGGGATTTCATATGTCTTGCACTGAGGAGAGGCTTCCGTCGGGCCACTCTGCCATGAAACCACATGGCTTTACATTTACATACCGCTTAGAATTAACACCAAAAAGTTCAATCTTCGTCTCATCAGTCTGGGACTCCTTCATGTGTCCTCCATGCGGGCTTTCATATGTCTTGCACTGAGGAGAGGCTTCCGTCGGGCCACTCTGCCATAAAGCCCCGACTGATGGAGAGCTGCAGTGATAGTTGACTTTGTGGAACTTTCTCCCATCTCCCTACTACATCTCTGGAGCTCAGCCCCAGTGATTTTTGGGTTCTTCTTTACCTTTTGCACCAAGGCTCTTCTCCCACGATTGCTCAGTTTGGCTGGACAGCCAGGTCTAGGAAGTGTTCTGGTTGTCCCAAACTTCTTCCATTTAATGATTATGCAGGCCACTCTGCTCTTAGGAACCTTGAGTGCTGCAGAAATTCTTTTGTAACCTTGGCCAGATGTGTGTCTTACCACATTTGTCTCTGAGCTCCTTGGACAGTCCCTTCGACCTCATGATTCTCATTTGCTCTGACATGCACTGTGAGGTCATATATAGACAGGTGTGTGCCTTTCCTAATCAAGTCCAATCAGTTTAATTAAACACAGCTGGACTCCAATGAAGGAGTAGAACCATCTCAAGGAGAATCAGAAGAAATGGACAGAATTTGGGTTAAATATGAGTGTGTTACGTCCCAGCGGTGTGGCTCTTGGTCTAGGGGCTTTGCAGGGACAATAACGTGTGTAGTGAGAGTAAGAGCACAGGAGCAGCAGAGTATGACACCTGGACCAAGTTTAGTTACAAAGAAAACCTTTAATACAAATATACACCCCTACTGGGATAGTATATACAAATATTTACACATAGTGATGTGGTGACAAACCTGAGGAGGGAGAACAAGGACAGTACCAAAGTAAAGAAATTAACAAAAAGGCTACATTACAGATGTTCCAAAAACAAAAAAAATACAAATACAGAGGGTGGAACCTGCCCTACTACCTAGTGTTTCTAATACAAGTAGTCAGCAATGTGTGCACAATGTATGTGCGCGCACCAACTACCTATTCTGCCCTCCTAGAGAAGAAAGTGAGCTCACACACACTGTATATACTACTGTGTACAGTACTGTAGTGCAGAATGAGTGCCATTTGATTGTTGCAAAATAAACTTTTTCTCTTTTTTCAACACCGAGTCTTATATTTGGCTATTCAGAATCTGCACTGGATAACCTCAGGTCACTATTTATTTATTTATTTATTTATTTATTTATTATTTTTTATTTATTTTTTATTTATTTATTTATTTATTTATTTGGTTTCTAAGCAAACTCATCCAGGTACCCTCTTGAACAACCAGAGCAGGACTCAGTCTCCCTCACCCAGAATAGGGTCACTGGGGCCTCACCCTTGAACCAGGCCTGGGGGATGGGCTTCAACCATAGGGTCCAGCCGGGCTCAGCCCAAAGAAGCTACATGGGTCCCTTTTCCAATGGGCCCACCACCCATGGGAGTAGTAGTAATGGGGGTCTGGTGAGATGTGGATTGTGTAGTGTCCAAAGGCCACTTGTCTTGGGATATGGAAGATACCCGGAGTATCTTGGGATTTTGTTCACAAGTGAGGGAAAGTTGGAGCAGGATGTTGACAGGTGGATCGGTGCAGCATCTGCAGTGTTGCAAACCCTGCTGTGGTCTGCTGTAGTGAAGAGAGCTGAGCCAAAAGACAAGGCTCTCAATTTCCTGGTTAATCTGTCAACTCTCACCTATGGCCATGAGCTTTATGTAATGACCAAAAGAATGAGATCCCGAGTACAAGCAGCTGAAATTAGCTTTCTCAACAGGGTTGCTGAACTCTCCCTTATATTGGGTGAGTCATCCAGGACGGGCTTGGAGTAGAGCTGCTGCTCCTCCATATCGAATGGAGCCAGCTGAGGGGGTTTGGGCATCTGGTTTCGGATTCCTCCAATGCACACCCTTTCTTTTCCTTTATCCATGTGGTAATAAATTTATATATGATATTAAGGTCACTTGCATGCAACAACTCATCTTGTTTGCTCAAAATATGAAAAAAGCACATAAATGTAAAGTCATGTGGTTTTACATCATTCTTTTATGTGCTTAAATTGCTTTTGAAAAATACTTTTACTTTTAGTTTACTGCAGCTATTATTTCACACTGAAACAATATTCTTTCTAAGATTAGATTTAAGATTTATTTCAACTTGTCCAGATACTCCCGCTAGACATCATTACTTTTTTGCTGTTTGTATTTGCTAGCTAGTTAGTCTTATCTTGCACTGTATACTGTATACCAAAAAACACTGGTAAGTAACTATCTGGGACATATACAGGGTTAGTTGTAGTAAAAGTACTATTTTTTTTGTTCATCTCTTTTTGTTAGTCTATATATTTGCAGAGACACTCAACGATTCCTTATCTGGCTTGACAATGAGATAGATACAGAATATTGTCCCATACCTGCAGCTGGTATGCCAAAACCTGGTGCTTCCATTTTAATACAAAACCTGCAATGTCTAAAATCAGGATGCAAAAGGGGAAATTCAACTAAAGTAAGCAGTGATTTTGAAATATTCATAAATTCAACAACTACTTAAATTTCTAGCAAAACTATTTTGCATGATAGCTACTTGTGTTACATGTTGTGAATTAACATACATGGTTGAATCCAAAGGGTTTACAAACTACAAAGGTTTACAGCATGTGATCATTGTAAGCCTTTCCTGAGGCCAACAACAAGACAATTGTCTGTAAATTCCTGTTCAAAGATACATAACATTCTTCACAATAATTCAATGACATCGTATTTTGTATTTTTCACAGGAAAAGGTTTCTATAATAAAACACTATTCATCTATCCTTTATTTTGGTTCAAATCATGTTCACGCTAACAAAATTAACTACAGATTTGAACTGAAAAGGGTGCAAAGCTTGTTGCTTAAGCTGTACCCTATTTGGGTGCAATAAAGTAGCTTTCAGTGCAAATCCTTTTCTGCAGCCATGTTTTTTTGTACAAATTAAGGTACTATTATGCACAAAAAGTCCAAAATTGTACCTTTAGGAGTAGAGTTATATAAGATGTACCTCTAAGTTCAAAACAGTAATTGCATTGTACCTCTGTTTTTACTGTGTAGTAATTAATAATAAAGTTAGGAAGCTGTTAAAAGAACAACAAAAATATGTACTTTGAACTCCCTATTACAAGTCAGTGTACCATCAAAAGAATTTAAATACTATAAATAATTGTACTGTAAATAATCTTGTAATGGAACAACACTGTAGAAATGAAACTTGGATGTACAGTAACTTTGAGCAGCCAATGGACAGCTTGTATATCAGTATAGATTTACTGTTTTCTGAAAATAACACAGCAATTAATTCCCAAATATCTTGCAACACAATTGAGTACATCTCACAGTGAACATGTCTAAACTGTGCCCATAGTGTCAATATTTTGTGTGACCACCAGTATGATCTAGTACCTTGCTAGAGAATCCCCCACAGGTGCTCAAAACTAAATAAATGCTAAGTGACATTGTAAGAAACTAGTTTGACACTATGGTCACCTGAAGTCACCAATGTGGATGTGGAAAACAACATCAAATCTATGATGATCAAACCAATTATCAAACTTGGATATATCCACCAGCCACTTTCTGATGAAGACCAGGACTCCTCCCATCCAATTATCCAATCCACATTATTATTATTTTTTTTAAAGCTCGTGGCTTTTATTTTGAAATCAGGCCCAGCACACGCTGTTACCGTAATGTGTAGTATATACACACTTGCGTGACAGAGCGTGTCGAAGTGGAGGCTGGCCTCACAGCAGTGTGGTTCGTGCGCTGCAGCAAAAGACTCTCAAAGTAAAACCATATTACCTCCATATACAGGCTACAGTGTACTCTATATTGTAATATTTGTTCCTAAAAGTTATGGTTTCATGTACACAAATGTTGACAATTCATTGGAGAGGCAAAGGGCAGACAGTGGCTGTGTGTGTAATGTAAGAATGCTGTCTGCGTGTGCACTGTTATTAGGGGAGCAGGCACTGTTCGCTGGTGTGTGTTGTGCAGAGAAGACACGCAGAAGAACGATTATGCAAATTTCTTATAGATATGATCGTGTTCAGAGCATGTAAGTTCTGGCTATATGGGAAAAGAAGCAATGCATATCATAATAACCTTATTACTACATTTTAGTTAATAAATAACAATTTTGTTTTTGTTATTACTACATTTTGTGAAATTAACCATAAATTCTTTAAAATAAAAGTTTGTGTCTGTATATGCATGAGTTATAATCATTTAGAACAGAACAATTAACAGGTCACCATTTCTGATGGCTGTTGTCAGAATATGTGACTTTTGTAATAAATTATTTTATCATTTATCTTTTTTATTAAATTCTTCTTTCCAAGCATATCAGTATGTCATTTAATTAAGTAACTTTGTAATAAATGAGTTTATTGTTTATCTTTGTTATTTAATTATCCCCCGCCCCCAGTGTATCAGTGTATCATTAAATGCATGTATATTTTTTGCAGTTTTAGGACCCAAAAGGAGGACTTCTGTTTTGTCAATATATTTACCTGAATATTTAGAAGGAGGAAGTTATGCAAAAATGTTATGCAATATGCACGTTTGGTGATATATACAGTTGGGTATCGTCTGTGTAACAGTGAAAGTTAATGCCATGTCTGTTTATTACTGTGACGGGGGTAGCATGTAAAGTGTGAACAGAAGAGGTGCTAAAATGAAGCCTTGTGGGATTATATCTCATTTCAGTGAGATTGGAAGATACACTGTTTACCTTTACAAATTGAAACTGATTGGTTAAGTAAAATCTGAACCATGAAAGGGCTGTCCCAGTGATTCCGACCACACTTTCTAATATTTCTAGAAGAACAGTGTGATCTATTGTATCAAATGCTGCACTTAAATATAGCAGCAAAAACAGGGACACAGCCTTGATCAGAGGCAAGAAGAATTTGTAATCCTAACTAGGGCTGTCTCAGTGCTATGATGAGACCTAAATATAGATTGGAATTTTTCATATGTTTGATTCTTTGTTGGGCCACATCTTTTTCTAAGATCATAGATAGAAATGGTAAATTAGAAATAGGTCTGTAAGTAGACAGTACAGTATGATCCAGATTTACTTTCTTGATCAGTAGTTTAATAACTGCTACTTTAAACGCTATAGGTATGTGACCTAAACTAAGAGAAGAGTTTGCTAAGAGAGGTTTGATTATAGCTGGCAGCACTTCTTTATATTTGATGGGATTACATCTAAAGAGCAGGTGGCAGAATATGTGGAGTAATTTTCTCTAATTTAATCACCAGTTTAATCACCTCTTTAATATTATCCTTAGTCACTTCACTGCTGCAGATGGATAAGAGTGGCCCCTACAGGGATGACTATCCTTGATATATTATTGATCGGGTTCAATTTGTAAAGGTAAATGGTGTTGTTACAACCCAGGTGGAAAGTAGTTTGGAAAACCCACCCGGGTTGGGAACGTGAATTAAATATTCATTTCTGGACTCAAACGCCAATAAAACAGACCTGCTCAAGGTCTGCTCAAGCAGGGCTTAACCAAGACCGCTCAGGTGTAGGGCAGCACTTAAACCACTGTTCTATCTTAACTGACAGTGTCTTATGGGTGGTAGGGTTTATAAATTGAGGTGCTTGGTGATCATTGAGTAAAGGAAGTGTTAATTAGCAGATTACTGGTTGAAGAATGGACCAGCAATCTGAACTGAAAACATAAATGACTTGTTGATCAAAAAATAAGCAAATAAATCAATAAATGATTTTTCCACATGGCAGGTTAGAATCCTCACAGGCACACACTGCACTCTGTGTGTGAGTGCTTTAGCCAGGTGAGCCAACCCTTTGCTTGGTCAACCAAGCACATGGAAGGGCTGAAGAGCAGGGGGGGGGGGGACTTTTCCTCAAACGAGAAGGAAAACTGAAACTCAATCTCCCTCGTTCAGAGGGGAAACTGGTCACTGAAGCAGCTTCTCTCATGTGAGAGGAGGGAAAATAAAGGAGACCTTTTTTAGTCTTTTTTTACAATCACTCTCTTTAAAAAGAGAGAGACAGACTTTCCTGCTTGGTTAGGAGGGAAGGAAGATAAGCTTGTCCTCATTTGCAAGGGGAGGACGAGGGAAATAAGGAGATTGTTTTGAAAGGTCACAAACACTCCTCACTTTGGAGCCAGGACAGATCCAAGAAGAAATACCAGAATTTCTGGCAGCAACTCTGGAAGCATTCACCAAGCGACTGAAGGTAAGAAGCTGGTTGCTTATATAACCACAACGCACCTGATCTCATTTGCGCTGATAACTGGTCGCCATGGCGGCGTTGCGGTGGCTCCTTACAGGTGTACCTTCCAATCTCACTGAAATGAGATATGGAATCCCACAAGAAAAAATGGAGAGAAGTGTGTTTTTGGCTGCTTTTTGGTCTGAAGACCAAACGTGACAGCATCAAGGTACTCATTCCAGGTGTTTGTTTATCTTGAATCATTTTACCCAGAGAAAAATTAAATGTTTTTAAAGGAAGCAAGATTAGTTGGAGCATTCTGTTTTTTATGTTATTGTTAAAACAAGGTTAAATATATATATATATATCTGGCTGCAGTTGACTTTTCTTTCAACCTCTGTATGGTGCCATTTAGCCTCTCTGGGTTGTTTTGTAGTGTATGAGCACTATTCATTTAGTGTGCAATGAATATTGTATAATCTTATATGACTCTGAATGTCATGTAGTGTATGATCCCTAGTCTTACTGTTAAATTCCCACTCTCTGTTCCCATTTACAGGTTCCTCTACCAGTATTGATTCCCACAGATGAGTAAAAGCTCAGAGATACATTCATTATTATACTTTGCTGTTACAGGTAGAACATGGACAAACACAGGTAAGTACTTACAATCATTATAAAAGGGTGTACCCTACTTCATTACAAGTGGATATTGTATAATCTGCTATGACTTTGAAAGTCATGTGTATGAAAGGGCATATGGACAAATGGACAGTGAATGTTGTGTAGCTCATAGTTTGACAAGTGAAAGCACATGTACACCTTGCATTGAGCTCTGCTTTTTAATGTTTCTAACTCAGATTAGGCAAGGTTTGAAGTTTCATCAGGTTGTGGAACAGCTGCAATCCAAGCATTACATTGTATGCTGTCTTTTTGAAATCGATACACTATCATTTCTGAAAGCAAGTTTGTCCCTGCCGAAGAGAACAGCCTACAGTGAACATAGTCCTGAATTCAATGACTCACCACAGACACAATACCTTCTACTTCAGAGAGCTCCTGTATGGTAAGAGTAGCTGATAAATGGGCAGTAAATGTAGAAACAAGGAGATGGTCATAATGTTATGGTTAATCAATGTATATACTTCTCAGATTCGATACCCTAAAGATGTGATTAACATTAGCCAATTACTGTCTTTAATTGTAAAAAACTATATATTTTAAGAGAATTCTGTTTGTGTTTTTGTTCTGTTTGACTTCATAATTATATCACATCTAAATCATGTTTAAACTAGCAAAGTAAAAACAAAACTCACCCATTTGAATTCAACAACTCCTCCTCTACTTGGAAGGTATTACTTCTCCCTCTGTCATAATCCTTTCTTGCACGTTTCCCTTTCATAATTGACTCATTAGAGTCCTCAGAACTTCTCTAGTAGCTGACAGGTACATGGGAGAGGTCAGTGTTTTTGTATCATTCATATAAGCCATAATTGGTGGGAGCTGGGTGCAAATGTACCACCTCTTATCATCTACAACCCACTTAGCCCTAATAATCACCTCAATTGCCATTGCCTTTGTTAACAGTGAAATTGTACGCCGTGATTATACCAATTTCCAGATGTTGCCAAGATATGATATCCTCCCCTGTGTGAAAGCAGAAAGGAATATCCTTAAAATAAGTTTTAACCAACAATGCCATCAACAATGATCTTATGTAAAGAGAAGTGGGGGAGCTGTGGGTAAAGATCTGATGTTTCTATTCTTTCATAGGGATCACTAATGCTTGAGTTCAGCGTATAGGAATACCTCAAAACTCCATTTATCATCTGGTTTCTCTTTTTTCACCTACTTTGTCAAGGACTCAAAATGCTGCACTAGGATTCGGAACTTCTGATGCATATGTAGAGAAGATGATCATCAGCACTTCTGTGAAGACTGAAGTCTATATTTTTTGAGAGACTCATCCATCAAATATAGAATTGCTTTCAATGGGGACAAATGAAGTGCACAAAAGAAACCATTATTCATTCTTTCTTCTTCTGCTGGCTGAGAACTACACAGAGCTATTGGTTTCAAAATGATTTGCAGCTTGGATATTTTTGTTACTGCTGCTATTTTCACCCTGAACTGTGAACTCTGTTTTTCGGCATGTGCCCGAGCTGAGTATGAGATAAATGGGGAATGTTGTCCCATGTGTGCACCTGGTAAGCCCAAAGCTGATTCTTATGGGATTTAATACAGGGGTATAATATGGTACATTGTCTAAATAAATAGACATTTTGTATTATTTTCCTTGAAATAATCATTGGGATGTAATAACATCAAGTGAATTTAAATATGTTGTAACTATAAAACCTTGTAACGTATTTGCATTTTTACCCCATTCAAAAACAGGGCCAAAATACTTGTAATATATTTTAACATGCATTGTGGATGTCCAGACCATGCAGACAGAATTTGATATTTGAGGAGGAGATTGAGGAAAAACTGTGAGGAAAAAGTGAGGAAAAACTATTTCAGAGGACTTTGAGCTGGAGTGGCTTCTCAGGTGGAGTGGAGAGATATGACTGAGTTAAAGGGTGGTTTTGAAAACTAGAATTTTTTGTGAAAACATAAAGTAGAGGAGTGTTTAAGAGGTTAGATTGAAACTTGAGTTGGCAGTGGGGGGACAGCAGGTTTCTTGTGACTTGGGTGTCCTGTGTCTTTTTAACTCACCCTGTACTTCATTCTGTGAACTATTATGTTTTGTAATGTTCTTGTCCCCCAGGAAATCGTGTTTATAAACACTGCACTGAATATACAAGCACTACTTGTGTTCCATGCCATGAGTCACATTACACTGCTGAACCCAATGGTCTGATTGAATGCCTTGCCTGTGCAGTTTGTGATTCTGGTGAGTCAGCCCTGAAATGCATGCATGTGTGTATATATATATATATATATATATATACACGCACTACTCACAAAAAGTTATATTTGGCTTTTGGGTGAAATTTCAGGATGAGCCTAAAATGCATTCAAACCTTTACAGGTGGACTTAATGTGACCTTCTCTAAGCTTTTGAATGCACATGTCCAACTGTTAAATGTTTCAGTACTTGTTGCACAAGTTGCTGTTCTCTAAAGAGAAGCTTAACGGTAAAATTCACAACAGGTGTTTGATCCTCGAATCGACCAATGAATGTCCTGGTTCAATTAGAGCTGGTGTTTAAACAGTTGTCCTCATCATGCTGTTCACATGTTGACATCATGAGACGACACCTAACAATGGATCAACAGTACCTCACCATTGTGATGCTTCAAACAGGACGTTCTCAGACGGAAATGGCCACTGAGCTTAGAGTGTCACAGAGTGTCATCAGCAGGTTGCAACAGAGATACAGAGAGACTGGAAGAGTCACAGAAAGGTGTAGAAGTGGACATCCTTTGCCCACATCCCATGTTGATGGGTGATCAATGCCCTGAGAAACTGGGTGATGAATTCAACTCAACTCCAGGCACGTTTAAGGGAGGTGAGAGGCACCCAAGTGTCACGTCAGACCATTCGAAACCATTTACATCAGCGTGGTCTGATGACCTGCTAGGGTACCTGACCACACCACCAGACACAGGCGTCATCGTCTTGCATGGGCCAGTGAGCAGTTACGCTGGATGAGGGACCAGTGGGCCTCAGTGCTGTTCTCTGATGAAAGTTGATTCATGTTCAGCATAAATGATGGCCGCCAACGATGTTGGAGACGTCAAGGAGAGTGCTAAGCATCAGCCACTGTTGTCACCAGGTGAGCTTTTGGTGGTGGCAGTGTTAGTGTGAGCAGGTGTGTCCAGTCGGTACAGAACTGCCCTACACTTTGTGAATGGTACAGTGACAAGCCCATACTACCTGAATAGCATCATTAATCCAGTGATTGTGGGATTAAAGATGAACAATTAATAGGGCATGAACAACACACGCCTGATTTCATCTTCATCCTCAAATGGAATGGCCTTCACTTTCTCTAGACCTGAATCCCATTGAAAACCTGTGGGATCAGCTTCGCCATGTAGAGGCTCAAAACTCTACACCCCAGAACCTCAATGACCTGAGGGCTGCTGTTGTTTATTTGTTTGATGATGCTGTGAAGAAGTCTGAAGAAATCTCCGCTGACAGTCTTGATTGAATAATAAGTTTTATTACAAAGAAGACAATGTCATACAGGAAGCCCATGGGCTCTTCCCGGAGAAATCCTCTCAGCCGAATAAAGGATTCTGACGATGGTTGAACCCTTTCCTCTTTTTAAACCTCTGGAGTTCCCGAACCTAGGGGCCCCCACATATGGAACCCCTTTATCATCTTGAGGTGTGTTCATCATTGGTATGTAATGGATATGGGTGGAGAGGGCCCCACTTCTTGCGAGTGAGTGACCCCTGTGACCCCATATGACCCAATATGACTCAGTCATAACATAACACTCAGAGAGAGGTACATTCCATTCCTTCATCTACCACAGTTACTAGACTATTACAAAAAACACTAGTAAACTAAAGATTAAGTTTTAGCTTATGTTTGGTCACAAATTTACCTCACTGCCTTTCAAGAAGAGTAGGATGCCATGCCTCAGCAGACAATAAGTCGACTTGTGAACAGCATGAGACGTTGTTGTCAAGCTGTAATTGATGGTCACGGGCACATGATGAGTTATTGAGACTTATTGAGAGTTTTTTTTGTTGTGGTGTACCCACCATTGTTGTTAATTTTGTTTCAATAAATTGTTTGAGATGAGGAAATCACCAGTGATATGATATGATGATATGATATCACTGTACCGTGAACTTTATACATTTTCCATAAATTTCACCTGAAAGCCAAATATCCCTTTTTGTGACATATATATATATATATATATATATATATATATATATATATAATTTGAAACACTACAATTGACTACAAAATATGTTCTTTTCAATAATATGACCTTGAACAACATTTTGTGTTTTTAAAGCTCAGGGGTTAAGAGTTAAAACTGCATGCACAACAATATCAAACACAGTGTGTGAGCCACTAGAAGGGTTCTACTGTACTGATTACAGCACAGACAGCTGTACACAAGCAGCAGGACATAGAAACTGCATTCCTGGGCAATACATAAAGCAACGAGGTCAGTGTGTATCTGCATTATACATTTTTCTAGCAATACCTTTGTTTTAATCTTTGACAATGTTCCACTATTAATAGAAAGTCAATGTTAAAAGATTTTTATTCCTAGTAACATTTTTTATTGGTTCAGTCATGAATGTGTGATGACAGAGTGACAAAAATAGAAAAACAGAAGCAACAGTGATTATATATACATACAGTGGTGAAAATAAGTATTTGATACACTGCTGATTTTGCTAGTTTTCCCACCTACAAAGAATGGAGAAGTCTGTAATGATTATCATATGTGCACTTCATCTGTGAGAGACAGAATCTAAAAAACAAATCCAGAAAATCACATTGTATCATTTTTAAATAATTATTTTGCATTTTATTACATGAACTAAGTATTTGATCATCTACCAACCAGCAAGTATTCCAGCTCTCACAGACCTGTTTCTTTAAGAAGGCCTCCTACTTTGCACTCATTACCTGTATGAACTGCACCTGTTTGAAAGACACCTGTATAAAAGACACCTGTCCACACACTCAATCAATCATACTCCAACCTGTCCTCAATGGCAAAGACCAAAGAGCAGTCTAAGTACAGCAGGGACAAAATTGTTGACCTAGAGAAGGCTGGGATGGGCTACAGGACAATCAGCAAGCAGCTTGGTGAGAAGGCAACAGCTGTTGGCACAATTATTAAAAAATGAAAGAAACACAAGATGGGCTCCATGCAAGATCTTACCTTTTGAGGTAAGGAGGCTTCTGAGAAAGTCAGGAATCAGCCCAGAACTACATGGCAGGACCTTATGAATGACCTGAAGACAGCTGGGACCACAGTCTCAAACATTACCATTAGTAACACACTATGCCATCAAGAATTAATATCCTGCAGGGTATACAAGGTCCCCTTTCTCACACTAGCACATGTCCAGGGCCAGCCCCAAGTTCACCAGTGACCATCTGAATGATGCAGAGGAGGCATGGGAGAAAGTCATGTTTTCAAATGAGACCAAAATTGTAAGAAGCACTTCAAGGTCCTGGAGTTGCCTAGCCAGTCCGCAGACCTGAAGCCAATAGAAAAATTTTGATAAAAAAATGACAGACCTGTCCAATCTTTGTAGGTGGGAAAACTTGCAAAAGCAATAGTGTACCAAATACTTATAATATACCTACTGTATATATAAATTGTGTTTTTATGACATCACAAACTATTTTACACTGCATCATTCTAATATATAAACCAGGTGGACCAGGGAGTAAACAGTACATTTTAAAACTTCAATTGTGACCACTCATAGATGAGATGGGCTGTTTCATCCATATTTATTGAAGTGCAACCATAAGCTTTCAGGAAGAAAGGTGCAGCACTTTCTCTGTACTACAAAAGAACAACCATATGTGATTTAAAACATGACATTTTGGTCCTTGACAAGGCCTTCATCAGATCATCATGGTCCCAATTTTTCCATCTTCTAATGGGTATTTTCAGGATAATAATGCATCATGCCAGAAAGCAAAATCTTCCCAAACTGGTTTCATGAACATGACAATGAGTTCAGTTTTCTTTACTGAGCTTTCCAGTTCCAACACAAGAATCCAATCAAACATCTTTGGAATGCCATGGATTGGGACAACAAGAATGTACTCCTGATAAATCAGTTCATTTAGTGTACATTAGATGGTAACTGAACAGTTGGTTCACATGTTGGATGTGAGAGAACTGGACAGGAGTGAAATCTGCATGAAAAAGCATCTTTGTAAAAAGCAAAAGCAAAAAGCATATTTGTAAGAAAGTCCATCACACACATCTCTATTGCAATCATGGTTCTTTAGGCAAGGCAAGGCATGTTTATTTGAATAGCATCTTTCATACAAGTGGCAAATTCAAAATGCTTTACATAAACAGAAACATGACATGACATGACATCCACAAGGGAAAATAAAAACTATGTCAAAACCAGTCAGTGTCCATGGTAAACCATATCCTTTGTTGGAAACATCTACAGTGGTCACATGAATGTCCGAACAGGACATTGGAGCAAGTGAAGAAGGAGACCTAGTTTTAGTATTCTTAGAAATCTGTTGGTAAATAGTCATCTATTTAATGACTGGATTGTAGAAGCAGGCACTTAATTCACTGTGACTCAGCTGAACTTTTTGAACATGTTTACAGGAACAGCAGTTAAAGATACTGATTGTGCTGGATGTGCAGATGGTACATACTCAAACGGGTCACTTCAGATTTGTCTGCCACATTCAAAGTAAGTGTTCACTTGTTTAGTGCCTTTAAGTAATTTTTTTGCACTTTTGGTTCTAAAAAGCATATTTTTAAGAAAGTCCATCACACACATCTCTATTGCAATCATGGTTCTTTAGGCAAGGCAAGGCATGTTTATTTGAATAGCATCTTTCATACAAGTGGCAAATTCAAAATGCTTTACATAAACAGAAATAAACACATTAAATCAGTAAAAGCATTTAAAAATAATTAAGAAATATTAAGAAATATAATAGAATAAAAAAAATATTTAAAAGCAATACAATTAACCATACCATATATTTAAAATAAATAAAAATGAACACTAGGGAAAGAGAGAAATGCCATTACAGGACAGAGTTAACAGCTCTCTGTCAATTCAGTCCATTTAACTTCAACATAGTAAATAAACACTGCTTCTCCATGTTTAGTCTTTACCCTAGGCACATCTAACTGACTTGTTCCTAATGATCTGAGAATTGGCTCATATCACTGCATCATATCAGATAGATATGCTGATATTAAGCCATTGAGACATTTCTAGACCAGTAATAGTAGCTACCTGAAAAGCTATTCTGTAACAGACTGGTAACCAGTTTAGGGATTTAAGAATGGGAGTGATATGTTCCCTTCTTTTACTCCTGGTGAGAATCCTGGTTGCTGAATTCTGAAACAGCTCAAGCTGTTTGATGGTCTATTTTGGAAGAGCAGTTAGGAGACTGTTGGAGACTACCAAGAGAGTAAAGGAAGGAGTAGCCACTGGTCTTGGTTTGTAATATGATCATGAGGAGCTTATTAAATGGCAAATCCTAAACAACATATCATTAGCTAACTGTCTAAATTAACCATCATTCATTGTGGGCAACAGTGAAAAATCTCTACTTATGTGTTATCACACTGGCTAGGGCCCTAGGGTGTTTGTCCAAAAATTGCCACAGAGACATTAGCATGCTGGCCATGGGTCTCATTAGCATTATTTTCTAGATGCTACAGTATATGAATTATGTTGCATTCCATTTGATTATGGTGAAATTTCTAAATTCTGACATAAAGGCTCTCCTTAAAGAGAAGAAGGTGGCCTTCAGGTCAGGTAACAAGGATGAGCTGAAAGCTGTGCAAAGAGAGTTGAGAAGAGAGGGGAAACAACTACAGGAGGATGCTGGAGCAACAGTTATGGCATAAAAATGTCAGTGGTGTTTGGAAAGGCCTTAAAACCATCTCTGGCCACAAGAAGCCTGACTCAACTTCCCCAGTGCCTTGAACACTATACATTCTTGGCTGCTAAAGGACAAGCTGGAACATGTTGGTGTGGACAGTCACCTGTCAAACTGAATACTGGACTACCAGTACCGAACACCTACTGAGAAAACTGAGGTCATTCAGAGTGCAGGGAGCACTCATGAGGATATTCTTTGACACAGTGGTGGCAGCTACCATCTTTTATGTTGGGTTCTGCTGGGGCAGCAGTATTTTGACAGCAGACAGAAAGAGACTGAACAAACCCAGTGCATGTGGTGGGAGAAAGATGTTAGCCAAGCTGGCATCAATGGTGGAGAAGTGTTTGAAGAAGTGGTATTGCATGTCCTTCATCCCTGCTGCTGTTCTGTATCTTGTGTTTCCATGATGTTTAGATGTGCAATATATATCACATAATACATTGTAATGGAATGTTACATCCCTTATAGTACTAATCTGGGGAAATGCCAACAGTGATACCCTGTGATATAAAAAGTGGGACATATTTTGTTTAGATTTGCAATAAAACACAATAAAAGTTGATGTCAGCTAACTGATTTGGGGAAATATTTTGAAATAGTGTACAGTTATCTATTTCACTCTGACAGGTGTGAAGATCTGGGACTTAAAGAAATAAGACCAGGAACACATTTTTCTGATGCTGAATGTGGAAAGAAAATGTCTTCTCTGATAGTTGGAATCATAATTGCTGTTGTTTTGGCTGTAATCACAGCAGGAGTGATCTTGTTTTTCAAAATTACACATAAGCTTCTCCAACAAGCAGGTAAATACATTATACATATATACAATTATTTATTTATTTACTTACTTACTTACTTACTTACTTACTTACTTGTGTACTTACTTACGTACTTACATACTTACTGACTTATTTATTTATGATTGACATTTTTCAAATGTGAGTTGTTTCTTCCTTCCAAGGTAACCCCCACCACAGATCTGTTATCAGAAAGCAGGTGAGAAACAGGATTGAGAAAAAAATATATATTTTGGAGAAAATTATTTCTGTGAAATAATGCAGTGAAAATTAAACCAAATGTAGCTTCTGCTCATCTTCATTTAAGAATGTCTGACAATCTGTCTGCTTGTACTCAAATTAGTCTATTCTCATCAACTATCTCATCCTTCCCATCCCACAATAGATAGAATACTTGTACAGTGAGGGATACACTTGTACTAAATTAGGGCATCTTATAAAATGAACTGTTGAATAAACAGTTGAACTTATGAGTTCTCGTGTGTGTGTGTGTGTGTGTGTGTGTGTGTGTGTGTGTGTGTGTGTGTGTGTGTGTGTGCACGCGAGTGCGAGTGCGTGTGTGTTAAAAAATGGATCCATCTCATCCTCCTCTAAATACAATTTGGATGGGTGGAAAATGCATCAGGTGGGGTCACAAATGGCTGAGACCTCAATGGAAATCAAACCAGGTAAAAATGTATTTTCAAACATGGGCAGGCATTAATGGTAAATTCCACCAGTTGTCAACTAAATGTCAAGAAAATTAAGTGGTCAAAATGTGGAAAAAGCCATTCAGAATGGTTCGATGTAAAAAGAGAGAAACTTGGATTTCTTGAATTTTAGAGCTCTAGAGAACAGTTAGAATTGTGCAAAACAGAACCCAGAAGGGATGTTTTTTTCTTTCAGAAGTGGATGCGTTGTTTTCCCAACAACAAACCATGGATCACCAAGGACCAAAAGGAGCTGTTAAAGAAGAAGAAACAGACTTTCAGGTCTGAGAACAAGGTTCTACTAAGGACTGTGCAGAAGATGCTGAAGCCAAGACTGAGGGAGAGTAAGGAGGCCTACAGAAGGAAGATTGAGGGAAACTTCTGAACAACACAAAGGATGTTTGGGCTGGCATGATGAAATTCACTGGCATCAATGCTAAACCACAAACTCTGGTAGAGAGTTTGCACACTGCCAATGAGCTGAATGTGTTTTTTAGATTCAGCATGATATCACCCACCTCCAACTCCAACACTTCAGCCATCCTTCCCCTGAGGCTGAATGTGAAGCTTAGGGATCTGGGTCTGAACGGCTCTTTGTACAGCTGGATCCTAGACTTCCTAACAGGCCTGATCTCACACTAGTGCCAGTAGAGAACAGCCTTTCTCTAAACATCAGCAAGACCAAGGAGTTAATATCGGACATTAGGAAGCAGGAGAGAGAGCATATCCCTGTCTCTATCAATAAGATCACTGTGGAGAGGGTCAGCAACATCAAGCTCCTTGATGTTTCCATCTCAGTGGAGGTTACTTGGACCAAACACACCCCATGGGTGTTGAAGAAGGCACAGAAAGTACTTCAGAAGGCTAAAGAGGATGAGAATGTTCTACACCTGCACTGTGGAATCTAGAAAACACAACTACAACACAACAGTGTTATTTTATTTAGATTGGTCTGAAACCACCACCTCAATGTATGAGATTATATAGTGGAGTATGATATGCTTCCAATGAGATATGCTCACAGTTCACAGTGATTCTGATTTCTTCACTCAAAAATCCTGTCATGTGGGGGAAAATACCCTCAGGTCTTCTGTCATGTGAAACACAGCATTAGCATGTGTTAAAGTCAGAAGACTACACTTTCTCTTTGTAAAATGTTGTGATACTTTTAAGTAGCTCAAGGAAAAACATGAGTGAAGAAGATTGTTATATTTGTAACAGTTATTTAATCAGCACCACTTTTTAGGCATCGTTTATGCACATTAGTAGATATAGTGTGTTCATGAAATGACTGACATTTTTCTCATAATGATTGCATTCTTATGAACCTGAATTTGTTGGCTGAAATAACTGCACTGCATTATTTGTAGAATGATCCGTGAAATGTCATGTATATTTTGTCTTTTTCTCTTTTAAAGAGAGATGGACCTCCTTATATGGACAAGTGCAAGATCTGCCAGAAAAATAATGACCGTAAAAATGGAAACATGACAAGACATATTTATAGTCTTATAATGTAGTTTCTAAGTGACAGCCAGCAGACATAAAAAGAGGCAATGTAAATAGAAAACACAACTACAACACAGTTTATTTTATTTATAGTCATTTATTTTAAGTATTAATGAGCACTATTATCATCCTCTAAAATGCAATAATGTATAATTGCTTCAGAGAGACTGAAGAACCACAATAACAAACAACAGAACAAAAAACATGCAGGATTCCTGACATATAGCTCCAAAAGAAAAGATTACCTAGTGTAGAACCTGTGAGAAATAGATTTAAACAAAATGGGCAGGTAAACATTGTGTTAAACAAACAAACACAGAGAGATGTGGTGGGGGGGCAAACAGACAATCAACCATGCCAACATTTGCCATGTGATGTTTTGCTACCTTCAATATGGTCATCCACAAGATGGAAATGGTTCAGTTTCTACCCGGAGGACCACTTTTATCAGTCTATCAAAGTTTATTTATAGTGCTTTTATTTTTACAATGAAGGTTTTACAGTAATCCGGGACCAAGCCTCTTTTGAGCAAGCCAGTTGTTGATGAGCAAGGAGCAAGAAGCAATGACACCATTTTATTGCAAGTTATATTCTTCTACATCTACATCTACATCTACATCTCTGCCAAAAGTTGATCCATGTTTTCTTTTTGGAGGAAAACAAACATGTGCAATAGCACATACGTTCACAGGTAGTTTCTTCTCACTTCCACAGACTGACATTGGGCAACACTATCCTCACAGAGGGTGAAGTGGTGAAGGGGGCGTGGTAAAGTAGCTCCATGTGACACAACCCCCACGTGACGGTGCAAGAACAAAGAGAGAGGGGGGGGGGGGCTCCATGTTACGCAACCTTCACCAAAAACATTAAGTCCTGAATGGTAGGTTGAACTGATACACAGGTAGCTCCATGTGACACAACGCTGCACTCTTCTTACACATACAGGAGACTTTTACATAGAGGAGACTTTTTTACTCACACACAGAGAGGACACATGAATGTGTGTGCGCCGCAGTCCATGCGTGCGGGAGAGAAAAAAGCTTGAGTACCGATCTTTTTACATGAGTATTGATTAATATTAGTACCAGCGTTGGTATCGATATTAATGATTTTTGGATCGATCCACCCACCTCCAGAGTGAACCGAGGGAGGTTTTAAGGACATTCAATCCAACCCACTTCTAACAAAGAAAGAAAGAAAAATAAATAAATAAATAAATAAATAAATAAATGACCAATGACCCTTTCAGTTTTTGTTCCTAGGTATTTTCCAGTAACTCCGAAGGTCATTTTACTTTCAGTTCACTTCCCTTCTCCTTCTTCCTCTCCTCCCCCACTCTCTGGAATGTAGTTTTTTTCTTTTATAGGAAGCTCTTCTTTTCTTTCTTTGTTTTAAGGGGAAAAACATGGTTCTTTCTCTGGATTATGATGGATTACACACATTGGACCTAACTCCTGCACCATCTGTTCTGTAGCTTTAACCTGGTCTTAATTCGAGTCGACTTTAGAGATAAACGGAAGTACACGGAGCTGCAAAGCTGTTCATGTTCCAGGAAGTTCTGGTTGATGTTTTTCAAAAAAACTGCTTAACAAAGTAAGCCTCAGACAATGTGATTTCTTTGTAATTTGAAAGTTGTGTATTATATTTTTGTATTTTGAATGTAGTCAGTTGTATTTCTGGTTCTTCAGATGTATAGAGTACTTTAAGTTGGTGTTTTAGTGGTATGTGAGCTTTGGCTGGGGGCAGTTTCTCACATATCACATACTTATTTACACCCCTGTTATTTTGCTTCAAAATAACTACTATCCATTTTATCAGCTCCTCTTACCATTCAGGAGCATGCTGTAGTTCTATAATTAGAAACTATTGTCCATCTGTTTCTATGCAGACTTTGACTTTGACCCTGTTCTTCAGTGGTCAGGACCAGACAGGACCACCTCAGAGCAGGGGTTATGTGGGTGGTGGGTGTTGAAGTGGAGATATTTTCCCCTTCTAACCCACTTCATGCGCATTTGTTGATGTAGAGAGATGACACAGTACCACCAGACATAACTTGTAATCAACACATTTTATTTCCACCAATATATATATTGGGAGAACCCTTTGGACAAAGCCCCAAAGAGTTCTGAAGGAGACAAAGCAAACTTCAGTTCTAATACTGACGAAGTGTCAGGTCATGCCCTCAATATGCTCTTTTGGCTCTTCCTCCAAATCCCTATATCTGACGCCATCTAATTTCTTCCCAGGAGTTGTTTTTCACTACTATTTTCTAGCTTGCGCACTCCCCAGGCACACCCCACTCCTTGCAATTTTAGGACCCAAAAGGAGGACCTCTGTTTTGTTACTATTTAGAAGGAGAAAGTTTTGCAACATCCAAGATTTTATGTCTTTTATACAGTCCTCCATTTTCTTTAATCTAGTTTTATAATCAGGTTTGTCTGATATATACAACTGAGTATCATCTGCATAACAGTGGAAGCTAATGCCATGTCTGTTTATTACTGTGCCAAGGGGTAGCATGTAAAGAGGAGAGTACTACATTTCTGTAGTGTCTGAATGGTCTTCCCTGTATCAAACACTGATTATGGAGAAGGTTATTAGACAAAAGCTTTTCTGTATGTAGGCACTGTGGTACAAGGAAGACTTGAAGTACATTTAGACGTTCCTCTCAAATTAAAGAACCTACAAATATTGTGTACTTTTTACAGTGTGTACAACTGATCTAATAGGTATTGAGTGTAAGCATTAGTATATTGTGGAAAAAGTCCATTCCTTATCATAATTTATGTTCATTTTATGTAAAGGGAAATGTTGCAGACATTTTTTTGTTTTACTTTTTCATCAGAATGGCTTATAGCCCCTGCAAATCCAGTATATGTAATTATTAAAATATTGAATTACATTTTAATTACTATTTAAATAGCATCTACATTAAAACAGGAAAGTCTAATAAACACATACAAAATATAAAATATGGTTACAGATTAATTTTATCATTTCAGTTATTATGTCTGTAGTTATTGTGTGAAAGTAAAAGTGACTGCATCTGTAGACCAAAGCTAAAGATTCATCCCAGACAATTTCTTATAATAGAAAGGGGTATACTGTAGCTTTTTGTTTACAACAGCCTCAGTACTAATCATTACAGTCCATCTTTGATATGACTGGTTGTTTCTATTGTGAGTAATTCAGCCTTTCTAAGACGTTTGCTCTTTCTTTTCAGTGTCTTGTCCAAGAAATCCTTCACTACAACATAAAAATGATGAGAAGCCACATCAACACCTATTCAACACTGAATTCTAATGGATTGAAGTGACTCCCATCAGTGTACAACACAGAACTTTCTATATGCTTTAGCAGATGATTTGAAACCAAGGGAACAGATGAAATGTGCTGGTGAAATGTTCATTTCTGCTGCCATTATTAGAAGAGACTTTAATAGCACTTTCAAGATGATCTGTAGCTTCAGAATACTTTTACTTATACTTATATTATACAACTCAAATTTTGAACTCTGTTCTTCTGCGTGTGCTCGTGCTGAATATGAAACAAATGGAGACTGCTGTCCAATGTGTGCACCAGGTAGGCCTAATACGTAAGAGATATATAGCTAAGTTCTGGTCTAGTGACTGTACCTGTTGTCACAAAAGCAAATCTACTCTACTATTATAAATAATGACATCGCTGAAGTCCCATATTTGCAGTGACTAATTAAAGGCTCATTAAAGGTGCATTAGTAAAGATACATGAAACACCATCTCCAGTGGTTAAATAGGTGAACATGATTTTTTCTGTTCATATACATATACTCGATTGTTGTTCTTGGTATAGCAGTGGTATTTTTCCAGACTGGGCATCAAACCCCTATGTTTGAGTGGCATTATACTGTCAGTGTTTTACCATGATATGTGGTCAAGTCAACATGACTAAGCTGGAAATACAAATAGAATGTTTGAAAACAACATAACCACAACCAATACCAGTGCAAACATTACACACATCAATTGAATGTGTTTGGAAGAAAAAAATCTCTCCCTTCTGCCAGTGTGTGTGTAATGTCCTGTAGGAGGTTTAATGCTGTTACACCTCCATTTTCTTCATTATATGTTCAGATGTATTTGCAAATCAAACAGTACTCAAACACAACACTACTCTAATTGTTTATGTGTAAAATTGAAGTAGTAGAATAGGTGTTTTCATAAGATGTTTGGTAATGAAATTCCACACAGATAATTACTAATGTGTGTACCAAGAAACTTTAAAAGAAGCATTTATTGTAATTGGCTGACTGTTGATGATGTTTGTACTGGCAAGAAGTTCTGGAGTGATAATTTTAGTAGACATCCTAGACCATTCTAGACCAGATCATTTTCACTGTCCTATATTTCTTTGCAATGAGTCCACTTGAGTTTATCACTACCAGTGTTAGTTAGTGTATCAATGACATACTAGTCAAATTCTTTTGTCTAAAAGTCCAAATTGATTTTTGCTTTATTAAGATGTTTTGAATTTTTGTTAGTTATGATTATACAAAGAGTACAGTTAGAGTTAAATGTTAGCTTGTTTCTTTGTAGGAAATCGGGTTTATAGGGATTGCACCGATTATACGAGTACGACTTGCATCCCCTGTGTTGGTTCAACTTTCCTTGATGCACCTAATGGCCTTAAAGAATGCTTTCTCTGTACAGTATGTGATCCTGGTAAGTTGTCCTTTTGTAAGTAGACTTTAACATTATGCACTTTATAGGTACATATCCTACATATCACTTTATTTTTGTGCTTAATTCTACAGGCGTAGGGTTGAGGGTAATGACCTCTTGTACAAAAACATCAGATACAGTTTGTGAGCCTTTACGTGGATATTACTGCACAGAAGAAAACAGAGGCAGCTGTATACTTGCTCAGAAACACACTAAATGTAACCCTGGACAATACATAAAGCACAGAGGTTAGTGTAATCTGTCTTTTCTATTATTAGTCTTTATTGTATTTCATTCTGTGACTGAGCAGAACTTGTATGTTTGCAGGGACACCATTTAAAGATACCGAATGTGCTAGATGTGCAGATGGAACCTTCTCAAATGGTTCTATTCAAATTTGTAACCAACATTCAAAGTAAGTGTTCACTTATATACATCACTGAGTGATGAGTGATCTTTGAATATATTTACAGAGTACATATAGGGGTACAATATATAAGATGCATTTTTACAGATTTCACAGGGTAAGGATCAGTAGCTGAAAAGTGGATTATACACCGATCAGCCATAACATTAAAGAAGACGTATTATGAAAATTTGGAAATTTGAGTTCCCACAAACCCACAAACCGTCCAAAGAGTCATCACTGTGTCACATGTCACACTATCACATGAGTGTCTCACACATATTTCATGAGAAGAAAATCAGTAGAAAGAAGCTATCCAGAGATTTAGTTTGTAATCTTTAGGTTCCTAATATAGCGGCAAAATATGAATAAATATTTAAATGGGCAGTTAATTTCCTGTAGGCCCAGTGTTCAGTATGTTTTTGTAATATTGATATCAATATTGATAGAGTAATGTTATTTGGTTTGCAATGCTGCATTTTTCAAAGACACCATCAGTTGTAAGTTAACAATTTAACAGAATGCTTGCACATTGCAGCTACCATTTCTGGGTGGCTACATGCTGTAATTCTAAGACTTATAGCTCTTGTTCACAGTAGCCTACAGACATGATACACATATGATAGACAAAAAAAAAAAAAAACAACAGAACCCACCCTGTCTATCAACTATCTAGCAAATAATCTATCTTGAAAAATGGATTAAATCCACTCTGAATATTTATTTACTTGTTTGCTACCAATCTAATGAATATAAAACATATTGCATTTCAAAAACAGTACTTCATCAGTTTCTGATAATCTGAAGATTTCCAAGCTGTAAAGATTTTTACAAGCTAAAAAAAAATGAGCCATTAAGTTTAAATTCTTTAGATTATTTTAGGAGGATATCTGTTTGTGCAGGCAACTATTACTATGCAGAATAGGCAACTTAAGAACCAAATATATATCCATCTCACTTGTTTATTTTCACCAGGTAAATCAATATAACACCACAACATTTAGAAATAAATATTTGACATTCTAAAACAAAAACAAATCTGTGACCAATATAGCCACCTTTCTTTTCGATGACACTCAAAAGCCTTCCAGCCATAGATTCTGTCAGGTGCTTGATAAGTTTATGATCAACATTGTATGCAGCAGCCACCACAGCCTCCCAGACACTGTTCAGAGAGGTGTACGATGTACTGTTTTCCCTCACTGTAGATCTCACATTTTATGAGGGACCACAGGTTCTCTATGGGGTTCAGATCAGGTGAACAAGGGGGCCATGTCATTATTTTTTCTTCTTTTAGACCTTTACTGGCCAGCCACGCTGTGGAGAACTTGGATGCATGTGATAGAGCATTGTCCTGCATGAAAATCATGGGGTTTTTTTTAACAATAGTGACTTCTTCCTGTACCACTGCTTGAAGAAGGTGTTGTTCAGAAACTAGCAGTAGGTCTGGTGAGAGTCCCTCTCATTTCATCCATAAAACAAATCAGTCTTAAGATATTTCTTGGCACAGTCTTGACGTTTTATCTTATGTTTCTTGTTCAAAGGTGGTCATTTTTCAGCCTTACTTACCTTGGCCATGTCCCTGAGTATCGCACACCTTTTTGATACTCCAGTAATGTTGCAGCTCTGAAATATGGCAAAACTGGTGGCAAATGGCATCTTGGCAGCTTCAATTCATGGGCATTTATTTTGTGCCTTTTTTCACGATTGTTGTGACCCTGTTGGCTATTTGCCATGAAACGCTTGATTCTTCGGTGATCACGCTTCACATTTGGCAATTTCAAGACTGCTGCATCCCTCTGCAAGACATCTCACAAATTTTGACTTTTTAGAGTCCGTCAAATCTCTCTTCTGTCCCATTTTGCCAAAGGAAAGGAAGCTGCCTAATAATTAAGCACACCTTATATAGGGTCCTGATGTCATTAGACCACACCCCTTCTCATTACAGAGATGCACATCACCTGATTTACTTAATTGGTAGTTGGCTTTCAAGCCTATACAGCTTGGAGTAGGACAACCTGTAGAAAAAGGATGATGTTATCAAAATACTCATGTGCCTAATAATTCTGCACACAGTGTATTGCCTTGCTAACTGTATCACAATATACAGGTGGTTAGGAAAGCAGCCTTGTGACTGGAAGGTCGCTGGTTCAAATCTGAACCAGCAGGACTTGACTGAAGTGCCCATCCAGTGTGTGCACATCACAGTGGGTTAAAAAGTATAATTACTATTATTACAGCCCTCCACAATTATTGGCACACCTGGTTAAGAGGTGTTAAAAACCTAAATTACATTTTTATTATCACACTGAAAATTGTACAATTATCTAGGAATCTTTAATTAGTAATTCATTGGTTCTGTTTCCCTGGGGTATAAACATGATGTGCCACAGAGGCCTATTTCTCTTATCCACACTCCAACATGGGAAAGGCAAGAGAAAACACCATTCAAGTAAGGCAGATGTGTGTTGACTTTCAAGTCAAGTCATACAATGGCTACAACTACAACAAAATTTAAATCAGCCTATGCCCAAAAGCTGAAGACGAGTTGTCACTGAGCATGATAATGACCCTAAACATGTGGCCAAATCTACACAAAAGTGGTCACAGGATCCTAAATCAAGCTCTTCCCATGGCCATCCCAGTCCCCAGACCTAAACCAAATTGAAAACCTGTCTATATTCTCCCATCTTGTGAAATGTTATAGGAGAAGCTTAAATGCTGCAAACTAATGTAAAGGCTTACTTGATAATTTTAAGTTTTTCACTCTGACAGATGTGAAGATATGGGACTTTCAGAAATACAGCCAGGAACACTTTCTTCTGATGCTGAGTGTGGACCAAAAACACCTGCTGGTTTAATAGCAGGAATGACAGTTTTTGTGATCATTCTTTTGGCTGTAGCAGCAGCAGTTCTCATATATATTGAAATGAAACATAACCCACATGTACCTTTACCATGTACAGGTAAGGTTTACATTATAAAACTGTTCTATGTCTTGTATTCTATATTCTTCTTTTCACATATTGTTCAAATGTGGTTTCAGACTGTGCAGTTCATTCAGCTCAGGAACAAGAAACTCCAAAACAAGAAACTGAGGTCAGCAACTATTCTATATTATCATATATATAAAATGCAGTCTTAATTTAGGGATAAATGATATTAATATTTCCACTTTTAAGGCTGCCACGTCAATGATGTTAACAGAGTCACCCGACAGGTCAGTAAACGGGATAGAGCCTTGCTTTTATTATGCCATCCTGAGAACAGAATGATCATTGACTGTAATAAAGACTTTGATTATAAACTAAGTTTGTTACATTAATTAGTTTAGTCTGATATTATACTTCTAAATATATTATTGTACAACATCTACAATATATGGAGATGGAAGTATTGAATATTTTGTTGTATTGAAAAGCTATAATAGTGTGTGTGTGTGGGTGGGGGGGGGTTGCTTAGTAATGTCAGAGGCTTGGAGAGGAATGAGACTAAACTGTACAAACAAATCTGAAATGAAATGGTAAAGGAAACTTCTTTCTTGCAGATCATGTGACCCTGACATCCTTAGGAGTATGCCTGAAGAGGCATCAGATGTGGATGATGATCAGCATGCTCCACATTAGCCCACTTACACATGGACAAAGTTGGAGACAATTGGGATCATGTTCATCAATTTTTTTCCAATGTTGGGAAAATGTATACATAAACAATTCATAAACACTATTGCTAATAGGGATTATTTGTCTAGGCTGGCCTGGGAGCACCACGTGGTCCCTCCCGGGGAGCTGGCTGAGGTGTTGGGGGAGAGTTGCACATGATAGTGCTGCATCAAAACTTAGATTTAATTTTGTTCGTTTATGTTTATGTGCGTAATCACTGTGTGGATGGGTAAAATGCGGAGGCGCAAATACTTGTAATTGCTACTATTACTGTATCACTACTAATCACTATCTAACATTTTAAAGCATCTCTGGCTGAATAAATACTACAATCTGTATAATATAAAATATCTGTCTCCGTCTCTCTGATCATGAAGAGGCCACGCCCACCAGTGTCGTGTTCTCAGTGTTGCTCCTTTCGTTTCTACTGCGAGTCACACGACGGAAACTGGTAACAGAACTTAAGTATTTACACACAAAGGTGCACACGTGTACTGTTACAGTGTAACGTTACATTGGTAGTAATGTGGTTTCAACTCCGCAGCATCGACGGCGTCCCGCTGCGGGCGACGTTTACCAGAAGATGGAGGACAGAAGACAACACAGAAACCGGAAGTGTTAGCGCTGCGCTGCAACGCTTCAAATCTCCATTTCAGCGATGAAATGTATCCATTTCAGCACGTTTCTCATTCCAATTACTAATCTACTGGGTAAGAAGGCTGTATTCTGTGCACAAACAGTTGCATAACCTGCTTTCTTACTTGTTTCTAGTGGAAGAACGTGAGAAGTTTGGCACCACATGAACAAAGTAAAACCCACTCAGGATACGACGCCTTCACTTTACAACATAACAGCATATTACAGTCGTACTGCACATACTTATAGACATTTAAAGACATATTATAGTCTGTTATATAAAGTACACACCCTGTGTAGCCTGTTTATAATATTTATATTTCTAAAATACTAATTAATAGACATATAAAGACATATTATAGTCTGTTATATAAAGTACATACCCAGCTCCTCGACTGCAGTGACTGTAGAAGAAAGGCAGTTGGTGATCTGCTTGTGGTCCAGTAGTGTTTGTCAGTCTTGCTTATCCATCACAACCTGCTACCAGTGTGAAAAACCACACTGCAGGAGCCGTTTTTATAGACCGTGTGTCACAAGACCCTTCAACAGGAGTCAGACCACAGACTCTAAAATTAGAAAATGTAGAAATACAGATTCTATGTATATTTTTTCTAAAATTTTCTGAAGAAATAAACAGTGAGTATTCTATAAAATATTTTTTTAAGGATAATGCCCATTTTTAATTACTGGGTAAATTTGTCACATTATAAACACAAACATAAATATATTTCATTTCAGGTTGTGGAGAAGTTTAAAAAAGGCTTAAGCTATAAAAAGATTTCCCAAGCTTTGAACATCTCACGGAGCACTGTTCAATCCATTATTCAGAAATGGAAAGAGTATGGCACAACTTTAAACCTAACAAGACAAGGCCATCTACCTAAACTTACAGGCCAAACAAGGAGAGCACTGATCAGAGATGTCGCCAAGAGGCCCATGGTGACTCTGGATGAAATGCAGAGATCCATAGCTCAGGTGGGGGAATCTGTTCACAGGACAACTATTAGTGGTGCACTGCACAAATGTGGTCTTTGTGGAAGAGTGGCAAGAAGAAAGCCATTATTTTAAGTTAAACCATAAAAAGTCCCATTTACAGTTTGCCAGAAGCCATGTTGGGGACACAGCAAACATGGAACAAGGTGCTTTGGTCAGATCAGACCAAAATTGAACTTCTTGGCCAAAATGCAAAATGCTATGTGTGGCGGAGAATTAACATTGCACATCACTCTGAACACACCATCCCCACTGTCAAATATGGTAGTGGCAGCATCATGCTCTGGGGCTGCTTCTCTTCAACAGGGAAGTTGGTCAGAGTTGATGGGAAGATGGATGGAGCCAAATACAGGGCAATCCTGGAAGAAAACCTGTTTGAGTCTGCAAAAGACATGGTGGCGGTTCACCTTCCAGCAGGACAACAACCCTAAACATAAAGCCAGGGCTACAATGGAATGGTTAAAATAAAACATAATCATGTGTTAGAATGGCCCAGTCAAAGTCCAGACCTAAACCTAATTGAAAATTTGTGGCAAGATCTGAAAACAGCTGTTCACAAACGCTCTCCATCTAATCTGACTGAGCTTGAGCTGTTTTTCAAAGAAGAATGGGCAAATATTTCAGTCACTAGATATGCAAAGCTGGTGGAGACATACCCTAAAGGACTTGCAGCTGTAATTGCAGCATAAGGTGATTCCACAAAGTATTGACTCAATACTTTTGCACACTGCATTTTTCAGTTTTTTTTTTTTTGTAAAAAATGTTTTGAATCATGTATAATTTTTTTCCACTTCACAATTGTATACCACTTTGTGTTGGTCTTAAATTATTAAATTCCATTAAATTCCATTAAAATAAATACATAAAATTCCAATTAAATATATTTGTTTGTGGTTGTAATGTGACAAAATATGGAAAAGTTCAAGGGGTATGAATACTTTTGCAAGCCACTGTATATGACTGTTCAGGCCCGCCTTTACTGCTGTCTTACAACATTAGTTAAGATGCACCTTAAAGACATATTATATTCTGTCATATAAAGTACACACCATGTGTAGCCTGTGTATGTTTATGATTTTTTTATATTTCTAAAATATTTTGAAGAAATAAGCAATCAGATTAGTCTATTAAAATATTTGTCAAGAAAATGTTCATGCATATATTATTGAAATTAACAATTCATATTCAGATGAATTAATGTGTAGCTGACCTGTATACCCAAAAGCATAAGTTTGAAAATTCATATACACAGCTTCATGTACGTAACTGCTTATATGTTTGTGTTTGTGATGTTGTTTATTTATTTATCGTGTGTGTGTGAATTAATTTCTATTCAAATTAATCCATGTGTTGCTGACTTGTGTACATGTCTGATATGAAAAAGAATCAAATTATGAATTTGTTTACTCATGCTAGCCTATATAATGTGTTTGTTTGTGTTCTTGTAGGTTTTCATGCAGTTTTGGTGTTTGGATGTGGCCTAAGTGAATATCAATCACAGAGTGGGGAGTGCTGTCCTATGTGTTCCATAGGTATTTTTCAAAATGAAGTCATTGAGGGTAGAAAGATTATTCTGCTGAAACTGAATCAGTGGTTCCCAGCCCTGGTTTTGTGGTACCTCCTACACACATTAATATTTTAGTATTTTTTAATCTTTTTAACTGCATGCCTGTATGGTGTCTTAATGTTCATACATGTACTTGAATATATAACATGATGTGATAATTGTCAAAAAATGACTGTAGAAACTTGAGGTTTTCAGTAATTCACCAAATACGTTGGAGTGTAGTTTGTCTTATTTTGCATTGTTTGCATACTGATTCCCTGCACCAAGGTTAGTTGATATATATGGAGGCTATATGTTCAAAAGATAAAGTGTGTTAGAAGGAATAAGTGTCAAATTGGCTGCTTTTTTGCCTTACATTGTGCCTGTAGCTGAAATACCATGTCATGAGTTCATAATTTTTGTTGTGTAACCTTTAATGTCCCACTGGTCCCTCTGATTTCTCTACAATGCATGTGCTTTGCAGGGACAGTGGTATTGAAAGACTGCGCTGGTGATTACAGCACCACATGCAACTCTTGCACCAATGGAACATTCATGAATGAACCCAATGGCCATAAGGCTTGTTTTCAGTGCAAGTCTTGTGACAAGGGTAAGCATTTTCAGCTGTCATTTCTAATGTCCTAAATGTACAGTTGTTTGTTGTTTTAATCTCAGTATCCAATATTTGTCAAAATAACAATACAGTGTGTGATGTTATTGATGGATTCCACTGTATGAGGTACACAGAGGGTGAATGCATGTTTGCGGGAAAGCACAGTGTGTGGTCCAGGAACAAAAAATAAAAACACCAGGTGGGTAATAATGTTTAAGGTTTATGCATAACCAGTGACATTTTATTATTAAACATTCCATGTACAGTGTCATGTAAATATTTGGGAACCCATGGTCAAAGTTTCTTTTGCTGTGAATTTTATAAAATTGGTGAATTGTTTTGACAAATTTAGAATGGGGATTAAAGAAAAGGTGACTATGCAGATGTTTAGACTCCCAAGAGATATAAGCCTCAGATAACCTTTACAAAGGTCTCAGACCCACTCCTAACTCTCTTTCTATGGTTATAGTTTGCTCACAGTCACATAAAAGGCCAGGGTACCTGCCTGGGTACGCAGCAAACAAATCCGCAGGTCATGGCATCAGCAGTCGAGTCCGAAAAAGCAAACTGGCAATGCTCTCCCCACACCACGCTGGGGACCCAGCCAACATGTTCAGAGGAAGCATGTTCTTTTCTTCACCCTCCTAGTGTCGGGTGGATTGCGTGATGGAGGAGGGTCCAAGGGGGGTGGATAATTGGTACTTCCATTTAAAAATTAAATAATAATAATAATATACAATGATATTAATAATAACTTGTATCATTAGTTAGCAACATTGGACCTAAAATTCCTGTAATCTAAACACAATGAAAGAAGTTATTTTGCCGTGAACTGATCTTTTTAATCTTGAGGTGGAATTACAGACAATGTACATATTTAACAATGTACATAACTGTTTATATATTTGTGTTGTGGATCTTTACAGTCTAATGCTTCAGTATTTGATTACAGGGACTAAAACTCAGATACAGTGTGTGAAGCCTGTCCAGAAGGATTTTATTCTCCACTGGAATAAACTGCACCCCAGATGCACAGAGTATGGTGTTTCTTAGCACTCTACAGTTTCATTTGTTCTATTTCTCAAATACGTGTAATATGTTAACAACACTGGTCAATGTGTTCTTTAAGCTGTTCAGTCAGAAATGAAGTCCAGCACAAAGAAGGCAGTTCTGTAGAAGATGTTCAGTGCAGACCGCAATCAAGGGAGAGATATTTAACCATAAAGTAGCCGTAATTTATCAGCTGTACTGTTATAGGTTTCATTTAGACCTACACCATCCTATAAGCATTAAATGAGATTTAATCGTAGAGTATATTCATAACAATATTTAATTGAATTAAAGGATTTAATGATTGTCAAGTTATAACTATAATTACAAACTAATTGTTTCAAAGTAGTATCTCGTATTCTGTCTTATCTGAAAACTATGTATGACATATCTGACCTATGTAAGACCATCTGTAATTTTTGGAGACAGCAAGTGTGCAAGCTATGATGTTTTATTTGTCCATATTGTTTTTTTACTGGATTAAGATTTTCTAGGTGTAGTAAGAGAGTATTACATTTTTATTGGCATTATAATACACTCCTACTTTAACTGAATGTTTTATGGAGCCACAGCAGTGTTCTCTATTTGGAACTATTGTTACATTTTTAAGATATATATCAGTATATGCAAATCTTTAATATCTTGATCTAATTGCTTACCCATAGTGTATGAATATCTACATGTTTCACACAACTGATGTTATATTGTTTCTTTTGCAGGTAATCCTGCAGAAGAAGGTTTAAATGTGAGTACTGATGTTCTGTTCTAATTAAACATATTTATTTAAAAATTTTGTACATACTTAGTTTGTCAGTTTCCCAGTTAAGGAGTACTGGAATGTTCTTATCAGAGTCAGTTATGTGCTTTTGAAGGGATTAGTTTAAAGTTAATGTACATTGCTTCTCAACCTGCTGTAATAACAATCAAAGAGAAGCTGAGGTTGGAAAGTTTCTGAAGCTGAAAGCTGTTTTATAAATGCTGGTCATTTACAGAAAAGATTTGTGAACCTTGTTGTTCACAAACACTAATGATGTTACTTCTAGGAATCTGCTTTGAAATTTACTCAGGTTTAAATGAGAAATCCATCACTCATAGATTCACAATATTACTTCATCAGCAGAGTGGCTAGAATACTTCCTGAGAGCTGTGGCTATTCAGGTTTCAGGGTTTTCAACCCTAAAATGTGTTGTTCAATATTTTTTAACCTTGATAGTTAAAGTACTATCATCCTGTTCTCTGAAATTCTTTTTTCCTCTTTTATTGTAATGTTGCAGCACCATCCGACTACAAACAGCTTCATTTTGATGAGTGTAGATGATCACCAGGGGTCAAATCTACATTAACCAGTAACATCAGTGCATGCAATTGTCTGTAATTAATCTGTACATATTTTTTTTTGTTATTTATAATGTTGTAGATACTATATTTGTATAGTGCCTTGCTATACCTTTGATACAGCAACATTGTAAATTTCCCACTGCTGGATTAAAAAGGTCTATCTTCTCCTACCACACCTATCATCAAGTGAGAACACCATATGTTAAATCTACTCACAGCTGGTCACACTGGTCAACAAATACAACTCCAATCTAGGAACAAGTGTCCTCCCTTCTACTCTAAGTGTCCTCTCTTTCATTAGTAGACATTTCACACTCTTGCAGTGCAGAGTAGGGGCATGTAACTGCATGTTTGATTTGAAACCAGACAACTCCTGATGAATCAGGGATTTTGTATGATAGTCAATTTTCTGATTGTTATTGTTATATGTGAAATGTTCAAGTGTGCCACTAGACATACTAGACCTGCTCACCAGATCAATAAAAACAGCTGGAGCCAAATTTGTGTAACAATGATATGCTATAAAGGTGAAGAACACTTTGATGGTTTTGTTGTTGCTTTAGGTTAGATTCCTGTAAATATGTGTCTTTTTATATCTACTGTTGACTGTGTGTTATTTTTCACAGCATCCTGTACAAGAAACAGGACTTTCTGATCAAATGTCCTCAAACCTACCAAATCTACTGTAAGAAAGTATTTTTATGCTTCATAATAGGTGCATTTGTTTTTCTTAGGTTGGAAAGTAAATGTATGTTTTTATGACTTTCTTTAAGAGGGAGGAACACAAAAAGCTGAACCAGTGCAGCACTTAAGAGGACAACCAAGCTTTTAAGTGGAGTTAATTTGTCTTTTGTACAAAAATTTTATTCTTTAACACAACAGACTAAAACAGCTAAACCAATGTTTCTAATGCTATGTAAATAGTCTAATCATTATTTTGCTTTTGTATTTTTAAATTTGACATGCAATCATACAAAATATTTTTATGACATTTACACCACATAATAAATGCAAGATTTTGAATTTAGTGCGTTTTATGCTCATGAGTCATGGGAAGCTATGGCTCAGGTGTTTTAGAGTGTTATACCTGGAACAGAAGGCCCTGGCCTCCTGTGTGCAGATGTTAATGTTAAGGTGTTCAATGTGGAGGTAGTCTTCCACATTCTCAAACAGAATACAAGAATGTAGGTGAAATGGTACAAGTTTTGCTATCATTCCAGTAAATAAATAGAAAAATGTTTCTCAGAAGGGGCTTGTTCACTTTTCACTCCATACATTTACAAAATGAGTGAAATAAATTGGACCAGATGTACTAATACTATTTAAGAATGTAGCAAAGTAGGTCTAATGAGAAACATGCTTTCATAGAGTAAAGTGAAAGGTAGCACTGAGTTGGAAGTACATTATTTGACATTATGTAGGCCCCACCATCTGTACATTAATTTTTAAACGATAATCTCATTTGAAACCAGTTTGTTTATTTTCTTGTATTTTGTGTTATAAACTTCGAGGTTATATTTATGATAAACGCAGGATCAGGAACGCCCAGAAGGAGCCATGTGCCAGTGGGACCGTAATGCGGCATACCCCGGCTGTACTGAATGCATGTTTACCTCTTTTATAAATAACAGCAATAAAAGACGAGTACAGCGCAAAGCTTACTATAGCCTGTGCTTTTGTGCGCGCAGTATGGTGTCATGGTGTTTTAGCTTCACATGTTCAACCATGAGCGAGCCCGAGCGACGGGTTTGACGTTTTTTCATGTATTACGTGACGTGAAGCATAAATGTAAGCCTGTATGTGCAGACAGTCTGATTAAAACCCATACTGAAAGTGAATAATGAAACGCAGATATCGGCTCAATTATTCTCATGTTTCATTCTTTAACCGGACATTCATAGTTAGCCAGGTATATCTTTCTCTTTGGTTCTGGGTATATAAAATATTCAGGTGTGTGAAATTGAACAAATGTATCTAGATCAGTGGTAAGCAGTCCCAGTCCTGGACTGCTGGATTTCCATGCTCCAACAGACATTTTAAACCTGGCAATGAACTAGTAAGTAGAATCAGGTGTGTTAGAACAGGAAAAGCAGCCAAGGACCAGGATTGCCCAGTCCTGATCCTGTAGTGGGATCCTGATACGTGAAAGTTATATACGAAAAGAGAGCTGGGTGCTATAAATGATGTCCCATTGAACCTCTGTAGGGGATCCAGATGGATGAAGAGGGATGACTGTCCAGAGTTGATTCCTTTGAGGAAAGACCACAACACCTAAGGCCAAATACCTGTGACCATCATCACAGGATACCTAGTGAGGCTATCTGAACAGACTTAGGTTGCCAAACTCTGAAAGAGAGTGTCTATAACCTTTTTATACATCAGCCTATTTTATCTGATGCTGTCAGGTTTACAAAGTTTTGTCCAAATTTGATGCATTCTTCTGTAATCTCTAGCAGTTCAGAAGAAAAATGAAGGTCCATCTACCACAGACACTGATGTTTCTTTGTGGAATTTTCAACCAGAGCAGCCAATCAGAACAAAGCACATTTACATACAAGTTCTAATTGCTTAGGATGAATTATTTTTTGTAGCTCAGCAAACAGCTGAACCCAAGGAGGAACTTGGCTGTGCCCAGAGGAATAACTAGAGAACTTTCACAAAGTCCATCTAAAGCACAACACTAAACAGGTTTCTGGTTTAAACTCATGCTGGTTTTAGGTGTGATATTATATGAACATGATTGTATTTAATATTTTTTCCATAGGTGTTGGAAGACAACACTTGAATTCATATACTGACAGCACAGCATAGCAAAGGAATAGCAGTCATATTGAATGAATTTGGTCAGTTGTTATTGCCATGCTGTTATTACTCCATTGTCCAAAAGAAGACAACAGTGTGTCGTTTCTCATACCAGATACACGAGACTTGTTCTTATACCTTTTTTGAATAAAATGACACTAGACTGGATGATCCTTGTGGGATGATACAAAGTGGTCATCTGAGCAGTGATGTGGGGAGTAATTGATTGAACTCTGCTTTGTCAAACCTATGAGTGTAGGATAAATGTTTTAGTCCTCATTCTTGCATGTGTGTGTGTGTGTGTGTGTGTGTGTGTGTGTGTGTAATTCACATTGTTACAGCAGAAAAGGGATAGCAAGGTGCTCAGTACAAGGAATAGATGAAGAATAGTATATACAGTATAGTATCTACAATAATAACATTATACATATTAAATAAAAAAATATGCAGACAAATTACAGATAATTGCACATGGGGAAATGGAAGTGTTGAACATTATGTTGTGTTGAAAAGCTTTAAATATGTGTGTGTATGTTGGGGGTGGGGGGTGCTGAGCAATGTCAGAGCTGGAGGTCGAGACTAAACTGTACCAACAAATCTGAAATCAAATGGTAAAGGAAACTTCTGTCTTGCAGATGCTCAACCTGACATCCTAAATGTGACTATCCTCCTGACAAAGTATGTCCCCGACTGCTGAAGACCTGCACTGCAGAACTGGGTGAGCCACTCCAGTGCCTCTTCAACCTCAGCCTGCAGGTGGGGAGAGTGCCTACCTTCTGTAAGATATTGTGCATTGTTCCAGTTCCGAAAAAAACTGGCCAAGTGAGCTGAATGACTTCTGACCAATGGTACTCACTTCCCATCTGATGAAGACCCTGGAGCGACGCCTCTCAGACCCCAGGTGCAGCATGCCCAGGATGCAGTTCACTCAGCAGGCAGGTGTTGGTGTGGAAGACGCAATTATCTACCTGCTACACTGAGCCCACTCGCATCTAGATAAGGGAAAGACTTCTCGAAAGTGCTAACACCATTCAGCCCTTCAGGACAAACTGAATAGGATGCGAAAGGGACCCTGCCTGGTCATCCGCATCTCCAGTTACCTCATTTGACAGGCCAGTATGTCAGCTGAAGGACATCACATCTGACACTGTGATCAGCAGAATCAGAACACCCCAGGGCACAGTGCTGGTTCTTTTCTCTTCACCCTGTACACAAAGCAGACTTCTGTTGCCAACTCAGAGCTGTCTCACATCCAGAGGTTTGCTGATGATACAGCCATAGTTGGGTGTAACAGGGATGATAGTGAGGAGGAGTATCGGAGCCTGGTGAAGGACTTTGCAGCCTGTTGCCACAGGAATCATCTGCAGCTCAACATCTCAATGTAATGTAACATTGACCACCTACACAGAAAGGAACAGAGCAGGTTGTACTTTCTGTGTAGGCTAAGGTCCTTCAACATCTGCAGGAAACTTCTGTGGATGTTTTATCGGTCTGTGGTCACCAGTGTCCTGTTCTACACTGTGGTGTCCTGGGGGCAGCATAATCCAAGGACACATACAGGCTGGGCAAGGCTGATTAGGCGGGGCCGGCTCTGTGATTGGCACAAAGCTAATTCCTCCAGTTTGTGTGGCAGAGAAGTGCACAACAAAGCAGCACACAATGTGGCCACCTCCTCCTCCCAGGACTTATTATAATACAATAGAGAGATTAAACAGAATAAATATGTGCAATGGGTAGAAAAATAAATAATAACTAAGTAACTAAACAAGAGTAAGTGTCTGAGAATAAGTGACTCTGAGGAAGGAAATAATTTAGTGGAGGTAGGTGTGTTTCCAGTTTGTGTAGGAACCTGAGAGGTATGAAGTGCAAGGTGCAACAAAAGAATACACAGTGTTGATTGACAACAAGAGAGTCCACAGTGACTTATGAGAGTCAATATGTGATATGTGGGATTTTGGGTTAAAATTAGTTGATCAGGTTCAGAGTCCGAATAGCCTGAGGGAAGAAGCACACAGTTCATCCTCTTTCTGTGGCAGCAGTTTGCAAGCCCATTGTTAGGATGACTGAGGTCCTTCATGATCTTCATGGCTTCTTTGACCAAAATCGCTTGTTGTAGATTGGTCTGCAGATCTGGGAGATTGTCTTCTGCGCGGGGATGCCTCAGCAGTGCGCACCACTCTCTGCAGGGTCTGTCTGTCCCGTTTGGTGCTGTTTCCAAACCAGGCCAGAGTTCTTTGTGAGGATGCTCTCAATGGTGCAGGAGTAGAAGTTTGCAGTACCGTGGAGGGAAGTCTGAAGTCCCTAATGCATCTGAGGAAGTAGAGACACTGTCTGGCTTTCTTTGCCAGTATGTCGGCGTGGCAAGACCATGTCACCTTCCGAGACTCCAAGGTATTGGAAGCTTTCACCCTCTCTACTTCTGCACTGTTGAGCTGGAAATGGTTGCAGAAGCCTCATCTGTCTCCTGCTGCAGTCCACTATCAACTCCTTGGTTTTGCTGACATTGAGCAGGAGATTGTTGCCCAGGCACTAGTTTCCCAGGTGTGCAGTCTCCTCTAGGTAGGCCTTCTCGTCGTTGTTGGAGATCAGGCTCACTCACGACCGCGGTCATCAGCAAACTTAATGATATTGGAGCTTGAATGGGCCACGCAGTCATGGGTGTAACAACACAGCCCTGAGAAGCAGCAGTGCTGAAGGTGACAGTGGTGAGACATGATCGCACCCGTAACTGTTTGCAGTCCATGAGAGAAGCTGTATCCAATCACACAGCGATGGGTGTAGTCCCAGATCTACCAGCTTGGTAGTGAGATTGGAAGGAATGATAGTGATGAATGCTGAACTCTATTCAACAAACAGCATTCTAACATAACCATTCCTTCCAGATGCGACAGTGTGGTGTGGAGCAGATGCATGATGGCATCGCTTCAGATCGGTTTTGACGGTATGCTAATCCGAAGTGGGTCCAGAGAGTCTGCTAGTGATGAAGTCACAAGCTTTTCAAAGCACTTCATCACGAAAGATGTAAGGGCCACAGGTGGTAGTCATTGAGACAGGCTGCTGTGGTTTTGGGACAGGGACAATCACGGATCTCTTGAAGCACGTTTGTACTGTGCTCAGTGACAGAAAAGTTGAAGATGACAGTAAAGATAGGAGCGAGCTGATCTACACAAGCTCTCAGAACCCGGCCACGTAGGCCGTCAGGTCCCGGTGACTTCCTGGCGTTTATCATCTTGAACACTTTCCTCACATCTCTCTCAGTGATGATGAACGGGGGCACTCCTCTGAGTGGTTCTGCGCATTTGCCGCCGGCCGCACTGACAGCGGCCCCAAAGTGAGCGTAAAAGTTGCTGAACTCACTCGCCAGGGACGCATCCACTCTCACTGCGCTTGAGGACGAGCTTTTATAGTTCAGATTGTCTGCAGTCACTGCCACAGGGATCTGGAGTCACTCTATTTGAACTGGTCTTCAGTTTTGTCCCGTTAGCGGCATTTAGCCTGTCTCACTGCCCCTGCGCACTTCATAGGATGCAGACTTGTAGGGGTCCATGTTCCTGGCCACACCGTCAGAAGCAGCCAAAGGAGCTATGGAGTGATCGCGGACTGTTTTATCCACCAGTTACTCATCTGATGCAACCTGTTGTACAAACAAATGAATGTAGAGTGAAAACAGCTACTGTCCACGAGCAGACAGAACAAGTTGAGAACAAGAACCAGCATCATTTGTAGAGTCTAGCTCAAGCCACGTTAGACCAAAATCAACTGAGGGAGGAAACAGAAATTGGGGTGATGTTAGATGTCACAACTGCCAAGGCACTGGGCACATGCACCATAGCTGTCCATCATCAAAGGTGCAAACTAATTCAAGGTTGAGTCCGAAAATCACTAGAGAACCAGATTCAGCTCGCCTGCATGTTAAAGGTGCAGAACCCAAAAAGTGCATTCACATTCTAGTGTGCAACATGGAAATATGTGCTTTGTTAGATTCTGGTGCCCGGAGGAATGTGCTAACATTGCAGTATTATACTGAACTGGATGATGATGTCAAGCCTCCTTTGCAGTCCTCAGCAGTAGTGTCACTGCAGGGTATTGGTTTGGAAAATATAGACATGTGCGGAGAGGTAAATGTGCCTGATCAGATTGGCACTCGCACAGTAAGTGTTAACTTCATTGTCACAGACATCACAGAGAAGGCTGAAGCAGTGAAACAGCAGCCACAACGAATGGCCTTTCAGAAGCAGATTGAGGCTGATGAGCAGATCAGGCAGAGCCTTGAAGGTGGAATGGCTTTACCAAGAAACAGCATTGGGCACCACCGTGCACATGAAGGACCAGGCTTACCGTCTGTGTGTGGATTAGAGGGCCCTAAATGCTCGTACTGTAAAAGACGCATATCCTCTCCTACTCACCCTCTCCAGGACACACTAGAAACCCTCTCAACAGCCAAATGGTTCAGTACTCTAGACCTGACGTCCAGTTACTGGCAAGTTGTGTTAACGCCTAGGGCTCGTAAGGCCGCTGCTTGTAGCATGAAGGGCCTATTTACCTGGAATGTCATGCCATTTGGACTTTGCAACACGCCAGCAACATTCTCATGCCTGATGGCAGGCCTGCAGTGGGAGACATGTCTGTTGTATCTGGGTGACATCATAGTGCTGGGCAAAGATTATTCAGAAATGTTCTACCGTCTTTCTCAAGTTTTTGACTGCCTCCGCCTAGCCAATTTGAAATTAAAGCCAGCTGAGTGGTGCCTTTTCTGTTACCAAGTAGCTTATTTGGGTCACATTGTTTCAGCACAGGGGATCGCCATAGACCCTGATAAAGTCCAAAAGGTCCAATAGTGGCCCGAGCCTACTTGTGTGTCCGAAGTCTGGCAGTTTTTAGGTCTAGCTGCATACTATAGACGATTTGTACAAGATTTTGCTGCTATAGCCAAGCCTCCTCACAAGCTCACCAAGAAGTGCAAACATGCTTTTGAACACTAAACACTAAAGAGTACAACCACACCTGTTCTGGGCTACCCAAGTGACTGTGGTGATCTCATTCTTGACACTGATGCCAGTAATTTTGGCACAGGAGCAGTCTTATCCCAAATGCAGGACGGCACTGAGCGTGTGCTAGCCTATGGGAGCCAACATCTGTCTTCCACTGAACAGAATTACTGCACCACATGGAGAGAATTACTTGCTGTGGTGGAGTTCACAAGGCATTTCCATCAGTACCTTCTGGGAAGGCCATTCATTGTGCGTTCTGACCATAGCAGCCTGCAGTGGCTTGTCAAGATGAGCCCGGGGGCCAATTGGCAAGATGGCTTAAAAAGCTTGCAGAGTATGACTTCAAGATTGTGCATCAACCTGGACATCACCATCACAATGCGGATGTTATGTCACGAAGACCATGTTGACAAACATGTCCATGCAACATGACAGATTCTACCTAGGGAAATGGCAAGCTTCGCCACCAAGGGGTGCAGTGGAATCTCAAACTCCATGGTGACGTTATCCCCCTGGAGCTCAGTGTAGTGGGAGTAGGAGCACACCCTAGCTCTCAAGCTGGACTGTGCGAGGTTATTCCCAAAGCAGATCTGAACAGCCAAACTGGAGTAGACATTTCTCCAGCAGTAGAGAGAGTCTTTGTAGCTGACACCATGCCCACCACACTGGGCTCTGGAGGATCTGCGCATTGCTCAGAAAACTGATCCTGATATCGCCCCAGTCTGGCAATGGTTGGAGGAAGGAGGCGAGCGCTGCAGCCATAGAGCAGCATCAAATTTGTGTGTCTCTCCTTTTCTCCTCATTTCATTTCGGTTCTGTTAGCATGACAATTCCTGTGTTGTGTTTAAGCCAATCCTGTTCAGAATAAAAGCCACACTTTGAGGTAATTCAGACTGCAGCCCGTGTTTGCAGTCGGAAATGAACTTTATTGTGGGTATTACCCCAGAACGGGTGGAGACGGATGCCATTCTGGCCCAGACCATGGTTGAGAGAACAGATAAAAAAACATAACATTGCATATTTTACCCAAAAAGCATAAGGTTTAAAATGCATATACACAGCTTCATGTACATGACTGTTTATATGTTTGTGTTGATGGTCTTTGTATATTTATCATGTATGTGAAGCCTGAATAATATATCCATGCATATTATTCAAATTAATTCATTTATATTCAAATTAATCCATGTGTAGCTGATTGTGTACATGCCTGATATGAAAAAGAATCAAATCATGAATTTGTTTACTCATGCTAGCCTATGTAAAGTGTTTGTTTGTGTTCTTGTAGGTGTTCATGTAGTTCTTGCAATTGGATGTGGCCCAAGTGAATATCAGACACAGAGTGGAGAATGCTGTCCTCTTTGTTCCATAGGTACCTTTCAAATGAAGTCATTGAGGGTATAAAGATTATTCTGCTAAACCTGAAATCAGTGGTTCCTAGCCCTGGTTATGTGGTACCTCGTACACATATGAACATTTTAGAGTTTTATCTGATTGAAACAGATCAGCTACAAACTCCTTCTGAGGTTAAGCATTTTAAACACTGTATGATACTGATTTTTAAACTTGATCACAGATACTAGGATGCAACTTTGATGTATTCTCTTCCATATTCCACTTCCTTTCCTGTATCAATGAAAGAACAGGCCTGGACCAGTAGCTCTTCTCATGCTTCTTAGCCTTGACATACTATCTGCATGTATACAATGACTTATTCAAATTTAAGTTAAAGTTAACTGCATGCCGGTATGGTGTCTTAATGCTCATACATGTACTTGCATACTGTTTCCCTGCACTAACCTCATTAGAATCGGGGTTGTACATAGAGGACTCTTAGATGAAACAGAGTTAAATGTTAGCTTGTTTTTCTTTGTAGGAAATCGGGTTTTTAGGGATTGCACTGAAAATACCCGTACTACTTGCATCCCCTGTGATGTATCAACTTTCCTTGATGCACCTAATGGCCTTAACGAATGCTTTCGCTGTACAGTATGCAATCCTGGTAAGTTGTCCTTTTATAAGTAGACTTTAAGTAGACTTTATTAGTATGCATTTTTAGATTTACATATCCTAAATATCACTATTTTTTGTGCTTTATTTTTACAGGTGTAGGTTTAAGAGTAATGACATCTTGTACAAAAACTTCAGATAGAGTTTTTCAGCCTTTATCTGGATATTACTGTACAAAAGAATACAGAGGCAGCTGTACACTTGCTCAGAAGCACACTAAATGTAACCTTGGACAATACATAAAGCACAGAGGTTAGTTTAATATATCTCTTTTATAAATAATTGCACTTTATTCAGTTTTTTTCTGAGAGAGGCAGTTGTGTCTGTCCATCACAACCTGCTGTCAATGTGAAAAACACACTGCAGGAACCGTTTTTTATAGACTGGGAGACAAAGTCACAGGGCCCTTCAACTAGTTTTCCCCTCTTTGACTCACTGCTCTTCAGACCTGCCACATGCTTGGTTACTCAGACAACTAGTTCGCAATCGGAGTGCATTGTAGTTGCGCATGCGGGGGTTCAAAATCATTTCTTTGTTTACTTTTATTTATTTTATTAATTACAATATGCCACTCTCCTTCTTTCTTGTTTTCATTTGAGATCGATGGCTCCAGCGATTTGCCATTTAACCCTTTCACCTCAGTACAGACCAAGCACCTTATAAAGCCTAAAAGCCGCTTCCTCTCCTATAGTGCAGTGGTAACAGCTCTGCCCCTCATCTCAGCGGCCTGTGTTCAAGCCCAGCTCAGAACACATCTGCTTAGTTGGCAGTTGAGTCCAGAAAGAATTCACATACTCATGGTCACAACCCTGGTGGGTTTCAAAAAATTAATTCCCACCTGGTTTGCACCTTGTAATTCTTAATGTCCTAAATGTACAGTTGTTTGTTGTTTTAATCTCAGTATCCAATATTTGTCATTATAGAACAAGGTCTTTATGCATCACATATTTGTACCAAAATAAACAATACAGTGTGTGATGTTATTGATGGATACCACTGTATGTGGTACACAGAGGGTGAATGCATGTTTGCGGGAAAGCACAGTGTGTGGTCCAGGAAAAAAAAATAAAAATACTGTGGGTAATAATGTTTTAAGTTTATGCATAACCAGTGACATTTTATTATTAAACATTCCATGTACAGTGGCATGTAAATATTTGGGAACCCATGGTCAAAGTTTCATTTGCTGTGAATTTTAAGCGTACCTGTGTATTGTTTTTTGACAATTTTAGAATGGGGATTAAAGAAAAGGTGGACTATGCAGATGTTTAGACTCCCAAGAGATATAAGCTCTCAGATAACCTTTACAAAGGTCTCAGACCCTAATTAACTCTCTAAGGCTATAGCTTGCTCACAGTCATCATTACAAAAGGCCAGGTGCACTATTGCCTGGGTTTTGCATGTTCAAATCCCGTATCATGGCATCAGCAGTCGGAGTCTGAAAAAGCAAAACTGGCAATGCTCTCCCCACACCACGCATCGCGTGTGATGGAGGAGGGTCCTATAGGGGGTGAATAATTGGTACTTCTAAATTTGGGACACCATTTAAAAATTAAATAATAATAAACAATGATATTAATAATAACTTGTATCATTAGTTAGCAACATTGGACCTGTACCACCAATGCTAAAGGAAATAAATTATTTTGCCTTAACAGATCTTAATCTGAGGTAATTTACAGACCATTTATTTAACAATGTACATAACTGTTTATATGTTTGTGTTGTGGATCTTTACAGTCTAATGCTTCAGTATTTGATTACAGGGACTAAAAACTCAGATACAGTGTGTGAAGCCTGTCCAGAAGGATTTTATTCTCCACTGGGAATAAACTGCACCAGATGGACAGAGTAAGTGAAAGTTTTGTACACTACAGTTTCATTTGTTCTCTATTTCTCAGTCACTGTATGTAACATGTTAACAACACTGGTCAATGTGTTCTTTAAGCTGTTCAGTCAGAAATGAAGTCCAGCACAAAGAAGGCAGTTCTGTAGAAGATGTTCAGTGAATCAATCAAGGGAGATATTTGCCCCATAGAGCTGCAATTTTACCATTGTACTAAGTTGCAGTTTCATTTGTGACTCACAATTACTTCTGCAGCATTAAATGAGATGACCGTGGTATATATTTTATAACAATACGAATTGAATTAAAGGACGGTTTAATGTCACTATAACTATAATTACAAACTAATTGTTTCAAAGTAGTATCTCGTATTCTGTCTTATCTGAAAACTATGTATGACATATCTGACCTATGTAAGACCATTTGTAATTTTTGGAGACAGCAAGTGTGCAAGCTATGACGTTTTATTTGTCCATATTGTTTTTTTATTGGATTAAGATTTTCTAGGTGTAGTAAGAGTATATTACATTTTTATTGGCATTGTAATACAATTCTTATTTAACTGAATGTTTTATAGCCACAGCAGTGTTCTCTTATTTGGAACTATTGTTACATTTTTAAGATATATATCATGAAAAAATCTTTAAATATCTTGATCTAATTGCTTACCCATATATATGAATATCTGCATGTTTCACATAACTGATGTTATATATTGTTTCTTTTGCAGGTGATCCTGCAGAAGAAGGTTTAAATGGAGTAATTGATGTTCTGTCTCTAATTAAAACATATTTATTTAAAATTTTGTACATATTTAGTTTGTCAGTTTCAGTTCAAGGAGTACTGAAATGTTCTTATCAGAGCTGCTATGTGCTTTGAAGGATTACTTTGTGTTAATGTACATAGGTTTTCTCAACCTGCTGTAATAAATAATCAAAGAGAAGCTGAGAAGTTGAAAGTTTCTGGAAGCTGAAAGTTTGTTTATAAATGCTGGTCATTTACAGAAAGATTTCCAGAACTCTGTTGTTCATAAACACTAATGATGTTACTTTAGGAATCTGTGTTTTTGAAATTTCATCAGGTTTAAATGAGAAACTTACTCATTTGTAGATTCACAAATATTACCATCAGCAGAGTGGCTAGAACAGCTTTCCTGGAGAGCTGTGTCTATTCAGGTTTCAGGGTTTTCAACCCTAAAATGTGTTGTTCAATATTTTTTAACCTTGATAGTTAAAGTACTATCATCTTGTTCTCCTGAAATTTTCCCTCTTTTATTGTAATGTTGCAGCAACTTACCCGACTATAAACAGCTTCTGGCATTTTGATGAGTGTCAAGGTCAAGGCTTTTTATTGTCATTGCATCTGTGTACAGGTACACAGGTTACACAGTGTAACGAAATTACGTTCCTCCGGAACCAAGGTGCGACATGGAGCAGCATGAACGACAAAGTGCAAACACTACAATAAATACAATAAATACAGTAAACAAGAGAGCTACAGACAGGACAGGACAGCAATCAATGTGGTGAAGATGGGTGCAGAGATATGAACATACTGTAACATTTAGATGCATGATAACAGCAGTTTATAGAAAGTTTATAGTTCTGAGTTCTGAATGCGCAGCAAATAATGGTGATAAGAATGGGGATGACCCAGTCCCTGTGTGCTGAGTGTGTGTGTAGAGTGCTGTGGTACAGTCCAGTCTTATGTTATGGCTCCCAGGTGAGGAGTGGTGTGGGTTCAGGTTTGTAGTTTGTAGATGATCACCAGGGGGCAAATCTACATTAACCAGTAACATCAGTGCATGCAATTGTCTGTAATTAATCTGTACATATTTTTATTTTTTTTGTTATTTATAATGTTGTAGATACTATACTGTATATAGTGCCTTGCTATACCTTTGATACAGCAACATTGTAAATTTCCCCACTGCTGGATTAATAACTATCTTATCTTCTCTCTCCTACCACACACACCTATCATCAAGTGAGAACACCCTATGTTAAATCTACTCACAGCTGGTCACACTGGCTCAAATAACACAACCTAACTCCAGGAACAAGTGTCCTCTTCTACTCTGCGTCTTCTTTCATTAGTATTACTTCACACTCTTGCAGTGCAGAGTAGGGGTGGAATTACAGGAGGCAGGTTTTCATTATTGGCAGGTTGTAGATTAGTATCTGACTCTAACTGCATGTTTGATTTGAAACCAGACAACTCCTGGATGAACGGGGATTTGTATGATAAAGTCACCTTCTTACTGTTATTGCTATATGTGAAATGTTTCAAGTGTGCCATTAGACATACTTGACCTGCTCACTCAGATCAATAAAAACAGCTGGAGCCAAATTTGTGTAACAATGCATAGTTCTAGCAAGGTGAAGAACAACTTTTGACTGTGTGTTATTTTTCACAGCATCCTGTACAAGAAACAGGACTTTCTGATCAAATATCCTCAAACCTACCAAATCTACAAATTTGTTTTTCTTAGGTTGGAAAGTAAATGTATGATTTTCTTTAAGAGGGAGGAACACAAAAAGCTGAACCAACGAGCACTTAGAGGACAAACTGCTTTTTAAGAGGAGCACGGCTTTGTATAAAAATGTTATTCTTTAACAACAGACTAAACAGCTAAACCAATGTGTTTTACATCAGCATTAGATGTCACAACTAATATAACTGCAGCTAATTTTCTAATGCTATGTAAATAGTCTATTTTAATTATTTTGCTTAGTATTTTTAAATATAACATGTAACCATATAAAAATATTTTGTACCTTTTACAACAATCACATAATAAAATGCTAAGATTTTAATTTAGCGTGCATTTTATGTTTCATGGAGCCGCGGGAAGCTATGGCCTGGTGTTTTAGAGGTTATACCTGGAACGGGAAGGACATGACTGCAGTGCCCTTGAATAAGGCCCCAGCTCTCCTGTGTGCATGTTAACGTTAAGGTGTTCGAATGTGGAGGTAGAAGTCTCTCCACATTCCCAAACATAAATAAAGTAATGGTGTGAAATGTGCTACAAGTTTTGCTATCGTTCCAGTAAATAAATAGAAAAAAATGTTTCTCGTAAAGGGTTTGTTCACTTTTCACTTCAAACATTTACAAAATTAGTGAAATAAATTGACCAGATGTAATAATACTGTTTAAGAATCTAGCAAAGTATGTCTAATGAGAAACATGCTTTCATAGAGTAAAAGTGAAAGGTAGCACTGAGTTGGGGAAGTACATTATTTGACATTATCTAGGCCCCACCATCTGTACATTAATTTTTAAACGACCATCTCCACTGAAACCAGTTTATTTATTTTCATGTATTTTGTGTTATAAACTTTTTGCAGATAAACGCAGACTGTAGGAACGCTCAGAAGGAGCCTATGTGCCAGTGGGACCGTAATGCGTGGTACACCGGCTGTACTGAATGTGTATGTTTACCTCTTTATAAACAACAGCATTAAAAAGACGAGTACAAAGCAGTGTTCACCGTAAGTTGGTGGGGTTTTTTTTGTTGTGCGCAGTATGGTGTCAGGTGCTGTTTTAACTCACATGTCTAACCTTGAGCGAGCCTGAGCGACGGGTTTGACGTTGTTGCATGTATAACGTGACGTGAAGCATAAATATAAGCCTGTATGTGCAGACAGTCTGATTAAAACCTCCTGATACTCAAAGTGAAGTCAATGAAACGCAGATATCAGCTCAATTATTTCATGTTTCGTCTTTAACTGGACATTCATAGTTAGCTGGGTGTATTCTTCTCTTTTGGTTCTCTGGGTATATAAAACATTCAGGTGTGTGAAATTGAATAAATGTATCTAGATCAGTGGTAAGCAGTCCCAGTCCTGGACTGCTGGATTCCCTGCTCCAACCTGGCAATGAACTAGTAAGTAGAATCAGGTATGTTAGAGCAGGAAAAGCAGCACAGGACCAGGATTTCCCACTCCTGATCCTGTAGTGGGATCTTGATATGTGATAAGTTATATATGAAAAGAGAGCTGGGTGCTATAAATGAAGTCCCCTTGAACCTCTGTAGGAGATCCTGATGGATGAAGAGGATGACTGTCCAGAGTTGATTCCTATTGAGGAAAAGACCACAACACCTGCTGGCCAAATACCAGTGACTATCATCACAGGATACCTAGGTGAGGCTATCTGAAACGGGCTTGGGGTTACAAACTCTGAAAGAGAGTGTGTATAACCTTTTTATATATCAGTATATTTTACCTGATGCTGTCAGGCCTTACAATGTTTTGTCCAAAATTGATGTATTTTCTGTAATTCCCCTAGCATTTCAGAAGGTGCAGATATGCAAAAACAAACAACAGAAATGTTGCTCTTTTACATGGAGGTCCATCTACCACAGACACTGATGTTTTGTGGAATTTTCAGCCAGAGCAGCCAATCAGAACAAAGCACATTTACAAACGAGTTCTAATTGCTTTTTTATTTTTGTTGTTCTGCTAAGGGACGAACCCAAGGATGACCTTGCTGTGCCCAGAGGAATGACTAGAGTACTTTCACAAAGTTCAGATAAAGCACAGCACTTCACAGGTTTTAGCCTCTCTGAGGCTACTTTTTAGGTGTGATATTATATTGTTGTTATATATGGTTGTATTTATTTTTCTGCAGGTGCTGGGAAGACAACACTCTTGAACTACATACTGACAGAGCAGCATAGCAAAAGAATAGCAGTCATATTGAATGAATTTGGTGAAGGTTAGTTATTGTCATGTTAATTGTTATTACTCCATTGTCCAAAAGAGGGCAGCAGAGTGTCATTTTTCATACCAGTTACATAAGTCAAATGAAGACCAGTTCTTTTAGATTTTTTTAATAACATGAAGCTAGACTGGATGATCTTTGTGGGATGGTACAAAGTGTGATCTATGGTCATCTGAGCAGGGATGGGGGGAGTAATTGGTTGAACTCTGTTTTGTCAAACTTACCAGTGTAGTATAAATTTTTTAGTCCTCAATTTTGTGTGTGTGTGTGTGTGTGTGTGTGTGTGTGTGTAGGTAGTGCGCTGGAGAAGTCTCTGGCAGTGAGCCAGGCAGGAGAGCTGTATGAAGAGTGGCTGGAACTCAGAAACGGCTGTCTGTGCTGTTCAGTAAAGTACGACCACTTTCATCTTTAGAGCAGCTAAGTTCTGAGTTAACGTAAAGTTCCATCAGTTACAAAAAGATTCTGCATTATCATGTAGCCCTACTGTGCAGTGAAGAGAAGTGTAGTAAATTGGATTTTGTTGTGAAATGTTGGTGAAAAAATACCAAATTTTTGGTAAAATTTGTGTCTAGTGTCTTTTTTTACATGACGTTAAAAATAATATTTAATGAATTCCTTCTTTATTCAATTAATGAATTTAATGAATTCATTCTTATGACATGTTTAGTAAGATTAAAGTTGAAGAGTAATTGTTATTAAACAGTATTAATAGTTACTAATAGTGTTAAGTTTGGGGGGTATTTATCATCTCCAGATGTATTCTACTTATATTTCTCTCACTGAATATATTCCACAATATATTTAATGTAGGACAGAGAAGGAATGAGTAACTGTAAAATGAATAGCCACTTATTGCCCTGTATGTGCCCCTTCAGTTACTCAGTCAACCAAATATAATTGGGATTTTTGGGATCAATTCAACTAAACACATCCAGAATTGATTACTCTTTGGCCAGTTGAATCTTAACATCACTTAAATAGAACCTTTACAGCAACATGGGGTAGGCAACTTTCAATGGCACATCTTCCTCAAAATAAATCAGAAAAGGTAATGTTAATAAATAATTAAGTAATTTCAGGTGTATTTTTGTCTTTATTTTGGGTTTCTCACACAGGGATAACGGACTGAAAGCAATTGAAAATCTAATGGAGAAGAAAGGGAAATTTGACTACATTCTGCTTGAGACAACTGGACTGGCAGATCCAGGTCATTTAAAATTATTTGTAAACACATTAGATTTAGTTAAACAATGGTTGTTCACCTCTTGATCTCTTTATGTTGGTGACTATTTTTATTTGGATAATTTGATTAGTTGTTATTTGTGTTTTATTATTTAGGCCCTTTGTCTTTATTGAAATAAAAGAAAAAAAATCTTACAACTGTACTGCTAAAAGTAAAAGGTGCCTACAAGAGTAACCCTCTTCACAGCTCATCAGATGGCTGTGATTTGATTAAATAAAAATCAATAAGGAAGTCAGAGGGCAAACACCTCTGCCAAACAGCAGAGCAAATGATTGACATGCGTCAAAGGCCAACGCCTGGCTAGGTCTACCAGACAATTTACCATCTGTGGCTGTCTGAGTGCGTTCATACCAGGTCTCTTCCCACTGCTCTGGCTTGTCATTGGTCATGACAGACTTGTCATTCTGTGAGGCTCTCATGGGAATAAGCCCCTACCTTTTCCAAAAAAGGTTGTAGCCTAAATGGGTTATGCATTCAATGTCTTTTACGAACATTGCTTTCATTATGAACCCATCAAATATTTACAGTGCTTTCTTATTCTACCCTGACAGCCTGACAAAAGTCCATTTTGTGAACAGGATAGGCTCACATTGTCACATGAATCTGTGAAATAACTTAAACCAGAAAAGTTGAATAGCATTAAAACAAGTCAAACCGCCCGTGAAATTCTGTAATGCATTTTTAAAACACACAAGCTATTTAAGGCTTTTCCTTTAATATTTAATATTTTATTTGCTTATTGCTATTTCTATTCAAGATTTTCCAATTCAGTATTTCAGCACAGTTCAAATCACAGTGTTCTTAGTGTAGTAGTGATGTTTGAACAATTTTGTTCTCCTTCTTTACATCAGGAGCTGTTGCATCAATGTTCTGGGTTGATGCAGAACTAGGGAGTGATCTTTACTTGGATGGTAAGAATTTTACTCCACAACCTAAAGATCAAACTAATTCAGCCTTTTTAATAAATTAAAATATTTTTGCTCACTGTTTGTTAAACTGTTATGTTTTTGGTTTTAGGAGAGCCGCACAAATATGAATTACAGCATATTGGTTACGAATGACTGGATTTATTTTACCATCTGACACAAAAACAACATTCATCTTATACAGAGATTTAATTCATTTTTCTTTGCCATTTCAGGCATTGTTACTGTTATTGATGCAAAATATGGAATACAGGTGAGAAGCTACACAAATGTGAATTGTTGGGAGATATTTCAAACACCTGATTAGGGTGTAATTAATTTAACACATACTTGAAATTTAAAACTTTATAGCCACTACAGTTTTTTTGTGCAAACCAGACTTAACCAACTCTTTTAAAAAAAATTCTAAAACATTTGCTAAGTTCCAGGGGTTGTATTTTTCAGGTGTTATTTTGTTAGTGCTCATATAGCCAAACCAGTCTGAGACTTACAATCATGATATAGATAGATAGATAGATAGATAGATAGGTAGGTAGATAGGTAGATAGATAGATAGATAGATAGATAGATAGATAGATAGATAGATAGACATTTTATGTTACAGCTTTATTTCAAATGGATTTCATTATGATGACAACGTGAGAAAAGTTTGTTTGAAATCTTTGAAAATTTAAAAAAATAAAATAAAACACTAGATATACAATGTCCTGCAGCTTTTGCAAATGTTTTTCTGCCCACTTCACCATAGTTACATAGTACAGTTACCAGTGCGCCAAGCCCAGAGTGGCAGTAATAGAGATGCTATTCTCCATGTTGCAGGTCAGTGAGGTATCACAATTATTTTGAAGCTGTTATTTCAAAGTAAAAAAGCTACATAATTTTGATTTAAATCTTTAAATACTTTTTATGTTCTTTGGATTATAGGAAAACTTTTTTAAATTGAGAGTTGGTTGGTTTTTGTCTTTTGAGGAACATCTTTGAGTAATAATACAGTTACACAGCTGTGGGTGCATTGTTCTTTTGAGTTAAGACAGTTCTGTCGCCGTCACTTCAGTCATATCACCTCTTTTTGTTGTGAAGTTGTGAATTGTCCATTCTTCTGCGCTCCTCCCCACACTTCGCTTCCTCCGCTGCAGCATTGGAAAAGGACAGTGATAGTGACACCTGGATAATAGGGCATCATTTAAAGGGTGTCAGGCCTGGCAGGTTGCCCCGTTTACGGTCCTGCTTGCACCTCAGCCAGTTTGGGCCCTCTAGGGAGCAGAGGGGAGGGGAGGGCTGATAGAAACTGGTGGACTTGTGGGAATCAGTGCAGATCACCCTAATGGGCCTGTCACCTCTATGCCCACTCACACGCTGAAGCCTGATATGCTCATCAGAAGGGGTAAAGTGCGAGTGCATGCGCATGTGTTGATGGCGGAATGGGGGTCAAATGAGACCTGAGCTCCCCCCTGCTCTCTTCAGGGCTTACTGGCCTGACCGTTTCTGATTTCATTTCGTTTGCTGTCATTGAGACTGAGTGCTAGTGTCCAGCGTTTGATGGACAGGCATGATGAGTCTCATAGATGACATTGGCTTATTCCCTAGGGTCAGTGTTATTACAGATTTAACATAGCCAATAAAATGTCCCCTGTCCTTCTCTACACGTCCTGGCAGTCCTGGAGAGAAAGGCAAGAATAGATTATCTTTTCAATAAGCAAACTGTTTAGAAGTTATCATAGTTTGGTGATTGGACCCCTGTGTTACATTTGCATCCTTGTTCTTTCATTTGAGAATTGTCACTTTACTTCTTTTGATGGATAAAATGTTTGTCAGGAGATTAGATTAAAAAGGACCCAGACCTTTTATTTTACTTTAAATTGCACTGATCTTCAACTTTTAGTAAATGTTTTGCCATGTGTTATTTATTGGGGCTGTCAGTTATAAAAAACAAAACAAAAACAAACAACAATTAATTGCTGTGATTAATCACACCTTTCTTTCTTCTGAACATTGAAGTTTTTATTTAAAGCGTTAATGGTGAAATAAAATGTTAGATAAACAAAATGGAATTATATTTATATCAGCAGTGAAGGTCACATCAAAAATAAAATTGTGTTAATAACAACATTATTTTGTTGAGTCAAGTTAGTGTTAGTACATCCATGTTTGGGAGGGAGAAAAAAAAATATGCAGTGTGGAGTGAAAGGCAAACCGGCTAGAGGAAATGCTTTTTTGTATTATTGTAATATCTCAGTGTGGTTTTCATGAGTTTTGAATCGTGTCTTTTAATTTGATGAGTAAAAAGTTTCAGGATGAGCTTTAGCATTGAACGTGACATAACTCAGACCCAGAAGCTTTAATTTAGAAAACTAATCATTTGCAGCTTGAACAATAACAACACTTCCATATTCAACTTCACCATTTTCCTACACAGTGGGTGAGCTTGTGTGCAGGTACAGAGAGACTAGGCTCTTTAAAAGAAATAAAGAAAAGAAGAAAGAAAAGAAGAATAAGAAACAAAATTGAATTGCATGCAGTAGTTGGGTCTTCCTTCAGATTTGCTTTAAATAACTTGTTAATTTTTGTTCTCGTTAAGTCAGTTTCTTTCATCTGTACCAACATAAACTTGAATATTCATGCAAACAGCATTCTTAGTAATTATTGTTTCTGGGTATTTTATATGTACATGAAACAAAGATCAGCTTAAATTTTTGAGAGTTAATCTTAAAAAAAAAAAAGCTCATCACAGAATCAAAGTGTTGAAAGTTGAAATCCACTGTCACTTATTGTTGACTGACATTATTGGGATTTATGTGACATATAAATGTTGCACTGTTTAGTGTTGTTAATGTGTAATTTCCTTAACATTATATCTGAAAAAATATGAAAATAATAATAATAATTGTCTGTAAATTTGTGTGCATTTTTTCTGTCCTTATATAGTTTTATCTGTTTTGTAGCATCTGACTGAAGAGAAACCAGAAGGCCTTATTAATGAAGCTGCAAGGTAAAGTTGCTCCTTACTGACAGGATGATATAAAATCACCAGGTGTGCATAAGAGACTTCTTTTTCAAGTCTTATGTCACAGGTGTATTCCAGGTGCCAACATATTCTAGCTGTTGCCTCACTCTAAAACAGGGGTCTCAAACCGGGTCAGAAACAGGCCAGTGTGGCTGCAGGTTTCCATTCCAACCAAACAGAAGCTCATGTGATCAGTTGTTTGAAGATTTGCTGATTGAGTGGAATCTGTTGCTGCTGGTTGTTTAGAATGAAATCCTGCAACTACCCTTACTCTAAAAGATCAAATCAGTCTTCTCTTTCAGAGTTATGTTGACTTTCCCAAGGATGGTAGTTCAACAGTAATTAAACTTGTATAATTTGTATGTAACTTAGAACAATAACTCAGTCCATACACACCTAGGGTTATTACTACAGTAATAATATTGTAGCATTTCAATGCATCTGCATAATGTAGTATGAAGTTCTGCATTATTGTTTTTCAATTGAAAAACGCAAAAATGTATAGGAAAATATTTTTAGAGAGCATCAGATTTTCATCAAAGGAAAATCATAAAATCTCTTTTTCACTTATAAAAAGTTATTGTGGTTAATTTGAAGTTTACACTATTTACATTTTACAGAATGTCTTCAGTGAGCTACAAGTCAGGAATTGTAGCTCATTAACCAGCAAAATATAGTGCCAAAAAGGGTTCACCTCTTTACAGCAAAGAGTGGCAGTTATCAGTAAGGTTGGTCTCACAGTACACTGCCTGTACTTCTAGAACGTAGACAAGTTTTTTTATTTTATGATGTGGACTTCTTGTTTAACAAGGCTGCCAGCAACAGCTCACTGTTATTTGTTACTGAGTAATTCGTTTTTTCAGGTTTTCTTTTTCCCCACCCAAATTGCTTTTGATCTTCTGAAGCTCGAAGATTTGACCAGTATCTGGTAGAAAGGGCAAACAGTATTTTCTTTTCATCACCCATATGGCTGGTTGCTAGTGCTCATGGGCACTACACACATTAACTGTTTTCTATTTTGAGCCTCCTGCCTCACCTGCTGCAGCTGGGTGCTAGTGAAGTTTCTGAGGCATGCTGGAATGCTCACAAGTGTCCGACACCATTGTCGTTGACTCTGGTCTCTGTTTATGTTTTCTTACTGAACAAAATGGTGCTGCCTTTTGAGCATAGGTCTTACCATGCCACCCACACTGTAAGACAACAGAGATGGGGGGGGGGGGTGACTGTTGGACAACAAAGAGTGTGTGTCTTTTTGCTCCTAGACAAATACACACACACACACACGCACACACACACACACTCACTTCTGCACACATTAGTGGATAGAGTACTGAAGAAGGTAATAAAGAGTGTGAAAAGTGGTTCAGCTAAGATCTTCATTGTATTGATGTGTTGTGTACTTTGTATTTCTCTCTCTCACTCTCATTCATTCCCTCAAGCACACTTGCTCACAATATGGTAAAAGATAACAGTACTTCCTCTGTCCTCTAATCTTTAAACACTTGAGGAAAAACACGTATTAAAACACACACAAACACAGGATAAGGACTTTGCTTTTGAGTGACTTGTACTGATGCTGGTCTTTATTTCTTTCAGGCAGATAGCCCTTGCTGATCTAACTATTATAAATAAGACCGACCTGGTCAGCGAGGCTGAGCTCAGTCAACTTCGTGACACTGTCAGGTACAACATTTCTACAGCTTTATTTGGGATGATCTACTTCAGCTCTTTGTCCTTCATGTGGACCTTATTGAATTTTTTCCAGGATTGAAAGGACAAAATGTCCAAAAGTCTGAGAGTACATAGACAGTCTTAGATTGTTAAGCAAAACTGAACAAAAACAAGTAAATAAATACATTATTCAAAGTTCTGCACAATTTCTGTCACTGTTCAAATGTTCTTGTTGTTTTTTATGCATTTTATTTAGTAATATATCTGCATTTCTTCGTTAACAGACAGCACAGGGAGTTACAGTGATGTATCTACTAATAGCTTTGCTTATAAGGTTGATTTTTTTTTTTATCAACTTTTCTACATGTATAGCATCCATTTATTTCCAGCAGTTCCATCATACATATTTCCATTTATGCACCAGAAATGGCATAATAGCAGTTTTGAAAGACTGGCAGAGAGCATGACAAGACATGAAACTGTGATTGATAATTAAGGTTATTTCACCAAATTCAAATTTTTCATTTCTCTCAAAATTAAACAAAAAGGTTTTTTTGTTTAGACATGAATATTAATCACTTAATTTTATGGAGCTGTAGACCTCAGATAACACAAAGACATCCAGCTAATGTTTGTATCTAAAGAACACAATACTATTGTGTTCAGAATTCAGTAATCACTATTTGGTGACTTAACCATGATTTCACAAATTTCATGTCTTTGCATGCGCACCATCCATTTTTTTCAAGATGCTGCTGTTGTGCCATCCCTGCCACGGAAATTGAAGTTGCTTAGCTTTGTATGATGGAATGGCTGCCAAGAAATGGCTGTTTGAATCCCTGAACTGGCAGGACATGACTGAAGTGCCCTTGAGCAAGGCACTGAACTCCCCAGATACTCCCCGGGTGCTGAGGATAGGGCTGCCCACCGCACTGGGCACATGTGCTCACTGCCCCCTGGTGTGTGAATTCAATAGTGTGTATGTGTGTATCACTGTGTGTGGATGGGTAAAATGTTACTAAAATAGTTGCAATTATTATTATGATGAAATGATGACATGCCATTTATTCCTTTCCCTGTCTGTTCTACAGGACTATTAATGGTCTTGCCAGAATCTTAGAAACTCAGAGGTCTAAGTAAGTTTACTAGCAAGTCTATCATTCATTTTGTCAGACAATGACAACTGTAAATCTTTAAACTTTTGTTATGAAAAATATCACAAAAGTTAATTTTCCCAACTTCAGCAGTCTTTAACACACACACACACACACACAAACACACACACAAACACACACACACACACAAAGGACACAATCTGTCCTTTTCAAAAAAATTAAGCCAATCAAGTGGGATATGATATGAGCTCATTTCTCAGTTTGTCTTTGCTGCCATTACTTGTCCAGAGAAGTTGGCAAAGCTGACTCAGACATTCTTCAGAGCTGAGATTTCAGTGTTTTTTATAGAAAGTAAGCACATCAATTGAATGCTTTTTCACCCATTTTGTTTTATTCTTCAAGCTATATTAACATAGGTTTTGTGGCATTTGAGAGGTGTTTTCTTTAAGAAAAGAAAATAATGTGGCTTTATCTCTTCCAGGGTGGATTTGTCTCAGGTATTAGATCTGCATTCCTTTGACACAAACGATGGTGTAAGGTACAATGATTTGTCTGTTAAATTTATTGATGAGTTTGATTTGCTCAACTTTTGCTATTTTATAAACATTGTGTTTAACTTTAGATTGTTTTGCGTTTTGTGAAAATGATAAAATGATACACACACACACACACACACACACACAGGCGCCATTCCAGTTTTAATAGATTCAAACAGTATTCACATTAAATAATAATGAAGTGTGTCCGTTTCACTGGTTTCACATTAATAAAGTTTTTTAAATGCACTAGTATATACTGCTTATGACTACAGTACAAGTATTAAGCAATGCAGTAAATATTTCACCTCAATGCCACAAGGATTGTGCAGTATGGAAAAAATGTCTTTATATATTGCAGAGTTGGCTGGGTCAGGCCCTCTAAAATCTTTATTGGGTCCCTCATTTAGATACTGAACACCCATGCCTCACAGAAAGATCTGGTTTCTTTACAACATACCTCAGCAGTTAGCTTTCATCAGCACTAAACAGACAGCCCAGATGTGTATTTATTCTCTTATTCATTACATATCTACTCTATGAGAACCTTTTTCTAATTTCTACCTCAATAGACTATTTAAATGTTTGACTCTTGGTGTTCAGAATATACACATTATGTGTGTATGTTTCCTTAGATTCATAGTCCTGTTTGGCAAGTGACATCCGATGACTAAAAATAATGTATGCATTAATGACTGATTTTATTTATATGAAAATAATTTGCATGGAAGGATCTGTGTAATCCAATCTGTAATGCACGATGAATCAGAGAACATTTGTATTTCTATGACTTATTTGCATTTATCATTTTTGAAGGACAAACCTTGTATCTTTTCATTTATATATTTTGACTCTTTGGATATACAAGCTGCACTTAGCACTGGGGCAAACATTTCCAGTAGAAATGTAAATAACATTTTGTTACAGTTACTGAAACTGAAAATTAAGAGGGTTTGTTTCTTCTTCTTTAGAGCCTCAGTCACTGACATGTAGATGCGGTAGTTTGGCCTGCATTATCATTATCAACAATAGTGAACTCTGGGAGCAAAAGATAGATTACTTGTTCATCCCCACAAAGTGCTTCTTTAATGAGATGACCTGCGTTACACAAGACACAAGTTGCTATCTGGTGAGCGGAGTGAAACAGTGTTAATGTGAATGGGAGAAGCCAGCTGCACGGGATTAAAGCTCTGACCACAGAGAAGCTCCAGAGAAGGGAGGACTCTTCAGACGCGTGTCCACACACACATCCTTTCAGCCTCACAGTGCTCCATTTGCCCCCCTGAGGGGTGGCTGCTTGTCTGAGTTGACCCCCCTCTGCTCTGCCTGTGTGGTACTCCCAGCAGAGAGAATAATCCAGTGGGCAACGTTTACCCTCCCTTAGGGGTCATGGACTTCTCTTTTTCTCTCTTTTTATTACTCTCTCACATTTTACTTTCAAAAACCTGCTCTGCTTTTCTCTCACCAGCTTGTAGACATGGACTAATACAGGCGATTAAGTCTCTTTGTAGGGATTTTACTAAGACTGTACATCTGTAAGAAGGCATTGAGTTTTTCAGGGAATTCAACATCAATCACTTCACTGTCTTCATATTGAAATGGCCCTGAAATCTGCTGTTCTGTGTTGTCCAGGTTGGCTGAGAAACTGCAGCTAGTGAAAACAGCACATCCACATCTTGACAAGGTGATATGACCCATTTTCTGTGACAATGTGTATATTTAGGAAATGCCATATACTAAAACATCAAAATTATTTTTGGAATGTTCTTATCAGAGACCCACTTTTGGTTTGTTAAAAAACATTTCCATTCAAGATTTCTAAAGACACATTCACAGTGTCTGTTCTCGTAATGTATTGTTTTAGAATGGAAATGGACCCCTATATACAGACTATACAGACCTTTCAGCCTTAAGATTCTCTCAGTCATCTGACTTGCATGCTAAACCCCATTTCCTTTCTTTTTCTGTGCTTTAGAAAGGGGGTAATTTGAGGTTCTTTAATGTTCCTCAGAAGCCTTTAGCCAGTCAGTTCTATATACAAAAACTGCTGTGTAAATTAGCCGAATATCCACAACATATTTGAGTGAATTCTTTATTGGGGGGAAGATGCATTTATCGCATTTATATTTTTTGGAATACATCTTAAATCTATACTTTGCAAAAAATAAATAAATGAATAAACTTAACATTGATGTGGGAATTTTGGGTCATTCTGATACAAAATCTACCTGTATTAGAAATTTGGAGAAATACAACATTCTATAAATCTTTTTTAACCCTGAAGAAATAATCTCACTTTTAACAAATGCAAATCAAATGAATGAAATGCAGACTTTTACAGTTTTTTTGTTCTGCTTTTTGAGCATACAATAAATAAGTTAAAATATTGAAATATCTGTAAAATTTAAACATCAGTCTGATGTTACTGAAGTGTGGACTTTCTCGCTTTCAAAGCCGCTGCTGTTACAAATGTGGGTGGTGGTATGGCTTTGTGTATAAGGGTAATATTCAGAACTCTGCTGTGCTTTGCTTCCTATGTGCTAGGATTTACTCAAGGATAAATGTCTTCCATTTCCTTATATCTCCTACCCGCATTCACTGTAGGGGCTAATTGCAGGGGGCGTTGGGGTTGTTTTAGTATTAGCATGGGTTCTCTTTTCCCGCATCCAACCAAACCACTCCCTCCCCTCCCCTGACTGAGAGGAGCCCCATTGCTCTTTTCATGCAAACGAGTGCTCTGTTTTCTGTTGTTATTCCAGAGGAAAAAAGGAAATGTGTAACTTCAACACTGTTAAACAATGGTTTAAATATCTGCGAAGTGGCCTTGTAATGCCCCGGGGAAGTTCACAAGTTTGGGGGTGAAGCAAGACAAGTTGGCCAAGTGTGCTAAAACTGATACAGAGGTCTTGATGAAATTAACCTTTTTGACACATTTGGTGATGACATTAACTGTGTTTTTGATACCATATAAAAATCCTGTTAATACTTCTGTCAATGTTTTGTTACTGATACAGTTTTGTTTGGTGGAATTCATGTTTTTTTTTCAGTTAAACTTTGAGTTGTTGTATTTGTGTAATTTTGTATTTAAGGCACAGTTTCTTACTTACATATATGCTCTTATGCAAATGCTCGTTTCTTTGTAAATTTAGAAGTAGCAAACACAGCTTTTGTAGCTATTTATATGTAAAACACATTGTTTTCATGCACAGTATTCTCACAGTATTCAAATCTAAAACAGCAATGTTCCTGTGCAAATGTTTGGAAATGCTAAGTGTGGTAATTTTTCTCCAGACCCTGATTGGGCATGTCACCAAATTTCCAACTTTTATAAATTCTAAATAAATTCTTGAACTCTTGTCCTAACACTCAAGCATGGGTTCCTCTAAGCAACTTTCTAAAGATCTGAAAAGGAAAGTATCTTGTGGAAAGATGCCCATCAGGCAGTGTAAGACTGTCTTCTCATAGCCAAGTGTTTTCAGATCAACTATATGTGTCATTTGGCCAAGGGAGCCCTAACTTAAGAACATTTCCAAAGACTGGGCAAGCCATTGGATATTTTGTTGTTTAAAGTCATTTATTCTTGTCATTTACAGAATATATTAACAGTTACATTTGACGTACTTGGAAGTGTCTCTGAGGACCATTTAAATGTATTTATTCAGGTATGAATAACGCAAAAATAACTACACAACATTCAGCCAAGATTTAAACAGCAGTATGTGTTGAAATATTTTCTCCTTTTCTGTTTCTTAGAACCTTTTATGGGAAAAGATGTTTAAGAACAAAGCAGGCTTGCCTATGAATGTAATTCGCTTAAAGGTAAGTATTTTTAAACTATTCTCTTTAACATTAAACGAGTACACAAATTTGAATGTAATAATTCATTTTCTTAGATGTATTTAAGCACTGATATGTGTTCTGCTGTGGCAGGGCATCGTATCGTTCCTGGGGAAGGAGAAGAAGGCCATGCTGCAGGGCGTTCACGAGCTTTATGAGCTGGATGAAACGCCAGAGGCCTGGGCAGATGGAGAGCCGAGGGTCAACCGACTGGTCTTCATTGGTGAGAATTACAGCTCTTCCAACTTTGTTTTTAATCGAACCTCTTTCTAGTCCTTTCTATTGGTAATCCTAGTTTAGTTTATGGCTTAAAAGGAAGGGTTTCAGGGTAGTGGATTATTCATCAGTCCAAGAAATAAGACATTATATAGTGTAACCTTTGAGGTTGTAGTTGTTTTTTTTCTCAAGGGCTGATCTTATATAATAACACATATATTAGTATGTTTAGCTCCTTATTAGCATGTTTAGCTCGAAATTATATAAGCACTGCTGATGTATTTAAAATGTGTCTTTTTCAGGCCGCAATCTGGATGGAGAGGTGTTGAAGAAAGAATTCCTTGCTCTAGTCAAAAATGAGGAGGAAATGAATGAATAAAAGCTGCTTGAAGTGAAAGCTGATCTTGAATCAGTTTTGTCTGCATATTTTTTTTCGTTTTTCAAACAACACTATGGACAAAGTAATGGTAATGGGCAAAACTGACCCTAGACCAGTATTGTGCTACTAAACTGCATATTCACTATCCTCAGGTCTGGGATAGGTGCTAGTCTGTTGTGCCATATACAGAACACTGGTACTGCACTCCAACTTTGCTAATCATGACAATGCCTGTGATATTATGGCATAGTGCTTAAAATGATGAAAAAGGTTTGCAATATGTTTTAAAATGTTGCAAAGACTACTTAAATCTTATAAGATGTAGTTGGTTTTAGATGTAGAAGAAAATGTTATTTTTTTTATAAAAGTAAGCACTACATTATTCTACCTTGGTCAAACTGCTGTCAAACATACTGTACACACAACCAGTAAATTCCAGACAACTTTAAGGTTTTGCAAATTTTTAAAACAAAGTTGATTATTGATTTTTAGATGTAAACAATTTTGACTTGATTGTAAATTGTATTAACCAAAGTTAACATGATAACATCCACTATTTAATCATAAAACATGTTCTTAAATATAAAAAGTTATTTTGATGGAAATGATTGTGGTTTTCTGAAGTTCAGTTCATGATAAACTGATATGAAGTAGTTTGTTTTAATGTGTCACATTTTGTGTGTCGTATGCTGTAATGTGTGAGATCTGTAATTACTTCAAGCACCCACTTAACACCCAGTTCTTCTAATATCAGTGAGAGAAAAAAAAACGCACTACAACATAGAGTGCTTACTTACTTTTTTCATATTTGAAGGACAGCTGTTGACTGATTTGATTTGCTTAATCAGTAATAACTGAGACAATATTAGGTGTCAGCTGTTGAGTGTACCGATTAAGCAGCGGTATCGTTTGTTACCGTTTGAATTAAATATGTGTAAGAACTGTGTGAACGAGATATTATAAAGGAAATGGTTCAGAGCAACAATGTTAACTAACTATTGAAATTAGTAGTCAATAACACATTTCCATGAATATATGCCCAAAACTTCTCAGCCTATTCAAACCACCCTAAGGTTTTCATTAAGGTCACGCATACTTGTTAATGTGGTTTATGGCTCTGTATGACTTCCTGTGGACAATAAAGACAAAATGTCTGTGTGTAGCTCAAAGGCAGGGGCAGACAATTTAGTTTTTGGTTCTTTTTTGCAAGTAATCTGACTGACTGTAGCTCTTGTGCAAAACTAAAGCAAAATCTGGACACCAAACATATTGGCTGATAATCTAAATCTGAAATATTTGGAAAATTATGTAATTTTTACTTTTTAATTATAGCGGGTATTTTACCCTCTTATTTTGCCACACCTTAAAAAATAAAGGTAACATGATGAACTCAGTTGAGTGTTTTTCTGTGTATTTTCTGAACTATAAATATAGGCCAGGCTCAACTTCATATGTGGGTTTTCCTTCATTTGATGGCTGAATGAAATGCTTTGTTGGAAGTGTATTTGTGTGCTCCATCTGGGATCATAAATGTGCATGGATGGCAGAAGGCTCCCCCAGGTGAGGAAGTGTCTCTCTCTCATTTGCAGCTGAGATCAGATCAGTGCTGGTAACACGTATCCGCGCCCTGCTGTGTCTCTTAGCGTTTCCTTCTCCATTCTCATGCTGATGGAGCCGTTCAGGGCCTCGGAGCAGTCCACCTGAGGCGCAGCGGGGAGCTCAGCCACGGCCATTTCCATGGCCAGAGCCACCGCCTGCGGGCCAAGCCGCTCAGCGAATGCCATCAGGGGGCGCTGTTGAGAAGCGCGCAGTGCTGATTAACAAACAGGCTGAAAGTTCATTCAAACATCATTTATCCCAATGAATTTATGGTTTAAGAACTAAACAGTAACAAAAAGGAGTGGAAGACAATGTGTTTATGTGGAATAGTATAACTGGGGTTACATAAGGTTTGTAAATGGAACAGAAACACAGACACATTGAGCCTGTTAGTAGATTTGAACACTTTCTGAATTCAGTCACGAAATTAACAAACACTTAAAGAAAATGACCAAATAAAATGTACAATTTTATTCATCATATTTTTATAAACATATACATGTATACTATTTATTATTGTACAGTTTTAAAATATATAATACACAATGTAATGATATGAAAGAATAAAACAAAAAAAATTATGGATATAATAAACAAGTTATGACACATTTAATGTTATTAATGTGTTATTAATGAGTGTTAAATTAATCAATTAAATAGGTGTGCTCTAAAATGAGCACATAATGCCAAATCTATGCCTGTTTAATATAGAGCTTGTTTATTTATTTTTATTTTATTCAGAACATTTAAAAATGATTTTTTTTTTGTCTGTGTTCGCAATTGACTCAATCTGAAATGCTGTATATGTAACAATACTGAATGTGAACAGTAATGGGAGGTGAATAATGCAAATTGTTTATTTTTCTTGCTGTGTTGAGTATTAAAAGATATTAAAAACTAGGTACCATGACTAGCATGATAAAATAAAAATGTAACAATTAAAAAAGATAATAATATAATTATTATAATATAATTGTGAAACCCAATTAAACTAACTAACAAATGAACATTACAGTTATACCCGACTTTCCTTTGTGATTGCAGTGGAAAATGAAATGGGTGTGCTTTCTATGTTAGAGCAGGTCACAAGCCCCCCAACACCTGAAAAGAGCTGTGACTCCCTGCTGTGGCTCTGGGATCCTATTGGCCGTACTGCTGCAGGCCGGGCTCTTGAAGCCTCATAAATAGGCCCCTACCTCCACAATCCTGATAGACCACCCACCACTGAGCCAACGCACCACACACGCTAAGAAGGAGCCTGTGTCCACTATTGGCCTGAGGAATCATGATCCTCTCTGCAGAGGAAGCAGCCCAATTCTCATCTGAGGAAGAGACAGGCATGGCTACAGAAGACTTAACTGGGGTTTTCATGGAGGTCTCATCAATGGAGTCCAACATGGAAGGAGGCAGCTCTGAAGAGGAATCCTCTGCTGAAAGTGAGAGCAGTTTTGGCTCAGAGAGCCCAAATTCAGCCTCACCAACTTCAGGCCAAAGTCCAGCAGCAAGCCAGCAGAGGAACAGCTCCATCAAGCCTCCATATTCATACATCGCCCTGATCACCATGGCCATCCTGCAGAGCCCAATGAAGAAACTGACCCTGAGTGGTATTTGCCACTTCATCAGCGACAAGTTCCCTTATTACAGGGCTAAATTCCCAGCTTGGCAGAACTCCATCAGGCACAATCTGTCACTCAATGACTGTTTCATCAAGATCCCAAGGGAGCCAGGTAATCCAGGGAAGGGCAACTACTGGTCCCTGGACCCCGCTTCAGAGGACATGTTTGACAACGGCAGCTTCCTGCGCAGAAGGAAGCGATTTAAGAGGAGTCAGCCAGAATACTCCAAAGAAGGACTTTTACTCTACCCAAACATTGGTTATCGGCCATATGGGAGACCTTACTGCATGCCTGGACGAGTATTAACACATGCTACTCCCCTCGGATACATGCCAGCCCAAGATACCATGGTTGTGCCAACTCCAGAAAGCATTGTCATGTCAGCCCAAGATGGTATGGTCATGCCACCACCATGTTTTCAGTATCAGAATGGCAGCATCAAGGCCGCAGAAGTTCAGCTCAGATTCCTTGAGCAAAGACCTGAAGGCCAACCTCAGAAGTGCTCTTTCAGTATCGATAGCATCATGGCTAAATCCAGCCCTACAGGACACAAACCCTCCCTCCATCAACTTCCAACCGAGTACCTCTGTCCAAGGCCACCTCCAGCTTGTGTGGTTCCACATTGGCTCCCTGGAGCCAGGACTCCTTTTGCACTGACCACGGTGCCATTTGCAGAAACACTCCGGGTGGCTTACACCTAACTAGACTGCTGAAAATGTGCATTCTATTGTTATTGTGACATTTGCAAATGCAATTTAAAAACTGTGTTGTTTGTTTAATGAAATATGTCTAAATCACAGTTTTAATGTAAATATATATATATGTGATGTTAATATATGAGTGTATTAAGTTTTGCAATGAATTTAAATAGTTAAAATGGATATTGTGTTTCCTTTTAAAATAAATGTGACTATTATATTATTTTAAAAAGTCAAATGTGGTTGAGTTGTTTCCTGGTAGTGCACTTCTTTTACCATTAAATTTATTTGTGTTGACAAAAAATACAACAAATATACAATCATCAAGATTTTAGCATGAGATTTGATATACATTAGTGTTTAATATGTTGCTGCAAATTGCAATACTAGGTTAATGTAGATTAACTATTAAACAACACCACAAACAGTACATTTAAAAGTTATATAGTTTAATTCTTTATTGCCCGATTTTGCAATTTTAGAGATTTGATGTCCACATTTGAATGACTTGGATCTTAAACTTGTTATAACATTTTTGATGATTATAGCTTCATATCATTCTGGACACATTTAACAGGTCTTCGTTTTAGCCTCCTACTAATTATTTGAAAGCAATGAAGGTGCACAAATAAATTCTGAATCCATTTTGCTTTTGGTGACTCCAAACCTTTGAACAGTAGTATTTTGGCCAGATTTTTAGGAGTGAAATCTTCCCGTATACAAGTTGATTCCAGTTCCAAGACAGGCACATGCCTTTAAAACGCTTTAGCTGTTATTGTAGTGACCACACGAGGGCGCAAAAGCTGTATGAGTTAAAGCTGAAAGAGTTAAAGCGCGTCTAAAAAGGGTTGAAAGCAAGGCCTGCTGTAACTGCAGATCTGTATTACACCCATGTTAACACACAGATTAAAAATCAATCCATCAACATTTAGTAAATCATTTCCACGTTAATACAATATAAAAATAAAATAGTGTTTCGTTTTATGATATTTCAGAAAAATGGGAATGATATTGATTTGAATTATATGATCATATTGAGAAACATACACTAGAATTTCTTTACAATGGTAGAGATGCAAGCCAGGTATCAACATGCCTAGAATACAAATACAGCCATGTGATTTACTATCTAATATATATATATATATATATATATATATATATATATATATATATATATATATATATATATATATATATGCAATACTAGTACTAATGTAGGTTTATTAACACAATTATAATAAGTGATGAATAATGTTGGAACATAAATATTACTCCCCTTTAAACTCATTTAAGTGTAATCTGTCCCATTAAAGTTTACTACACAAACGAAATAAGAAAACTGGCTTCTGCTCTTTTCTTTGTCTGGGGGCTGCAGGTGGGAGACCGTGCGCCTGAGTAAATAGAGCCACGGTCAGCAGAGGCACACACACACGCGCACACACGCGCACACACACACACACACACCCCTATCCCTAGCTATTTCTGTCAGGGGCGATGACTGAATGAGTTCTGTAGCCCTCCCTGATTCTCCTCCCTGACACAGCTCAACAAACCGGGAGCTGCACACACACACACACACACACACACACACACACACACACACACACACACACACACCCCAGCTTGTCCATCTCCACGCTTCCAGTTTAAAGACGGGCCACTTTTAGCGTGCTCTCTCGCCGCTCGTGCACATGCGCGCGCGCGCCGCGCTGTTTGGGGTCTAGGTGAGAACGCAGCGGACAGGTCAGTTATCCACTAACTGCAGTTCTTGAAGCAATGGAGACCAACCCTATACCTGTACTGACCGTCCAGACGAGCCCTTTCGATGACCAGAGACCCGGGACTAACGGCCTGAGGAAGAAGACGGCTGTTTTCGAGAGTAAGAAGAACTATCTCCAGAACTACATCCAGAGCGTGCTGTCCTCCATCGACCTGAGGGACCGCCAGGGATGCACCATGGTGGTGGGCAGCGATGGGAGATACTTCAGCCGAGCTGCAATCGAGGTCATTGTACAGATGGCAGCTGCTAATGGGGTAAGAACACAGGACCGTCTCATGAGAAGGTTCTAACACTTAAAACTCCTTCTGAAGGTCTGCTTCTCACACTGCGTTCTTTAATGCAGCCTGTCAGAAGCTGTATCAGTTCATATGCAGGTATGGATGGGGATGTTAGTTAAATCTCCCTTGATGAGCTAGAGTAAATGATACAGTTGGTACTGACCTAAGGTACTCTTGGACTAAACTAATATAAGAGTAAGTTTTGATCTCAGAGCCAACTGTCAACTAAAGAAGAGGGACTTCTTATGCAGATCTCCTTCACAGCCCTTTAGATGTAATGCTTGATCGTCATGTCTGATGAGGAACAAGATGCACATTTGGCACCAAGGCCGATGGCCGCTGTATTTTATCCCTGATTTGCTAATTTTTCTATCAGTATATAAAATATCCCATAAACCACATCTTTTGATCACTTGACAGATCGATCACTTCCTAGAAGTGCCATTTACCAAACCCACGATCACATTGGAGGGTGAAGACAAGCACATGCCTCCTCTAATACATGTGAAACCAACAGCCTCTTCTCACAATCACATCACTGCTGGGTAGAGGAATGTGTCAGGTCCCCACCTCCGATACAACAGCTAACAGATGCCTGTGCCAATCAGCATTGCACTGGGTGTAATGGGGAGAGAGCGCCATCTACACACCCAAAGAGAGCATGGCCAATTTTGCTCCCTCTGTCTCCGGCTGCTGATGTCCTTGGATCATAGTGCTATCACATTAGACCGCTGAGCCACTTGGAGCCTCATATTTCATATCTTTACAGTCACATCTACAAATGTTTCTGAGATGTGTACATATTCAGCTACATTTCAATGTACAAAAATGGATAAAATATGAGTTCAGTGAGTTAGTTCGCCTATATTTGTCTTTTTCATGCCTTTAGAGGAAAACATCTCCGAAAATGGGAGCATAATTGACCTTTAATCTTCTGTTTGGCAGCAGATCTGACTGACAATGATCACATAGTTGGAAAGGGTTCTAGGAAAGTGCATATTTTTCTGCTTGTCCAGCTAAGAGCATCATGTCTTATCTGCCGTGCCATCCCTCCATAAGCCCTTTCCTGCCCACGCGTTGCTTCCCTCTGGTTAACCTCCCCAGTCAGGCCAGCAGCAGGGGGAAACCCAGAAAGATGGCTCAGGGCCAAGCCACTTTACCCCTTTGCCACAGCCCCTGAAAACATGTTCATTTGGTCAGTGTTGAAAGTGTGAAGTTTAGTCAGAGCATTTCAGTCCAAGTACAGTATAATCTCATTTATCATTTGTCAATCATGAATATCAGTGCTTTGTATATGTCGCATGTGTTACCTTTCCACAGTGACTGTTTACAACATTACCCCCCCCCCCCCCCCCAAAAAACAAAAACAAAAACAAAACAAAAACCCACACTCTGTCACACACATATAAACTCTCTAAGTCTCAGGGGCATGTAGCATTCAGTCTGTGATTTCCTCAGCTCTGTGTGTATCCAGAACCAACACCTTATAAGGATACACTGCTCAAAGAGTTTGGTGAAATACTCTTCATGCTCCCCAGGCCCAAATCGAGCCAGTAATAGGCAGCAAGCTAAGCATTTATCCTAATGAATAGCAGATTAGTTTAGTACAACAGCACTAGAAGAAGCAGAAGAGTGACAGCATGCTGGGTCATCCTTAAAAATGCCTGTGTGAAATAGCAGATAATTCACTATTTTTAGAAAGTGTCAGATCCTGAAAAGCTCACTGAGTCAGTGAATTGCTTTTATGTCCAGCCTGCTGCAGTCAAATGCCTCGTCCGAGCCACAGAGTCTTTGGAAATGTGGAATCAAGCAGCCGTACTGAATGATTCATACCTAGAAAAGATAGCAGTGAACAGACCTTTGACTAAAATAAGTTCTTGGAGAATGTGCTTCAAAGCAGCTGACCGGAGGTCAGGTCTCTCTGGTTACAGACAAAAGTGTTGTTACTCTGTTCTATGTAAAACACTTTTCTCAGGTCAGTTTAATCCCAGAATGAGAGCCAGTATGTTTCAGGGGGATGTGGTTGTCGCTTTGGTATGTAACAGTAGCTGCGACTGGCGCCTCTGAAGGTTGCAGGTTTACAATCCTACCTCCAGACCCAGTTATGCTTGCTATGATAACCTCTGCATGCCAGGCCAGTAGCCCCGTACTCACAGCTTTAGATTACTCAGGGTCATCCACTCCAGTCCAGTCCATTCCATTGTGTCTCAGCTACCTAATAGGACTTCTCTTATATCATTATTGGCCTGTTAATTCACTGGATATTAAGATGTGTTAGGGAGCCCCATCAACATTGAACAATATAAACCTTTTGTGGATTGAAATCCATATCTATCAGACCACTCATTCTAGCGAGTCATTTCAAATTGATGGGTGTCTGTTCTATTGAACAGCCAGTTCTAGGCCTCTTTTTGTTGTAATGTAATTAGATGCATTGATTAGTTAAGCCTATGATAATAATTGTGTTCTTAATTGTATATTAAAAATCTATAACTTATGACATCTGTTACACAGATAGGACGACTGGTGATTGGACACAATGGCATCCTCTCCACGCCGGCAGTATCCTGTATCATCCGAAAAATAAAAGCCATCGGTGGAATCATTCTGACTGCGAGTCACAACCCTGGAGGTCCTGCTGGAGACTTTGGCATCAAATTTAATATATCTAATGGCGGTGAGAAAGCATGATCCTGTACATATTGTATGAACCTTTCTTAAAATCTCACATAAGTAGTAAACTTAGTAACTAACCCAGCACCTCTGCTGATGTGTTGTATATGCTTCCTCTGGGACTCCCGTCCACAGTAAATGTGTTGGTCTAACTCTAATACTGTATGTCACAAACAAGCTTTTGAGAGTGTAAGAGTTACATGAATCATAGTAACATATTTGAATGAGTCAAAACAGTGTCTTGAGAGCTTTGAGCTGTCATTAAGAAATATATCTATATCTCTCTATATCTATATCTATATCTATATCTAGTAACAATAATGGTTAGGAAAAAAATCAAGGAAACCCATGTAATGGTTTAGTTGATGATAATAAACTATTAGACCAATAGACCAAATGGACAATTTACAGCTGAAATATGTGCACTTACATTATTAAGTCACCTTCTGATTATTGCAATTAATTTTTTTGCAGGCCCCTCTACAGACACAGTGATGGACAGGATCTACCAAGTAAGCCGTACTCTGGAGGAGTATGCCATCTGCCCTGACTTACACATCGACCTGTCTCGTCTGGGACGCCAGGACTTTGACCTGGAGAACAAATTCAAGCCTTTTCGGGGTTTGCTTTCCAAAATACTTCCAGCTTAAGATGTTTATTAGATTTAGATATGAATAAATGTTGTAAGATTGTAAAGACTGTATCTCTTTTTTTCAGTTGAAATTGTGGATTCAGTTGAGATCTACCTGAACATGTTACGTGGGATCTTTGATTTTGGTGCTATCAAGAGCCTGCTCACAGGTCCAGAACAGCTGAAGATCCGAATTGATGCAATGAATGGAGGTAAGAACCTTCTCAGAGCCAACCGTAATGCTGTTCTTCAAACATGACTTTTATTATAAACTTTTAAATCATGGATGAATGCCATTTCAATATACAGTGTTATCACCAGAATACCCTTGAACTAATATGAAGCCCATTGGTGTGTGTTATTCCAGTGATGGGGCCTTATGTCAGGAAGATTTTGTGTGATGAGCTTGGGGCGCCAGCAAACTCTGCAGTTAACTGTGTTCCTCTGGAGGATTTTGGGGGCCAGTACCCTAACCCCAACCCTACATTTGCTGTGTCACTGATGGATTCCATGAAAGGTGGAGAGTTTGGTTTTGGTGCTGCATTTGATGCAGATGGGGTGAGTATTGTTGAACATCTGATGCTGAAGTAGTTTCGTAATTGCTGAAAAAGATATTAACAACAGATTTATGAAGCACATTTGCATGTTTTTCTTGTTATCAAAAAGACATTACAGCACTAGCCAACACCACTAAACTGCATTGTAGCTTGATCATTGCCAGCTCTCACTAGCTGTGTTAGCTGATTTCCAGCTTTTTCAATGAAACGGCTGAGTGTTATTTGATTAGAAGGCGCTGTTCATTTTGTGTCATTCCTTTGAGTTTTATAGTGGAAAGTCTAGCATTGTTGCCTGGAATTTTGGAGTATATGACATATATATATATATATATATATATATAACAGAGATAAGGAAAAATTTTGGATAATAGGCACAGATGAATTGTATGACAATCTCATAGTTTTTTTTTTATATTTTTCAAATCTGCCTCCCTGATAGTATCACTAAAAACAATATGTAAAACAGTTGGACTCTTTCATTATTCCTGTATTTCAAATATGAGCTGAAGAATTTCCCGGGTCCTTTGTGTGCAGGATCGTTGTATGGTCCTTGGTCAGAATGGATTCTTTGTGAACCCTTCCGATTCACTGGCAGTGATGGCTGCCAACTTGTCCTGCATCCCCTATTTCAGGCAAGTTGGCATCCGTGGTTTTGCCCGCAGCATGCCCACCAGCACAGCTCTGGACAGGTGAGAAAGACTTACACACTCAACTGCAGGTTTGCACCTCTTTAGTTCCTAATACATCTGACAACATTTACAATTACATTTATGACTCTGATCCAGAGTCACTTACATTTCAGTCATGTTTCATGATTTTCCAGCTGGAGAATCAAACACTAGTCTGGGAATACCTTATGCTGTACCAACAACCCACAAAATATTAGTCCTCTTATGGACATGCAGATCATGTCTATATCACAATATAGACATGATGTGCACATCCATTAGACATCTAATGTTTAGTGGGATACTGATACCTGAAGGATAAGACTGATTGACAGTGACCTCTACCAAAACCTTGGAACATTCTAAAAATATGCTGTTCTAAATTATTTGTTTAGAAGTCATACATAAGAACATTAGTATTCACATAGGCTTCACCTAGCATATATTCAGCACAGTAGACTCAGCTGGCTTTAGTTCATGCATGTGGGTAGATGTAGGAATGTAGTTACCATCACACCTCCCCCAGGAAGAACAGTTGTTGAGTTACATCTTTCACTCAGGCTCTTCTGAGCCTCCTATTCTCAACTCAGCAGGGAGGAAGAGCAATGGATGAAAACTAATGCCAGAAACCGATACACTGAAGCTGCCAGTTTGTTTGAATGAATGAAAAGAACATTTAATTTAGTCAGATGTGTTTTGCAAGTATAAGTCATAGGAAGGTGCCTCCACGAGGATAAACCCTGGTAACGTGTAATATTTTACAGTATTTGTCAGAAACCAGGTATTGAGGAGTACTGATGGTCTGAATTCTGCTACTGTTATGAGACCAAAAGCAGAACCTTCTTAACATCAAAAATAATTTGACTGACATTTCAAGCTGCTGTTGATTGACTGATTGATTGCTGTGACCCAGCAGATTGGGGTATTCTGATCCAGAATTTTAGGTCAATATTAGGTCAATATTACTATGTAATATTACTAATTTAAATACTATGTAACAACATTTCTCAGTTAACAGCACAAAAGTTTGGATTGTGTTTTAATTATGGTTGCACATTGCAAACCAACACAACTAGCATATAAACTATTTTGCAACATCATTGCTCCCACTGGTTGCTATGGTATCCACGTTGGTTTTCAATGCACAGCTGTAATCAAAACACAACCAAAACTTTGGTACTGTAGATCCAACAATGCAGTTAAATGACTTAACATAGCATCTGCTGGGTCAAATCAACCCAATGCAACCTAACTTCAAAAACTTTCCACCTCTAGTTGAGACCTATCCATTGTATCTGTTTCCAGGTTGGTTTAGGGAATGGCAGACCTTTGTGTTTAAAATTGCTTTCTAATCTGGCAAATTTACTGGAATAACTGATGTGCTGTGAGATAAGGGAGGATCCCCTTAGGGTCTTTTTTTCCAGAGTACAGTTTCTAAAAGCCCTCCCTGTCTTCACTGAGTTCACTGTAGTTAGAGATCTGTAGAGTCAACCAGAGGGTTTCTGGAGGGCAGTAGAAAAAGGGATGGGTTGAGAAGACATGGAGTGGGGGACTCACGCTCTATGAATAACAAAATTAGCTCATTCCCGCACTCCTCCACACACCACTCACCACACTAAAAATAACTCTGAGCTCCATCACCCAAAAGACCAGCTTATGTAATGTTACACAGTTCCTAGCTGAAAGGAATTGATGTGATTTGAGGGGCATTAGCATATTCTTGATTGAGCTTTGTTGAATATTAAGCATCCAAACCAAAGATCTGAGGAGAATGGTGTATGTGTACAATATGGGAACAGGGCACCATGTTCCATCAGCTGCAGTTTTATTTGCTCTAATGTCCATTGACCCACTTTCTGCCTCATACAAAAGTTTGGCATGTCCACTGATCTTACAGGAAACTGGCTGTAACGGAAGAATGTGACACCCTTATTAACGCTGGCAGACAAATGGGAAGTGATCTTATTCCTAGCCGCCCACTCTGATCATATGCTAAAGAATTCCCTCCCATGGAACTCCTTGCTTATTTTTAATGACTCATGGTATGGTTCTTTGAGGTACTTTTTTAAGTTTTAAAACCGGATTCTGGAAAATCATAAATTTCTCAAAATGTGGGAAATTTAAAGAACATTCTTTGCATACACTTAAATGTAATGTCACCTTACTTCAGGTTTGTAAAGTAGACATTGACATGAATAGTGAGAGTTCTTTATGTTGTAAAAATGTACAGATCAGCATGATTATGCTGTACATTCTAACATTTAGACATTCTAAGTTTAGGGTGAATCCCAGTGAAAACTATTCATTCTCATGAAAGTAATTTAATTCCTTTAAACTACAAGGGCCTGTATGTGAGCCCATTCTTCACTCTCATATCTACATCATTCCTTTGGGATCTATAAAGTATTTCTAATCTGTTCTGATCTATTCTACAAAATACAAATGCTGGAAACAACCCAGGGCTGGGTCAGTATTAGCCTAACACAGCGTTGGGCAGTTTTAACCCAGTAGATTGTTTTTTTTCTGACCCAGGATTTCTGATCAACCATTTAACAAAGGGCATTTCCAGAATGCATAGAAACCAGGGGCTAGGCCCATGGGGGGATTCCTTTGATGAGGGTGAAGGGAGCCCAGGACTGGCGATGCCCTTGCATTTAACCTAAATGTAAAATAATTTTAGCTACATTGCTGGGTTTAAAAACTTTGGGCTGTGTTTTGATTATGGTTGTGCATTACAAACCAACTTGGATACCATAGGAACCACTTAGCAACCACTTAACAACTTCATAGAAACCAACTAGGTAGTTGCAATGGTGATGCAACTTGTTTGCTATGGTATACTAGATGGTTCTTTTTATGTTGCTTAGTGGTCACTAAGTGGTTGATATAGTACCATAGATGGCTGTTATGCGATTGCCAATTGGTTGCTTGGTAGTTGCTATGGTGTTACTATGTGGTTGCTGTAGTCTTGTTAGGTGGTTCCTATGGTGCTGCTGAGTGGTTGCTATGGTGTGTTGAGTTTTTGCTGTAGTGATGCTGGGTGATTGCCAACTAATTGCTAAAGCCAGGGTTAATTGCAAGATTTGTACCTCAATTTAAGCCCTGGCCAGGTCTGTGCTGGTTGGCTTTAGTCTGCAGATATTTTCATTAGAGAATCAAGTAGTGTGTTAGGGACACACACTCTGATTATTTGCCTCTTGATCACCCTTCAGACATGTCTGAGAATACCAAACATTTCTTTTGTCCTGACTCTGAGGGTAACCTAGCAGTGTAAACTGGTCAGCAATTGAACATCTCTGGAGATATCTAAAAATGGCCATCCCCATCCAGTCTGATGGAGCTCGAGAGGTTCTGCAAAGAAGAATGGGAGAAACGTCCCAAAAAAGGAATGCCAAGCTTGTAGCATCATACTTAAAAAGACTTGAGGCTGCAATTGCTGACAAATGTGCTTCAACAATATAGTGAGCAAATGCTGTGAATACTTATGTACACGTTATATTTTTGTGTTTTATTTTATTTTATAAATTTGCAAACAAACTTTTCTCACTTTGTCATCCAGGATATGGTATTGTATATAGAATATTGAGGGAAAATTCATTTTGAAATAAGGCAAAAATAAGACATGAAGACTTTCTGGATGCACTGTAATTAGAAGGTTTAGTACTGTTGATATTGTTGTGTGATATTACTGTGCAAAGTATGGTAGTAATGTTGTGCAGTACAAACATTGTACAAAGGATAGCCTCCAGATACCTCCACTGCTTTTTCTCACCCATGACCTCAAAAATGTTTTTCACATTTTTAGCATAATGAGTCGGAGCAAATAACTGCACAATGACTGAAGAAAACCAAGTTGTATTTGCATGTTGTATTTCCATGTTTAATCCTCTAGGTAAAATTTTAAAGGTAATATTTGGGGTGTGTTTGTTTCATTTTAGCAGCAGGTTGAGGTCATTTAGTGTGTGATTCCTTGTCATTTATTGTGCGTTGGATATTTTTTCAGTCCCCATACAAATCGGCAAAACACAGTCAGAAAGTCTGAGATAGCCAGTCTTTTCTGGTGGTTGCTGTGGTATCTAAATTGGCTTGCAATGCACAACTATCATCGAAACACACCCCAAACTTTCTTTTAACCCAGCAATGCAGTTAAAACTACATAGCATTTAGGTTGTATACTTGGTCTAAATTCTTGGTGCGATATAACAACCCAGTCTGCCAAACTCCTTTTTGTATAATACTTAATATCAGATCCAAAGATTAGTAAATGAAAATGCGCCTACAGTGATCAGCTCAGGAAAGCTGGCTATAATTTTAGGAACATGGACTCAGGGTGCCTAAAACCTCAGACTGGCTCTCCTGGGGATGTGGTCTATCCTGGAGCTGTGATTTCTTGTGTGTGATAATGGCTGAGCGATCCCTCGTGCTTTTCTATTCTGTTGGAAGGAGAATGTTTTTTAATAAAAGTGGGCTTATTTTTTCTCAGCGTTCACAAAAGGTGTCCTGTTTCTATTCTGACGTCAAATTTTCCAAGGGAGCCAGACTTCTTCATTTCAGCCTTCAGAGCTCTCTTCAAACAGAAGTTGATCCAGCAATTTATTGAAATCAGCTTCTGGGGTTCAGGAACTTGGAGGGTCAGCATTGTCCACTAGGGTCTGGACTGTGTGTGTGTGTCTGCATGTGTGTGTGTGTGTGTGTGTGTGTGTGTGTGTGTGTGTGTGTGTGTGTCTGTGTGTGTTCCTGTGTGTGTGTCTGTGTCTGTGTGAGTGTGTGTGTGTGTGTGTGTGTGTGTGTGTGTGTGTGTGTGTGTGTGTGTGTGTGTGTGTGTGTGTATGCTTGCGTGCATGCGTGTGTGCATGCATGTGTGTGTAACTAGACAGTTCCTGTTGTTAATCCCAAGTGGGATGTTGCTGTGTCCTTGAATAAGACACTTTAAATCGAGTTATACCAGAGATGTGCTGCTAATCCTGTTCTGGTTGCAAAAAAACAGTCATGTAACCCCCACAGAATGATTTCATTTAGTTGAAATGATATTGTTCACATGAAACAAATATGTACCATTTTATGTATTTTAATGAGAGCATGAACTCTTGATTGTGTGGTTTCTGGCTTTTATCGGTCTACTAAACTGTTAACAGTGTCCAGACCCACTATTTTTTTTTTGAAGATTATACTCCTCATTCTTGTGTTTGACAAATGATTTTGTTTTGTGGGTGTAATCAGGGTGCACTGTAACCAGATTTCTTGCCTCATTTGCTAGAAAATTGAGATTGATTACATCTTGGTCTGCTTACACTGTTCTATGTAAAGCTACTACTGACGTACCGTATTTTCCGGACTATAAGCCGCTACTTTTTTTCCCACGCTTTAAACCATATGGCTTATAATGAGGTGCAGATTTTCTTCTTATATATGTATTTTCCAGGGTTTTTTTAAACTTTGCTGGTGCAGCTTATATTCTGGTGCGGCTTATAGTCAGGAAAATACGGTAATCATCACTGTACTTGTATGTAAATGTTGTTGATTTTAGTTACAGGGTGATGATATGGCAACTTTCATATCAGGTTTGCTTTGGATCAAATCAAAGTTCATACTGTTGACCTCCTGGCAAAATGTCTTCAAGGGTCCTTGAACTTCTCTCATTTTGAGAAACATTAATCTAGAAAATATTTGTGATTGACTGCTGTAGTACTTTGTGATTTGCTCCTACACTCTGGAGGGCCTTTCGGATTGACTGCTACAGTCTACAGAGACTTTGGGTTTGGCTGCTACAGCCTAGAGGGCCTTTAGGATTGGCTATATTTCAGAAGACATTTGTGATTGGCAAGACTAGCATACTTTTTCCTCTGAGAACCAAAACTGCTCAAATCTTGAAACGTGTCTTGCCATTTGAAACTGAATTTGATTTTTGATGTTTCCTTAGTTTTACAGATTGTTTTGGTACATGAATTTTTAAAATGTGACCACATTTCCCCCCCATTGGCTGGCGTGATAGTGCATGTGTTGTGGGTTCAATCCCAGTTCGGGTCACTGTCTGTGAGAGGTTTTACGATAATGACTAACTGACTGAAACAACCATTGTCAAAGTGGTTCTGAAAATTTTAATTATTTCATATTTCAAATTTCAGCAGTGAACCAGATTATTAATAATAAACAATTTTCCCATTTCATAGTAAAATATATGCATATCTATCTCAGAAACAGATCAAATGTAGCTCAAGACTAAGCCCATAACTTTTTGAAGTCTATGCTTAATTTGTATTTCCAAAGCCAGCTCCTAGCATGATTAATCACTGGACTGAGAGCTGGCTTGGAGCTTGCTTTGAGGAACAGAAGGTGAGTTTGTGTGTTAGTGATTCACGGTGATTCATGTTGTGTTAGTGTGTGGCCTGGATGGCCTCTCTGCTGCTGGAAGCCTTTTTAGGCACTGAACAGCCACGAGTGTAGCTGGGTGTTTAAACTCAGCTACTTAGAAGTGTGTGTTTATGCAGTGAGGATAAGTGTGAGTGCCACTGTGTGTGTGTGTGTGTGTGTGTGTGTGTGTGTGTGTGTGTGTGTGTGTGTGTGTCTGGATGTGTGCATGCATGTCTGTTTGAAGATGAATGTGTGATTGCTTGAGTGTGTGCTTAAGTGTGTGTTAGACTTAAGTGTGTGTCTGAGTACATTCTTGTGTGCACATGTTACTTTGTAGCAGGGCTTTATATTTGATAAGCTGTGTTTTATGGATATTGGTGTGTGTTTGGGGGGGTGTTATGGAAGGTGAAAATGGAGAGAGGAAGCATCTGCCTCTTTGCTGTAAATGGGTGAAGGCCTACAGTCAGACCAACAATATGTGCCTGTTTACGAGATGAACATTAGTTGAGGTCATTTTTGCTCTGTTCGGTTCAGTGGAGTTCAAGTTCGGGTTCAGTGTGTTTCAGTTGTAGTGATATAAAATGATAATATTCTCAGAAAATAAATATCTTGGTTTTACAGTGTCAGAGTATATGCTATTTCTGAAAGAAGGGCTTGGTGATATGATTGATTATGGGGGGAATTGAAAATCAAAAATTTTCAATTCAAATTTTAAGATATTTAAATATAGGAACAAAGACATTAGAAGGATTTCATGGGGTTTCCATATATCATATTGTCTATTGCTATTCAGCTCAAATACAGTGCCTCCAAGTAGTATTCAACCCCCTGCAGATTTTGCACATTCAAATTTCAGTGAAGTTAGAGCCTCCTTTGAGCTAGAGCCTTATTTGAAGTACTTCTAGGCCATTTCTGTGTCTCCATTCCTAATGAACTTTGCAAATGATGCAGAAGGAACATAGAGATATAAAGCTTTGAAAGCCATTGTGTGCAGTTGCCTGGTCACAGCTGCTGCTGAGCTCAGTTCACTGACTAAGGAGTTTCTGATTTGCATAAATAAAACCACTTTTGGGAAGGATACATTCAGTGCATGTTATGTGCTTGCATTCCACTGCTCCCAGCAACCGTCAGGCACCAGGGTTGTAGCTGTTCACTCCAGCAACTGTGTTTGTTTATTTGTTTGCTCATTTGTCAGTAGTGGCTTTTTGAAGAGGGATTATGAGAGGAGGCCATGGCAAACCCTGCTGGAATGCACATCCTCATTTTCAGGATGTTTTCTTGCACTTGGGGGCATTTGGATCCAACAAATGTTTCACAGTACATAAACGAGAACCATCTTAGGGCAATGGAAGAGGAGACCATTTCCCTCAGAAGGTTAGCAAGGCACAGAACAGTTTGTGCACTTATCTGCCTGTCTGTCAGTTTGGCTCAGTGGATCAGATTCAGTTGCTGGGAAGAGGTCCGAACCATTTAGTGAGCCTTAAAGGCATACACTGGCATTTTCTGAAACTAGTCTTTGTTCATTCCTTATCTTTATATGGTTAATTAACACATTGTCCTGTACCGAGCTGAGAAAACCTGCTGAACAAACTGTTGACAAGCCAGTGGTTTTTATAGTACTAGTGTGTTCATAGGAGTTGAATGATACACAGGAGGTAAAGGTTAAAAGATTTTGAAGTATTAATTTTCGCTCTAGCAAGACCTATTGTTTGTCCCACATTATGTTTAGTAATCAGGAAACTTAGCTCGAAAAAGTGTTTGGTCCTACTTCAGCTCTTTTTTTATCACCCAATTCTTTTAATTCTTACAGTTTGTATTATCTTCCTGTCTTACACATACTCTGGAAACACAAAACATGTCAGAGTCCTGGTGAGCAGGACTGGATGTGTTGCTTTTGTTGGCCGGAGACATACAAATAAATCGTCAACAAGAAGTCAGAGGGTCAGAAATTCTTGTTCACTGTCTCTGTGCCAGGCTTTCCATTCCAGGCTGCGTCCCTCAGCGAATAACCCCGCTTTACTCTTATTTAGTAATTCCACCCAGGAGTAAACAGCTGTGGCCCAGCTCCACTCCTTTACTGCTCCACTCTCTCACTGCTGCTCATGACCCATAATACCAAATTACAGTGCCTGAAAATAGTTATGTATGTAGCTCAGTATCCGAGCAACAAACACAGGTAATTAGTTTATTTGACCTTTTCTGATGCTTATTTAAAGCAAGTTGGGCTTAATTGAACCTAGATACAGTAAATTATTATAAATAAAATTGGTACATTAAGTTCTGGTACACCTTTGCCTATTGAAGGTGTACGGAAATACAGATATGTGTCGCAATATTAAGTTTTGAAACTTTTATTCAATGGATTAGTGCAAAGTTTGGTGGAAGGCAGTGCATCATTTATGCTATGCTTCAGAAACAAGAGCAGTAGTGAAATCAGGAGGTTGTGATTTGTCACCACTCCACTTCAATCCTAACTCATTCCAAAGGAAATGGATGTTTATTGCATGTTTATTTGAGTCCTAATCTATTGGCAGTTCTTCTCTACAGGGGCTATACAAGCTATGTATGTGCATTTGCACATTTATTCTAGCAATTTTAAGGAAATATCAATTCTCGAAAACACTTTTATTTTTAGTTAATAGTTTACATACAGCATGCCAGATGTCTTGGAATGGAGTTGCAGAGGTTCATAATGGTGTCCATCCCATGCAGCTCGAATATTCTCACTTGGTTCCTGCTGATTTTACGGTATGGGTGGAGTGTTCATAGCGTGTCCAGTAGCATTCCACACATTTTCATTCGGGGATAGGTCTGGCGATGCGTCTGTTGGAATAGCACACACATGGATTCATTGGTCATCTTTACTGTTACAGTGAGACTCATTACTGAAGATGACTCGCTACCTTCTGAGTGATACCATAACAGTCTTGCATGACACCATTGCAGGCTTTGGTGACGATGTGGTGATAAGGGCAGTCGTTGTATTGGTCTGGAGCTGCATTGTGCAGCTGTCAGCCAGTGGTACTGGCACTAACAAGGTATCTGTCATCGCTGCTCGCTGAATGTCTGCAAATCATGGCTGTCAGGCCAGACAATATCAGACAATCTGTTGGTTTTCATGGTCTCATGTTGCTGGTGCATGCCTTCTTCTATCCTGCTGCATGTGCTACACAAACAATATGCATCGCAGTATTTTGATAAGACCGTCCTGCTTCCCAGAGCCCTTTAATGCGACCCTCTCAGTCTTCCAGCTGCTTGAAATGTTTGCAAACTCTTCTCTGAGGCATACTTGACTTGTAAAGGATGACACCAACATAACAGCATGTGTCAGATTAGAAAGCATGTGCTTTCAATGGGATGACCTAATATAGTCAGTCAGGTACATAAGGCTTATGTCACATGTCACAGCCGATCATGAGACTTGAATTATTTGCATGTTTCATGATGTCAAACCGACCCACCAAGTTCCATACCTGGCAGGTTGATTCCTTCTGGGTGCATCCAATTTTGACCCATGGTGAAAGCTAGAAAATTGTACATCAACACATGGGCTACAACAGTCTCTAACCCTATACAAACAAGGAGATGTTACAAAGTATGAGTGTCCAAGAGGCTGGTGAATGTATATATAATATATATATATATATATATATATATATAATATATATATAGAGAGAGAGAGAGAGAGAGAGAGAGAGAGAGAGAGAGTTTTAAAAGCCTGTCTACTCACTTTTTAAAATGAACTGCACTGGTATAACCAGAGATCGTGACTGCATCTCTCGTGTCAGAGAGAGATATCTGCAGTTAGAGTTGGACAGCATCTTTCTTTCTTAGCAGATTGTTATTCTGCCTCATTCACTCACTCCCCCTGTTCTTCTCTTTCTCTCCCACTTCTCTCTTTCACCCATCTCCTCTCTGCATGGTTCTTACCCTGGCCTGAGCTCAAAACAAACATTAGCCAAGAGGTTAGCCTGCTTTGTTCCTGCTTCATTTACCTTATTTAGCTTTCACCTGCATTATAGTATTATTGCAAACTCAAAAGGTCAGTGTTTGGACTCTGACCAAGCATGTTATGTAAATCACAAATCTTCTGCTTTGGAAAAGGGGCCTGTAGCTTTAGCCTTTGATTATGTGATGTTCTACAGTGTACCTTTCATAAGATAGTTGCTTTTATTTGGCGCTGTTCCAATCTTATGTGTCCTGGGTTCACCAGCCTCATCATCATGTTCTTCATCTTCTTGTTTTGTTTTTTGCCTTTTTTCTTGGTTGAGAAATGTTCAGCTGCCGCGACTCTGCTCAGATCTGTTGCAGTAAAATCATGAGTATCACACTTATAGTGTCCATGTAAGTGACAAAACTGATTAATGATACAGCTTTTATTCAGAGCTGAACATAGACGAGGCCCATAGACACTCTCTCACAAATGTCTAAACAGCCAGTGTCACACAAAAACCTTGTATCTCCAAAATGGCAACTTTACAGGAGAAGGAAAAACTTCCAGTGGAAGTGGGTCAAAATAAAATGACTTTATTCCAAGCCATTTTTGAGCATTCTATTGGTCCGTTTGTCATGAAATTCTGAGACAATATGAAGAACAGTTTTCAGGTTATGTTCTATACAGAATGCTTTGGGTAGAATGTTCTGTAACAGGTTATGTTCTGTACAGGACCTTAACCACCCTGATTAAGTGTTTTAATGTTTTTTAATTATTATTTATTTACCACTAAAACGTCTTGTAAATTGTTATATAAAGAATCTTTTGAAATAGTTCAATTTATTACTAAAAAAACTATTTCTTGACTACTTTCCCTATGTATCTTGAATTATTAAAAATAAAATATGGTTGCCTGCCTTTTTGTTTTGCAGAGTGGCCAAGGCCATGAAGGTGGCTTTGTATGAAACTCCTGCTGGCTGGAGATTCTTTGGGAACTTGATGGACTCTGGCAGATGCTCCTTTTGTGGAGAGGAAAGCTTTGGAACAGGTGAGTACTGTTTTAGCAGGATTAGTTTTACCAGGGGAGGTTATGCACTTCAAAAACCTTACATACTGAAAATACTTGCCTGAAACTGTTATGTAGTTAAACAGAGTTGGAAAGAGTTATTCTGAGTAAAAAGTAAAAAGACCATTCTTTTGATGTATTGTAAGTAGGACCGGGCGATGTGGACAAAAATTAATATCCTGATATATTTTAGCTGAATGGTGATATATGAAATATGATATGATATAGGATGTGCATAATACAGTGTGAAAAAGTAGGACACCCCATGAAATTCTCTTCTATCATTTTATACTATATTTGAACATTGAAATTAAATCTTAATTTCTTCTTTATACATACTAAGTCTTTTGCCCCAAAATTTTGGGTATGTGAGAGCGCAAATGGGGGTGGAAGGAAGCAGAGTAATGGAAGAGCTGAGAGTAGGGGGGAGCAACTCAGTATGAACAATATTGCCTGAGACCAGCTCTTGTTCTGTTTATATCCTAATATTGATATGTCACACAGTTTGTTCTGTAGTTATTACTGTAAGTCTTGAGCATTGCTGTATATTTGTGCTAAACTAAAGACATGGCTCATTTAATTTTTTAACTTTTAAATTACAACATTTGACCAGTTAAAATGAATCTCCGAAAGGGCAATTCTGTTACCATGCAGACACACCCCTGGTTCACTTTCTAAGCTAGGTGAGACAAATCTAGGGTGTAAACAAAGCTCACCAGTAGCTGTGACTTCACATCTGTCAAAACAGTAGATGTTGTAGCGTCACTGATTCATTCATCATGAACTGCAGAACCTTAGACAGCTCTGGCTGTAGTGTTGGTAATGCATGTTAGTCTTCAGCCACAGTGTAAACCTCCTCCATTCTTCTGCTATAAAAGGAAGGCAGACCAGTGAATCATTTAAACTCAGAGAGAAGAAAGAGTGCTCTCTGCTTGCAGATTCAGACTCGGAAAGCTCTTTTGCTGATGAGTCATGAGAGAGCAAGATAGAGCGAATGGGGAGTTTAGTGAGAGAGAGAGAGAGAGAGAGAGAGAGAGAGAGAGAGAGCAATGCAGGGAGATGGGAGTCATCGTTTATAGAAAGCTGCAGATTGTGCTCCTCCAAATCCATATATGGCTACTGCAACTTGGTAAATCACACACGTTGAAACATTTGCATTAACTTCATCATTATTTGCCGTGTTGTTAATCACTGGCCTGTTATTGTTACGTGAGCATGAGCATGAACAAAATATCAGCATCTATGTTGCAAGTGACATCACTGATACTGTAGCAACAGCTATTTCCTAATTCTAATATGTGCCTCTGTCACCACAGGCTCAGACCACATTCGAGAGAAGGATGGCTTGTGGTCGGTGCTAGTGTGGCTGTCCATCATAGCTGTGCGTAAGCAGGGGGTGGAGGAAATAGTACGGGACCACTGGGCCAAGCTTGGCCGCAACTATTATTGTAGGTAAGGTTGGGTTTCTGTCACACTGAATGACTTTTGTGTCTTTAATACACTGATAGGAAATATGACCTATCTACACAGACTCAAAAGGTAGCCAGGTTTATAGTATCTGATACAGACTGTGGTGTAGGGCTGTCAATATTGAAATATTCATCAAGTTTTATGGACAAAACATAGCATCTAAGCCAGTTTGTCACTTGCAACAGTTACAGAAATGGAATTAGATGTTATTACTGATCACAAATCCAAGCATCCAATCCATTTCAGCTTGAATTGGATATTTTCTCTTGTCAGTATATATTCAAACATCCAACAGCTCTCTGTTAAGCAACTTAGCTCATGTCCCAGTATACCCTTTAATGTAATGTAGCTGGTTACATCAGGTGTGTTAAAGCAGGGAAAACAAAATATGATAATCATGGGGATTTTCCAGGCATAGGGCTGGGTACCAGTACTCCTGGAAAACACAGTATTCCTTCGTGGCAGTGAATAGAAACATAGTCTTTCTCTGCCTGCTCTGTTCTTTCATTGAAGAGCCTTTATTTAGCTCCCCCATGAGAGAAGACCATCAGAGCCTCTTCAGATAGCTCCTGATATTCCTTCATCCTCATATTCCCATACAAATTTCCCACAGCAGCAGTGACACAGAGTCAAAGGCCAGTGACCTGTTTACCCACCGTAGCTTATTCCACTGACAGAATGGTACGCTGTCTAGGTTGGTAAATCTGGATAAATAATTGCCCATTAAAGCCCTGGGGAGTTTTTGAAAGTATATACACCAATTTGTTTTAGTGAGTTGGTTTAAGCACATAACTCTGGGTACATCATGGGTAATATGGTTAGTAGTGTGTTCTGACTGCATCTTGTTTGTGTGTTTAAAAACAGGTTTGATTATGAAGGCGTAGATCCCAGAGCAGCGTTTTACCTCATGAGGGATCTGGAGGCTGTGATCACAGACAAGGCCTTTACCAATCAGAAATTTGCTGTGGGAAACAATGTCTACAGTGTGGAGAAAACTGACAACTTTGAATACATTGACCCAGTTGATGGCAGTGTTTCACGAAACCAGGTAAGCTTCACATCACTACTCCAACTGATCATTCGGCATCATGAAAAAATGTTATTTAATGTTATTTAAGCCTCCCAGATTTTTCAGTATGTAGTAGTTCAGGTATGTCTATTTTTTACTTGTTGACAGTCTAGAAATCTTTTTTATTCTGTCAAAATTTCATGATGAGTGAAATATTTTTCCTTTCACTTTCATTGAAAGTTAAGAAGTTTTTTTCCTTCTGGTGTAATGTTGCCATATTACAGGAACAGGGTTTTATGTGATGGCAAGAACATGTTTAACATGTAACATAACAGACAGTCCATTGCATTGTGGTCATAGACTGCTTCAATCTTTGAATCTCTCCGAACCATTATATAACATATACCACACAGTTTATTTGTATTTTATTAGTAATTTATTAGTAATTCAAATGTCAAATATACAGACACAAGTATCTTTGTAATAAGTAATAATAAACTTTATGTACTTTATCTAACTTGCTTATGCAATGTTAGCAGTGCAGTTTGTAAATTGCTATGGTGAAATTCTATTTTGAGAGATCACTTATATAAGCAAGACTGATCAATCTCAGGGGTTTATCACAACCATAGCACAATAAAAGTGCTGATGTTCACTATCAGTTGTAATAACAGTCAAGGTGTCAGACATTTTTACTTTTCACCATACACAATATAAAGTTGTTCATAAGAGTTTTTCTTGAATGTGTAACTTAATAATGGTGTTTTGACTCACACTGTTGTTGATGAAAACACTTTCTTCATTAATAAGCGTTTTATTTCATGTATGTCGATCCAACAGATCAGATACCAGGTATCGTTATCAGGCTCTTAGCACACTTATATTGTGCCATTTATTGTAGTTAGCGTTTTATTTCTTCCTGCAGAGTGGTAGAGTGTAGTAGTTTGCACATGATAACCTACTCAGTTTAACTGAAGTGCTTCATTCAGAAATAAATAACATGTAAATATCATATTAAGGTGTAGTTCATATTATACTAATTATAATTTTTTATACTTATTATTATTATTATTATTATTATTATACTAAACTTTATACAGGAGTTAGTTCCAATCATGTAACATAATGGACAGACCATGGAATGGCGGATATAGAACATTTTGGGAAGAATGTCAGTTTACATCTCTGGCAGTTGCGTGCATTCTGATGGCAGAACAACATCAGAAACACGTGGAATGAAATGGACAAGATCCACAAAATCACAGAAACATCTTATTGCTCTGCTGAATTTCAGAACTGGAATGGAAAAACAAATGGCCTCCTGACCTATTAAATGGACATACCAGATTGATGAAATCATTTGTAATTCCCACTTCTGCAGTGCTTGTTTCATATCAGCTAACTTTATTAGCCATATATTAGATGAAGATGAAAGGCCAGGTTGTATTGACATGCTTATGAGTGAGCATAAGGTTCAGTTGACCTTTTTTCTAATGCTTCTCTAATCTCAAGTCAAACAGTGACAAAGCTGTAGTACTGCGGTTAAGGTCAGAATGTTAAATGGCAGTTTCAAACACTTCAGTACACTCTCAAACACTGTATGCAATATATGTAGCCATATATTAGTCTATACAGCATGAAATAATATTTATAGCAATTAAACTCATATAGTTTTGCACACACGGGAATTTGACCTCCCCATTTTACTACATACAGTGAGCACACATGGGCGAGCGGAGGGGAAGCCCAATCCTCAGCGCCCGGGGAGCAGCTGGGGAGTTCAGTGCCTTGCTCCAGGGTACTTCAGTCATGTCCTGCCAGATCAGGGATTTGAACCTTCCAGTCACAAGGCTGATAACCTAAACACTCGGCCATAGCTCACCATTCATACATATAACTGTAACTATAACTATACTTGTGACTATAAATATTTTACACATCTAGGCAGTAGCAGCAGTAGTTCTAGTCATTTACACTGTTCTAACATTTAAATAATGAAAAAGAGTTAATATTAACCCAACCGTGTAAGTGCAGCTTGCCATTGGCATATAGCTGTTTGACCTGTTGAAAATAGACCCCATCTTGTATAGCTGTTTTATGTGCTTGTTGCTGGCATGGCAGTCCTCTTGGTATTCAAGGTCCTGGACATGACTGCAAAGTACAATATTGTTGGCATCAAGAGATGTATGTCTTATGTTTTTCTTTTGTATACATGCTGGGTCTTTCCACAAGGTATACGAAGATGTCTGGTTAGTTTCGGCCCTTAATCCACTGAACTGACAGTAAGTACATGTCAGCACAACTCCCCCACTGCCAAGAATTAACTTATTAAGGTAGGATTGCTGGTAAGCTGTTAAAATACCTGGAGAAGGTGTCTGGATGATCCATATTCCCATTTTCCTAACCTTGACACCGCTTTGTGCACTATGACTTTCTGCCCTCAGTAACACACCACCCACAAAACATATCTCTGTTTACAAGCACAAAAGGGTCTATGAACAAAAGTACAAGAAATGCAACTCCTATATTAGACGCTAATGGAAAAAGCCCTGTCAGTGGCATAAAATGACATTTTCCCTAAATAGCTCAGTGTTACGAATTTGCTAGCACTTGCTCATGGAATCAGGGAGAGCAAAATGAAGTGTGCGCAATCTGTGCACAATCAATGTTTATAGACCGGTTTTAAAGGGGTATAATTGTAGTAGTAAAAATATTTTCAGCTGTTTGTACTGGTCTTCTATTTCTCTATTTCTCCATTGCAGAAATGTGATGCATACACTTTGTTCAGCTCAATCACTTGTACAAAGGTTTGACCGGACTTTGTAAAAAACAGATGTATATACACCTATTATACGCTATTTAAAACTGGCCTGCTCTCCTGGTGATACAGACCACCCAGTGGAGAGGCTGTTGGGCAGGGTGTTATATTTGGCCTGTGAAGATGAAAGGCCAGGTTGTACTGACATGGTTTATGAGCATAAGGTTTGATTGATCTTTTTTCTAATGCTTCTCTAATCTCAAGTTAGACAGTGACAAAGCTGTGGTGCTTTAGGTTCATGACAATTTCATACTTTCAAACACTTACAGATACTGTAAGTCTTTGACCATATACATCCATTTGTTAATTAGCTGATCAGTTGGAACAGGTCTAACACACACACACACACACACACACACACACACACACCTCTGCCCCTTATTAGAATTTACCCAGCTGACTCTCTTTGTTTCATCCAGGAATGCATGGATGCCCCACCCAGTCATTCTTTGACTTTTCAACTGATAGCTCTTTTTCCAGAGACATGCATACACACACTCATTGTTGTCACCACAGACAGTTTAGTAATGGGCCTCAACTTCTGACCCCTAGACCCTTGACCTGGACACCAGACCCCACTCTGCCCCTTGTTAACATCCCAGACTGTTGGGGCGAATTGTGGCAATGACTTGAGGAGAACAAACATGGATGTTATGGGATGATTTGCTCGACAGAGTGCCATCACCAAGTCAAACAAGAGCACACACACACACTCTGCAGTCGTCCAGCCCAAATGTGCAGCCTTCTAAACACTCTGGCACATACTGTATTATTCCAACAGACATTCCACTCCCAGCGGGATTGTGTCAGCTGTCCCAGCCGTGCAGTGTGGCCGTCATTGGGGGGCCAGAGGAGAAGGACTCAGCTGTTAGAGTCAGCCACACACACACATACACACACACACACACACACACACACACACACACACACACACACACACACACACACACACACAGTGAAAAAGGGGTATTAAACATGCTGATGATACTGTGTCCAACTTGAATAATTCTGATTATTTAATCTCTCACATGGTAGTAAAGTAAGGTGGGGAGACCTGGGAAATTTCTGTGTGGAGTTTTTATGTTCTCCCTATGTTCGCGTGGGTTTCCTCCGGGTATTCCGGTTTCCCCCACAGTCCAAAGACATGTGCGGTAGGTGAATTGCTAACTCTAAAGTGGCCCTTAGTGTGTGAATGAGTGAGTGTGTGTGTGAACCCTACTATGGACTAGCGCACTGTCTAGGGTTGATTCCTGCCCTTGCGCTCAGAGTTGCCGGCTGGGCACCGGTGACCCCCCGTGACCCTATTTAGGAATAAGCGGTATAAAAAATGGATGGATGGATGGATGGATGGATGGATGTAAGTAAATAAGTTACTGCTACAGTCTGACTGTAAGGCATGTGCCATTATGCCATTGGGGCAGATGTGGCCCAAAGTTTAGAGCAGTGGGCTTGGAACTGGGTTCAATCCACTGGGTCAGTCCTCTGGATCGACAGGGAAGGGGTGTGGGGGGGATGGAGCAGTGTTTTCTCCTCCCTTAACATTCATGAAGTGCCCTTTAGCAAGACAGTGAAGTGGCCGCCCACCACTCCAGGTTGGTGTTCATAATCTACATATTGAATTTCATTGTACTGTTGTGCAATGGTGATGGAACATGCTTTCCTTACAGTGTATATATACATAATTCTAATACAAACAGTAAACAATATTGTTGTAATATAGGCGAACTAAAGTATATTTGATTATTGTATTACTTTTTTACAGAAATACTCATTTCAATATAAGAAATGACAAGATACATGTACATGTAGTGCAATGATTTTACAGTGAAATTATGATTTTCTTTATGTTCAGAACATTGTAATAATAGTGTGATGATGATGATGATGATGATGATGATGATGATGATGATGATGATGTGTGATTTTGGTCCCTGACTTAAGAAGGAAATATTTGTATCTTGTCTAGTCTCTGACAAGATTCAATTCCTGGCTCTCATTCACTTTAATATAAATCTTTCTGATGCTCCTACATATTCATGCCCGCCCACATACCTACTACTCTACTACTTGTCTTTAGTGACATCTAGTGGAGAATTATCCCAAATGCACAACAACAAGTTCTGATGTCAATTTGGACACAATTGAAATCTTCATTATTTAAAATCTTAGATTTGATATTTTGGCTCTCTGGTTTTCATTATCAACTATAAATTGATAATATGCTCAAGCAAGGTTACATGATCATGAAAGAAAAGGCATCAAAGGAAAAAGAAATTAAAGGCCTTGAAAGACACTATAAATATATTAAAGGCATTAGAACTTCCTATTAATTTTGTTTAATATGAAACAACTATTTGCAGACATGGTGGCTATATTCAACAACACTTCATGTTGACTTAAATGTCTCATGTTTGATATGAGCAGCTAGTTTGGACGTGAAGAGCATGATTTGCCTCAGTAATATTTTAAGTTTTCTTTTTTGAAACATGTTGTACCTCTTTTGGCCCAGATGTGGTTTGAGAACCTGATGATCTGATGATGAGATAAATGATTATCTCTTTTTGCTCTTTGACCTGTAGGGCCTGAGGATTATCTTCACAGACACATCCCGTATCATATTCCGGCTCAGTGGCTCTGGGGCTGGAATAGGGGCTACCATCCGCATCTACGCTGAGAGCTATGAGAGAGACCCTGAGAGACAGAGCAGAGAGACGCAGGTAGACACATTTAATGACATGAAGGATTTTCGTTTCTGTTTCATCTAACTTGCTTTTGTAATGTTAGCAGTGCAGATTGTTAATTGCAATGGTGATACTCCATTTGGCGAGATCATTTACTGTATATAAGTAAGACTGATCAATCTCAGGTTTATCACAACCATAGGACAATAAAAGTGCTGATGTTGACTATCAGTGGTAATAACAGTCTAGATGTCAGACAAGGTATCTTTTCAGCTCACACAATATAAAGTTGTTCATAAGTGTTTTTCTTGAATGTTTAACTTAATAATATTGTTATGACTCATATTGTTGTTTATATTGGTTTTCATTCATTTGCATTTTATTTAATGTATGTGGAAGCAACAGATCAGATACCAGGGATCTTTATCGGGCTGTTCAATCGCATCAAGCTATAAATAGCACACTTATATTGTGTCATTAATTGTTGTTAGCTGTTTATTTCTTCCTGCACAGTTGTAGAGTGTTTGAGTGTATCTGAGTGTTTGGCTACTGTAAACTTTGTTTGCAGTATCATGTTTGAGCATGATAACGTACTCAGGTTAACTGAAGTGCTTCATTCATATTAAGGTGTAGTGCTTATAATACTAATAATTATAACATCAGTGCTACACTTTTCAGTGTAATTACAATACCCCCAGAACTTCACAGAGCTCCTGCAGTTTGAAACATGGAGGTCTATAATGAATACGACGCCTAGCATTATTCACATACAGACAAAAACCAGATTCATCTAACCACATATAACGTTTCTAATCATGAACAGTTGAGTGTCTCTTCACCTACTGTAGCTGGGGACTTAATGAGAATTTCATGTAGACTGGGATTACTACCACTTTAAACCCACAAGGTGGCAATTTTTAGAGCTCATCTCGTCTACAAAAAATGGATCTTCTATTGCATGGCTCAAAGAACCCTTGTAGAACCTTTTTTGTGTCTTAACTTCATCTGGCAAATAATAGTGGAGAATATATTAGCATTGAAAATGGTATTAGAATGAATACCAATAAACATCAGGCCAATACATTGTAACTTTATGTCTGTTAATGTGTTTATATGAAACTAATGTTAATATTTTCAACACATAGTATTGTTAGACTTCTTATTATTGATTTGGACATCTAATACCTACTTCACCTAACAAGATGTGCTGGTGAAGAAATGTACCCATAAAGGAGAACAGGTCCCAAACTTTGATTCCTGTCTCAATAGTTATCCAGCTTATAAAAAACACTAAATATTTGTTGTATTTATCTGTATTGATGATTTTTTGTTTAATTGTCTTATATATACTGATCATAGTGTATATAATGATCATGCGGTAATACCAATTTTCTGTGGCATGTTACTGCGTGTGCAAAGACGCAATCATAAAGCGATAAAGCAGAAGATATGATTTATGGTATTCCTTTTAAGTGGAAAATATGACTGACAACATTGTCTCATTATTTCACTTTTATTTAAAAAAATCTGCACAGACTCTGCAGTCACTTATTAGTAGCTCTGCAGTAGAGTAAGATTGTTAATACAAGATTTCATTTAACTGGTTTGAATAATTGGAACACATTTTTATCCCGTAATTACCTCATAATTTATCCCATAATTACCCAGCATGTGTTTGGCATGGGCTGTCTCCAGTTCCATTTTATTGACTTTTATTAACCCAGCCAAGCCACCGGACAAATTATGGCAGCGTACTCCAAACTGATTAAAAGGCAGTCTGAGCTCCCTTTGAGTACAGTGTGACTAAGCAAAGACAGTCCTGGTGTTATGTTTATTACCTCTATGTAGGTTAAATTGAGAGTGCTTACGTAGGAGATGGATCTAAAGATAAAGATTTGCCATGATATTCTTTTTATGGTTTTATTACATTTATTTTGTTAAACGGAGAGTGCTTGTGTGTGAAGATAAAGATGTGCCATGGGTGTTTCTCAATACCAAGAACGCAAAAAATGGACTTCTGATTTACCTTGCATGAAGGAACTTGCAAGAACACAAGGGCAGAAGAACACTGAGATGTACTGAGTTGCAGCTTAGCCAAGGCTGCCACAGGAGGGTATACAAGTCCCATAGCATAAGAGACAAAACGTTGTTGTTTGTATCAGATGCATTTAAATTTGACAACTCATTTCTGACCTCATTTTAAAAGCTGACCCAGACGCACCATTTATCTTGCCATTCATTCTTGCCAGCACATCACTAACCAATGCATCCTTGGTTTTCGAGGTGGAGCAAGAAAACATCTGTGAACCCGTTCTTGGTAAATGTGTTCTTGAGTACTGGAATGCAGATTGAGTAGGGGTGGATGTCATTAGGTAAGAACATGAGGGAACATACTGAGAAATGTTCTGAAACCTACTCATGGTTCTGAAAACATAGGTCAGACCTATAACAGATAAACTATTAATGTTATTGATTTATTTATCTATTCAAATGATACTGTCATTTTGATGGTGTTTTATTTGACCAGTGTAACTGTTCTAGCCTAACTACTCATGTTACAGGTTTAGCAACCTGTGACACTTACAGACCAAATGTCAACATCACACCTGATGTTACTCAGACTAGCAGTGTCACTCAAGTGAGTGACTCAGGTCAGGACACCTGAAAATGAAGGTCAAATTACTCTTTGACAAAACATTTTTAATCACTGATAAAACCTCATGAGTAGTTTGTAGCATGCACAAAAAATGATTTGTTTGTCTTGTTCTGGCTTGTATCTCATGTTGAGTGGGGGGTTTCTCCAATTGTATCACACACAGCATAACAAACAAGCTGATTGGCTCTTTTTTTAATGTATGAATGTCAAACAACACTACAAGTTATTAAGCTCTTTTTTAAGCTGCACATTTTTCAAAAGCATTTATTTTATTTTAATATTTGTTTAATTGTTTTCAGGATTTTTTTGACATTCAATTATTCACAACATAACATGCTTATTGAACTACTAGACTACTTCAATATACCGATTAATTTTCATTAAATACCCCTGATGGTCCTTTTTCTCTAAACATGTGTGTAACTCTGTGCTTCATAACATTGCTCCAAATTGGTGCATAATAGGTGTTCTGTACAGGAATCTGTATAGGTTAATATATTTAATGTATTTAAGTATACATTATCACAGGAATACATTTAAAAAATGAAAGCCCCAGCTTTCAGAACCTCTACTGGTGGTATTACTAAAAGTCTTTATCGTATTCAACCATACATAGGGTTTCTTGGGATAAAGCAGGGCATCTTATGTCATTTAAAATAACAAATCAAAGTAAGCTGGAGCAATGCTCCAGGATTTGCAGCTCCACTATGCTCTCTCAGCCTCTACTGTCATTGGATGTTGTGCAGCCGTTCACATATCAAATCAATGGATACTTTTTGATGTTGGAAGCATTTGCTTAATGTAAAGTAACTATAAATGTCTAAACATTCCCATGTATTCATTAGTTTACTGCATATGGTGGTAATGTGAGAAAGGTCTGTAGGAGGGGAGACAAAGGGAAAGGAGATGTATTGTCCACTGTATTGTTGTTAAAAGGTTGAACTGGAGTTCTGGGTGACCTCTGATAAAATCTGAAGAATAGGCGCCCTCATAATAAACACCTGAGAGTTGTCCTGAGAAACAGGGAAGAGATGTGGAGGTGGTGAGGTGCAAAAACTTCATTACAAGGAGCAGAACAGGATGTACATGGAGTTGAATGGGAAAGATGTGCTTCAGTAGTGTCCCACATTTTAGTTAATGAGTAACTCCAATGATGTGAGCACTGGAGAACAGAGAGTTCTAACACAGGACATGGAATAATGTAAAGCCATAAATAATACCTGATCCTTTTCTTCTTGTAGGTTGTCCTGGGTCCTCTCATTGCCATTGCTCTGAAGATTTCAGACATCCATGAGCGGACAGGCCGCAGGGGTCCTACTGTGATAACCTGAGCTGGGCGCATTGATGCACACGAGGGGCCAAAGCACCAGACAGCCTTTCCTTTAGGATCTGGTCTCCACAATCTTCCTTATGGTCTTTCACATCCTAGCCACCCCTTTCCCCATCCTGCAGCCATGACTGTGTACTTCTAGCCTGCAGAACTTCTCACTGACGTATTTACACTGTTTATGTTTTTTTGCTGCTGTTTCACAGACTAAACAACATCTCTTTCTTTCCATCTCTCTTCTTCTTTTTCTTCACCCTGCCTTTACTTCAATGTGGCCCTAGTCTCTTTCTCCTTCTTTGCCTCTAAGGCTTGACATCTGTTGCACACATGTATGTGAACCACTAAAGAATCCTAAAAGGGAGCAGAATGATTACTGTATTTTATTACCTACAATGCCTTTTTCACACTGCATTTCTGACCATGGTTTTGTTTTCTATATGGGCACCCCAGGGTTGTTTGCTGGTGTTTCAGGTTTTAGCTGAATGCTGTGAGGTGGAATGGTACACTCTATGATTTTGATGATGCATAGATATGTACTACTATTGTGCTCAAACATTTACTACACTAGCTTGTTGCTTTAGTACACATTAACATATTCTAGTATTGCATATAACCATTTACCATTGAAGACAATTTACTGCCTTAATGGCTGTGAAACCAACATGCAAATCACCTGTAATTTGGAGCTCTGGTAATGGATTTCAAGACAAGGTGTTCTCAAAGCTTTCCTTATTTCCTTGCAAGTTGAGTGGCAAAAGTATTACTTTGCTGTTCCAGAAAACCACAGAATGTGCCTTTAGAGCAGCTTCATATGAAAGTATCTCTAAAATGTTGTGGTCATTAGTGTAGATTGTAGAGTTACAGTTTTTGTGAGTGATTGTAGATTTTGTAGAGCGAATGGTGCATTCAGTAATGTGTGCACAAATACAGCCTACAGATCAGGGGTGAGTTTCCCCACAAGTAATTCGTTATTGAAACAATAGCTTCCTAAAACCTCTGTAACATGTGATCTCTGAAGTTAAAGGGTAACCTGAACTACTCATTATTCAAAAATGACTTGGGTGTGCTTTTCCTGCATTTTATACACACACACACACACACACACACACACACACACACACACACACACACACACACACCCACACCCAAGTCATTTGTATTATATATATATATATATATATATATATATATATATATAATACCAGTTATAAGAGATGTATTTTAGATTTTAATTTGTAAAATGTTATTAATATAATTCAAGCTTTTTTTAAAGGGAGAAAATTACGTGTGCAAAAATGAACCCCTTGCTGTCAGGGTTCTTCTGGAACAATGGAACAATGTGCTTTAGAAAGATGAATCCAAAGTTGAATTATTTGGGAACAATAACAGAAGACATGTTTGGCAGAAATCAAACATAGCATTTGTGTGAAATGTTTATTGTGTCAAAAGGGCTTGAGAAAAATGTAAGAGTGATGTTGAAACTGAAAGAATTCCACATGGAGGGGTGGGAAAGCTTTCTTCCACTCAGTGTTGGACACTGGTTGACACTGAAATGCCAAATTAAAGTTACAAATTGAAGAAGAAGAAGAAGAAGAAGAAGAAGAAGAGAGAAATACCAGTTATTAGGACACTGAGTGTCCTAACCTTTTCCTCCCAAGAACATTGCATTTATATATATGTCACATTTGCATCATAATTAATTACAGTTTACAAATTAAATTAAATTAATTCTGAGTGTAAATACAACACAATGCATCTACAGAGATCCTAAAAGTGTCTAAAATGTGCAGAAAAATATTTAGTTATTTAAAGTTTTCTGTAGATGTTTAAAATTTCTAATTTATAATATATGAATTTATTTTCATTTAGAAAAGGAACAATGATAAAACCAAACACCAATAAAAGTTTAAAAATGATAAGAAAGTAAAAAATATCAATATTATGATACGTTACCAAATTTTCTACAGAGAGATGTTTTTGGGGTAGAAGCAGTGCCTCATCTGTGCATTGTGTTTATGTTTTGTTTTTGTTTTTTTATTATTGCTTTTTCAAGTTTCTTGCTGTTCTTTTTTTCTTTTGTTTGTTTTTTTGTGTGTGTTAGGTTATACTCATCATTGCTCCTTTTTGGATTACAGTCAGATTACAGAATAAGTATGATAATATTGTTTTGACACATTTAAATGTGTTTCAGGTGTAATAACCAATACCAAGGTGTATTGGACTGAATTGCATCGATGTTCGACGTTCATCTGAGGACACCTTTGGGGGACGAAATCAACAAATATTTTCTTTATATAAGTTTCTTTTCTGAAGCCCTTCTTTAATTGGTTTGTCATTCACCAAGATTGTTTTTGGGAAACTCACCCCAGACAGGTTTGGTTTATATAAGGTCAAGAACTTGGTGAAGAACTAGTAAAACATGAAGTCAGTGCCATCAGTAACATGAGGGAGCAAATCCATTTGGTCACTCATGCCTAAGGGGAATGTTTTTGTTACAGCATTATAATAAACCTAGAATTATGGTTTAAATGCAATGTGTTGCCTATGAAGCATGTTTTTGTTGATTTTATAGTATAGCTTGTGTCTGCTAACACTGGTTTTCTTTTGCCAAGTCTATGTAAAGACTTCCACTACCACTTTTTTGAATGTGAAATCTTGAACTATAGAACTATCTCTCTAAAAAGCCATAATATGATATAAGTTTATGCATAACAGAATCCATCGTACAAATAGCAATGCCAAATGCCAATGTATTTAATTTTGTATCCTATGTTTTACTTAAATAAACTGTTTTGGGTGTATTGGAACTTGGTATTGAAATGTGTTTAAGACCTTATTTTTGTTTGTTTGTTTGTTTGTTTTGTTTTTTTATCAATGTATTTTAGGCCAAAACTGTCATTTGTTTTTCAAGTAACAGTAAATTCTTTATTAATAACAACATTAAAAAACAATAACTGAAATGTCAGGCTTACAAACTTTTGACCTATTGATAAAGAGACACCAACAAAGCACTTACAGATAGACACTAAAGACAGGACTCATGAAAGCAGCTATAACATAATGATACACTCCAGTGTGCTGGGGTTGAGCAGTTGACCAACTTTAGGCAGCACAGCATCACAGCATATTTGTTATTACTGGTATACATTGGTCAGTGTGCCAGATGTACGAGTGCATCTCAGGGAATTTCCAGAAACAATGTTTTGTTAGTAATTTATGTAATGAAGGTAAACTGTCACTTTATATTTATTACATTTACAGTGACATACTTCCAGGCTTTTTATTTAAATATTATACTATACTTTTCATGAGCTATAAGTCATACTGGTCAACAGTAAAACAAAATGCTGGAAATATGACACTTATTCATGAATATAATATGAGAGTTTACCTTTTAGAATGAAACTATGAGAACAAATGGACTTCTTCACACTGTTCTAATTCCCTGAGATATAGTAGATCACTCCCTTGTAAAAAAGATCATTATGCCATGACATTTTAGAAAAACAAGTGTAGAACAGCTGCACAAACTCTCATTACATTCATAGACAAAATCTGTCCTCTTCTAATCAGAGTTTCTCAACAGCATCTTTACACAAAACTGATTATTAAATGGTCCAACAAGCATTATCGTAAACACTCTCTACCATTTAAAATGATCTTAACTTTTACTTTGGAAACCAGGCTCATAAGAGTTTCCAGTGTCTTTCCTATTTGCGCCGCATCTTATTTCCTTTGTTTCGAAGCAGCTCTACCACTCAACACACTGTCCACATTTTCTTCACCGTCTGCAGGGTCCCACCCTTTCTATCCTTTAATGTACTTTTCAGTCATCATCAAAGAACTGGGCAGGTTTTCTTGATCACATCTCTCCCTGAAATCTGAAGATCCTGTAAATGATTTCAACCATCTTGGAAACTGCTTCTTCACTCACTTGGACTTCTGGGCTTTTCTCTTTCCTCTCCATGGCTAGGCCTGATCAGAATGGCTCTGAGAAGGTGTTTGTTGGTAGACTGGTGGTTTGTTGATCAGCCTGGCTCTGGAGAATAGCTTGTTGATATGTTGGTGGTTCCTCATGACTGAAGTCTTCATTGAAGATCTCAAAGCTGCTCTCACTATACACTGGGGGAGCTATGCATGGCCACTCCATGACTGCATCATGTCTCATCTGAGATTCTTCATATGATGGAGGAAAGCTCGCCCTGTGCAAAAAAATTACAGTTTATGTAATAACTAGTAATTAATGACAGAATGGAAGAGAGACAGAGAGATTTTAGACCAACTAATATCACTGCTGACCAGTGATCCCTGTAGCTGCTCAGTACACTCTGTCAATAATTCTGAATGAACTGACCAATGAAATGCTCTACAGTTACTAAGCTTTTTTTTTCACATTAATATCAACTTTAAGTTACGTTAAATTTAACTTAAGAACAGTTTTGCCATAAAGTCACCATTTTCGAGATACATGTTTTTCATTGGGCAGCAACAATATTAAAAATGAAAGGAACGCTCCAGCATTTTCAAACTCATCTCCATCATCATCTCCTTATATAACATTTCATTGCTGCCCTATGAAAACCTTGCATCTTAATTTTTGCTGTTTTTACTTTGTGGCATATGAATGTGCCATCTGTTTGTTTGGTTGAACAAATAAACCAATAGAAATGCTCCACACAGCTGGGAATAAAATATTTTTTGCATTGACTTCCATTTAAAGTAATGTTCTCCTTATCCTGTAAAATTGCTGTTTTGGAGATACAATATTTTTGCATGACAATAATATAATAGATTACCATGGGAAATGTCACTTTTACCATTTTGGGCAATATCAACTGACTGGTGATGCTGCTGACACAACATACATTTATATTAGACAATAGTGGTCAAGTGTTGAAAACTCTGTATTCCTTTACTTTAATATACCAGTATGGGTGTTATTATAACAAAATAAATCCATAATCTCTTTATGGTGAATTTTGTACCTTTGTATTTGGTCTACCATTACATTTACTATATGCCAATCTTTACAGAACACTGCTATTTGCATTAGTTGTTTAAAGCAGTTAAGCAATAAATTCTAAAATAACTTTTCTACAAATAAACCAAATACATACTGAAATCAGAAATCAGGCCTACCTGTCCACAGTAAACACATGGATGTCATTGTGTCGAATCCTTCCCCCAGACCACTTGACCAGCACGCCCTTCACTCCATGCCCAACAGACCACAGCACTCCAACAACAAGGAGGATGAAGCCCAAGACGATGAGGAGGTAAGTGAAGCCTTCCCTTAGTGTCTGCAGCTCATCACTGTGGATGGAGTTGATGTAAGCACCTATACAGATGAGGCTCAAGCCAATGGTGGGCATCACAAGACGGGCTGTAGCCATCAGGTGTTTTTTTAATTTCATGATGTCAGTTAAATGTTTGTCAGCCTGAAGAACAGTGTCTAATGTGTGGGACAACTGCAGCTCTCAGACCTAAAGAAGAGCTTCTCTGGATCACAGCTTATTAACAGCAAGTTGAAGTTTGACCTGCTTGACGTGTCTCTAGGTTAGGTGATCCAGGTCTATCAAATCTGTGAAGCAACACGCTCCTTTATATTCCTTCATTTGTAAGGAAGTTATGTTATGATAAGGCCTGTGTAAAGTCTGTGATAAGGCTAAAATAACATTGTGCTCTTGTCTGGTAAACTGCACTTCATCTTCAGCTCTGTGCCAACAAACTGATTCGGTCATTTCAAAGGTGACCAGACGGCATTACGCTTGTCTGGCTAATTATTCCAAGAATATAACCTCATTAATGACATTTTACTCATGTTTGGCCCATCATCATCAGCGGAAAAAGTACAACAGCATGGAAAAAGTCAAAGGTCTTGCTTTGTCTCTTAATCAGTCTTTTAATAGTAATTGCCAGTGGTAAAGTTGTTAATCATTTGGAACAAATGATTGTATATGTCTACGCATGTTTTTGGCTGAATAATCTCACATGGAAAAATTGCCCAACCACTGGCAATTAAAATCTCTCTTTTGTACCAAACTGCTGATATGGATCCAGAGATTTGGTTCGGACATGTACTGAACCAAAGTTACTCCTCCACCTTGTTTAAGGTGAACACTGAGTTCCTGTAATCGAATGAAACTTGTTGAAATTATTATATATACACTGATCAACCATAACATTATGACCTCCTTGTTTCTACATTCACTGCCCTTTTCAATTCCTCTTACCATACAGGAGCACTTTGTAGTTCTACAATCACAGATACATTTTCTGCATACTTTGTTAGCCTTCTTTCACCCTGTTCTTCAATGGTCAGGACCCCAGAGGACCACATTCTCAGCTCTGCAGTGACATTGACATGGTGGTGGTGTTAGTGTGTGTTGTGCTGGTATGATAAGTGGTATATGTTTATTGGGAATGCTGTACATTTAAAGGCTCTTGTACCTTGTTTGACAAGCCTGGATACAAAACCAGAAATGGAGGCATACAGGTTCTGTATGACATCCTGCAACACATTTGTCCACATGTGTTGCAGCTGGGCCTGTAGATCCTGCACACGTGCCAAAGCTGACATTCCAGCTGGTCCCATAAATACTCAATTTGCAATAAATCTTAAAACTGGTTAGGCCAAGGACGTTTTTCAGTCTGGTAAAATATTCCTGAGAAACCCTTGCTGTGCATGTACAAACATTATAAAAATATCCATTAAAAGCCCTGCCAAGAGAGCCAAAGCATATGCCTGTCCTATCACTTAGCTTTCGATAAAGAATCTGAATTCGTCATTAAAGACAATACAGTGAAATGACCAATCAGCTTCTGCCACTAAAGAACAGAAAGGCCAGATTAGAGATTAGATTAGATTATATTAAATTAGATTAGATTGGATTAGATTAGACTAGATTAGATTAGATTAGATTGAACATTATTGATCCCTTGGGAGGGTTCCCTCAGGGAAATTAAGGGTAAATTAAATAATCAAATAATAAATTAAGATTAGACTGATAGAAATCATCTGCCAAGTTCTGGAAAAAGAATCTTCAAACAGATGAAATCAAGATTAACTTGAATGTGGAAAGGGATCCTAATATGAAAAATACCACATCATCTGTGAAACATGGTGAAGGCAGTGCTATGGAATGTGCATGTTTGGCTGTCACTGGGGTTTACTGATGATGTGTCCGCTAATAGAAGGATGAATTCTAATTTGTGCTTAACCCCTAGATGTCCCTGGAACTACAGGTGTTTCCCCCCCCCCCATTGTTATAATTTATGAATAATCCAGTTTGCTTTGCTTTGCATGTATTTACAGATTAGTAATCCTTAGTGCGTAAATGTGAATGTGCATATAGGTTCACTGTGTTTGCACACAGGAATTTGTCCTCTGCATTTAACCCATCCACACAGTGAAACACACATACACACTAGTGAATTCACACACTAGGGGGCAGTGAGCATAAGTGCTCACTGGAGAAGTGGGCTTTCCACAGCGCCTGGGGAGCATCTGGGGAGTTAAATGCTCAAGGGCACTTCGGTCATGCCTTGCCAATTTGAAATGGCGATTGAACCTTCCAGTCACAAGGCTGGTTTTCTAACCACCAGGCCATAGCTGCCCAATCATCATGCAGGAAAGCATGTCAGAAGTTAAGTGTAAGGTGTAAATTCCTCAGTTCTGTTTTACTTACTGGACTCACTTGCCATATTTTCACTTTTTTGGCCATACTCCATGAAATAATAACTAATATCAATATTGTGAGGACACCTGCTCAGGCATTGTTTCTTACAAGATTAGGGTATTAAAAAAGAGTTTATTCTGCTTTTGTTGGAGTAACTGTCCTACTGTCTGTACTGTCCATGGAGGCTTTCTACTAGACAAGAACAGTGACAAGAACATTAGTGAGGCCAGGATGCTGGATGATCACCACTCCACCTTATCCCCCAACTCCCCAATTCAACCCAAAAGTATTGGATGGAGCACCATCATTCAGGAGAACAGTTTCACTGCTCCACAGCTCAGTGCTGGGAGCCCTTCTATCCCTTTCCAGGCATTAGGCATGATGCCAATAGATTCATGTTTATCTGCGCTATTCTATTGGCAGCACGTCTGTATAGGGACTAGACAAGCAGTATTTGTGCAAAAATAAAAGTCTACAAAACAAACTCTGAAGAAAAACCTCTCCATTATACAGACATGCCAGGCCTGGCTGTTGACAAACAAAATCTAATTCATCCCTACATGTTAACTAGAACTACTTTGTGTTTTAATGTGGATGACATTGTGAAAGAGCATCATGACTTCAGGAACTGACCTATGGATAATTAACATTTCAGTGTAAGTCATGTGCCACTTTGCTTTGGATTGAATGAGAAGGTATGACACACATGGGGCAAAAGTCTTGTGATCTTTTTTATGCTGAGCTAATGTTAATAAGATTTATGACTTATACCAAGAAACATCTCCTAGTCTTGTATGATATAATCACATAATGACTGATTGTTTATCTTCAAAACTTTAGGAGAGTCTGTATGCATCAGTGTGGTGAAGTTCAGATATGTCATTTGCAAGGTTAGGTAAATCACAATGTAAAAAAAAATGATGTAAATGTAAAGTCAACTCTGACTCTCATTTCCTGCCTCACTTTCTCGAGTTGCCACAGAGCATGTTATAATATAAAGCAGGATATATGATGACAGCTGACTATCTGTAATCTGTTAAAAAATAGTTTTGTTTCTAATCTAAGGAGATTACTAGATAAACTGTTCCCTTGAGTTAATTATTTGTTCCCTTGAGATAATAGGCAAAATCATTTCCACAATGTAACAATCCATACCGTTGATTTAAATGATTGTTACAGTTATTTAAAAAATAATTCCCTTGATTTAATAAAGCATTTATGAATCTGATATTTTCTCAGTAAGACAAATAAATGTAATGTTATTTATTCTTTTTCATATGTATAAAATTAGTTATTGTGTTTCGGAAGGTTTGTGGCACACTGGCCTGGGCTGGTGAAATGTTAACCTTGAGCTCCTCTGCCCCTTCTTCACATTGCCTGCTCACCTTCCAGCTACTGGACCTGGACAAATACACAGACCCTACTTAGCTGCTACTGTTACTATTACGTCCATCATCAAATTAACATTACTTCAGTACACTGGAATATTACAGCATACATGAGGGGTCCATTGTCCCCTAACTATGTATAAGTAGTTTGACCAGAGGAGGAGGAGAATCCCCCCTTGTTAGCCTGGTTCCTCCCAAGGTTTCTTCCTCCAGCTTTGAGGGAGTTTTTCTTCTTTAAGTCTTTATCCTCTGTTGTTCACGTTGTAATTATTGATTTTTGTAAAGCTGCTCTGTGACATCAGCTGTAAAAACTGCTATATAAATAAATCTTGAGTTTAAATGTATTAAAAGCGGAAATATTAACAGAGACATCAATTCCAACCCCCTTCTCTGGGTCAACGTTTATTAAATCAATGACGTAATGGGAGGCGGGGGGGTGCGTGTGCACTCAAGCCATTAGTGGAGGTCTGCTGCCCCTCAGTGGACAGAACGGTTCTTTATATGAGGGCTATAAACACTGAGGGGACACGCCAAAAAACACCTCCATACCTCTGTAACAGTGTTAGTAACCTAAAGAAAGCAGCAAAGATAAGTCGCCCTGTCCCAACATAACAACAGTGACCTTCTAAAACTACTGTCTGTAAAAAAAAACTACAACTACCAGCAGTCACAGCCCTTCCGGTTGACACTCTACTTCCGCCTCCGTTGTAAGTGCAGCTGACTGCCGTATTCTCTCAATCGACTGTTCGCTCTTATTTTAAAGGTTTGTACTTTTCTCAGCCCGAAACATTTTCTCTCATATTTACGCATCATGTAGAAAACGTGTAGCGATTATATGCGGTGCGGGAACCTTCATAACCCGTCCATTTAACCCGAGCAGAATGAAACAGGTAACAGGCTAAAGCTAACTAACCGTTTAAGAGGTGGACGCTTTAAAGTGGGGCGCGGGAGTCACGTGATCGGCGGCGGCGATTTGTTTATATCATCAGCTCAATTAATTTGCAGATAAGTGAATGACAGTGCGTCAGTTTACGTTAGCGTGGATTTGTGTTGTAATCCAGTCCAGTGGCCATTTGATGAGAGTGGTCAGCAAGCTGTGATTGTCCTTCAGCAGTGTCTGGATGAAGATCTGTTATTTCTGGTGAATGTTGTCTGCGGTACTAGTCTGTTTAGTTCACTGCATTTTAACTGACACATTTTAACATTTCCCCTCCCTTTCATTTCAGCTTTTCATTTGGCCTTTAGTGCTCATCGAAAGATGATTGATTTTAAAGCCTGGGCGGAGTATGTAGTGGAATGGGCAGCCAAAGATCCATATGGCTTCCTTACTACAGTCATCCTGGCCCTGACCCCTCTCTTCATCGCCAGTGCTCTACTTTCCTGGAAACTTGCAAAGATGATTGAGGCCAGAGACCGTGAGCAGAAAAAGAAGCAGAAGCGACAGGAGAACATAGCCAAAGCCAAAAGAGCCAAAAAGGACTGAACTTAAATGCCATGGGATGCAGAGGGATCAACACATGTTCCCATATCTAACAAGGCCCCACTCTCAGCTGTGTCAGAGCCCAGGCCGGCTCCTGCAAGGGCCCGGGGTGAAACAGAGCTGAACAGCGGCCTTATCAAGCACTTGGAGAGTGCATGTCATGTGGACTGATTATTGAGTACTTCATTGCAGGATGGCAGTGTTTTTCTGGAGAATGATCAATACCATGAAATTCACAGCAAAGTCATCACTCAGCATTCCAGTAATTCTTCTAATTGTTTTTTTTTTCCACCTCCAGTCAACTGAAGTGTTTTTTATTGTCATTATTAAATAAACACTGCTAAATGAATGTGACTGCAATTATATAAACAATTTATAACTGCACATTTTAATAAGATGCCTTTGTCATAACATTTTAAATAATGAGCTGTTCCATATTGCTGCTTTAATCACTAAGTTCACTGAGACGGAGTGGAATACGAAGACAGAGTGTCTACAGTCACAAAAGGAAGTACCTGACATCACTCAAGCACAAAAGAACACAGTTTGAAGTTAATCCTTTAGTAAGACACAGTAAGCTTACACAAGACATCTTGGAGTATTGAGTTTTTTTTTGGAACTTTATAAAAGTTAGGAACTCAACTTTCTAACATTTAATAAAGTGCTAGATTACAGCAAATATCAATGCACTCAGCAGCTATCAAACTGTCAACAGACAGTGGTGAACTTCAGTGATTGTAAGTTTTGAGAAAGTTCTATTTTTTGGGTGGTGCCCAGGATCCAGGCTGGAAGGTATTGGCAGTGCTAACAGGATCCTCACTGAATTCAGGTTGTCCATACTGCACAGCGGAAGCATGGCCTTTTATCTGGGTCTGTGAAGGTTGTACAACTAGTCCCTCCTCATACTCTTTGGCTTGCAGGGCCATGTCCTTCTCTTCAACCTCCTGAGCTTTGATTTTGATTTGTTCTCTGTAATGCTCATTCTTCAGCAACTCCTTCACAGCAGAAACAAAGTTAGTCAAAACTGATGTTTTATTCATGTTCATAGAGATCATTCTTTTTAAAATATGACAAGTTTCCAAATACATGGCTAGGATTAGGGCTGCACAATATTGGGGGGGAAAGTCAAATTAAAGCTTAAGTTTAGCTTTACAGAATCAAAAAATAAAATGGTTAACAAAACATGAATAGAGGATAAGACATAAAAGCCCTTGTGAGCAAGACAAAAAGTGACAGTGGCAAAGAAAAACTCCCTCAGAGCTGGAGGAAGAAACCTTGGGAGGTACTAGGCTCACAAGACGAGATCCATCCTCCTCTGGTCAAACTACTTATACATAGGTAGGGTACACTGGACCCCCACACATCTGTTCTAATACTTTGGTGTACTGAAGTAATGTTGGTTCACTGGTGACATTGGAATATTTTGTTGCTCTGTGATATGTATTGTGATATTAAAAGATCCATGAATTTTCACCAGGTTAAGGATCGTATGATTTCTGTGATATATTATGTTTTGTTTAAGGAAACTGAAATGAACCCCTAAAAATCTGGATGTGAAAAAAAGGGAAAATAAATGGGCCCAATGTTTCATCAGAAGTCACAAAATATCAATTATCCAACGTACCACTTTATACATTGTATTACACTGCACAAGATAATGCATATTCTGCGATGTGACTGTGGCACACGCATACACTGCAATGGTGATGCTAAAACGATATATTGTGCAGTCCTAACAAGATTTATGTGAGATTTAATTGTAAATAATGCCATGAAATTAAAAAGTGCATACCTCTATAGTGGGAGGATCTTTGCGTCTACCTCTAATCCAAGCTGCAAGAAACAAAATTAAATTATAAGATTTATTCTAAATCCTAAATACATATTTCTGATTACCAGGAAATAAAACATTTGCCTCAAATGAATGTAGCTGGAAGGCATGTACAGTATTTAAACTAGGACAAATCATCTTAACTAGGCATCTTAATTCATTTTAATCACATTTTGAGACACTGGGCCTAAAATGATGGAGGATTTCCATTGAGAATTTCATTGACCCTTTCTGGAACTGAAAACTCCAACTCAGTAACCCCATTTGTGAAAAGCAGGCAGGCCATTACCATCCCATTCAGTGGGAATGTTCCCTTCCAAGTACTCAAACTCTGCTGGATTGGCGGCCTCCACAAATCGTCTAGGTCGAACAACCCGTCCTTAAATTTGGCAGGGAAGACAGAATACAAAAGTTAACTGGCATAATGCAAGAAAATTACAGTGACTTACAGTGGCTTTCAAATTCATTACTTGTTCAAGTCATGGTTTTCTTACCATACAATACAGTGACCTGCAAATGTTTATGGACCCCAAGAGATTGAGCTCTGAGATAACATTTACCAATGTCTCATGCCTCTAGTTAGCTTCTTAGGCATATTGCACAAGCATCATTAAAAATGTCCAAAGGATTCAAATTTCAAAGCTTTATAAATACTCTGACTCCTCTGAGCTCCTCAAAGCAGCTGCCCAGAAAATTAAATACACAAAGATGTATAAGGTTATATGATGATAGCAATTTGTAATGATAGCAGACTGAAGAATGGATTCAGTAAAATATTACTGAACATTATTAATAAAATAATACTGCACAATATGGCATCACAGAGTACCTTTGATTAAATGTATTAATAAGCTCTATTAAGCTTCTTGTATGTTAATTACAACCACAATGGACATCAATAGCAAGCTGAAAATCCTAAGAATTTCACAGGGCTAGAAGCAGTTTACAAGATAAACCTACCCTTGTATTGACTCACTCAAGCCAAACTAGAGACTGCATTGCTGAGCAGATTGTTTAACCTTCATGACCTTTCACATCAACACTGAGCTTGTATCCTACACTCACTCACCCATACACAGCCTGCTGTCACTTTGCCAATTATTCTTTATTATTTTAGTCTTTCTGTCCCATTCCTTTAGTTCTTGATGTCATTTCATTGTGTTATTCTGTGTGCTATCCAGTGTCAACTAGAGAATGATGGCCTTCCTGGTTCTTCTACAGACTTTTTCCTCGCCTCTGTTGCCCTTTGGTTTGTTTTCTTAGACCCGGAACTCTGTAAAACTGCTTTGTGATAACTAGGGTTGCAAAGGGGTGGAAAATTTCCAGAAACTTTCCATGGGAAGGTAAGCTGGGGAATTTTGGAAATATTGAAAGGAAAGGAAATGAAAGGAGCCCCACCTCCAAAAAGTGGCATTCAACATGTAAAACAAAAACCTTGCAAGTCTAGTTTCTGCATATTCTGCATTTTTGACAAAACCTTTCACAAAACGGCCCCTTCCTGAGCCTCATCAACATCTTCCTCCTCCTCAGTGTCACTGTCCAGCCTTGTTGAAGATGGCTGTGTGTCAGGCTCAAAGAGCCTTAGGTTTGCCTGAATGGCCACCAGTTTTTCCACTCTCTCGTCTGTGAGTCTGTTGTGAACCTTTGTGTGTGTGTTCCCGAACAGTGACCAGTTGCGCTCAGAGGCAGCTGATGATGGTGGGATTTGGAGGATGATGGAGGCTACAGGTGCAAGGGCCTCAGATCCACAATGTCCCTTCCACCAGGTGGATGCAGATATGTGCTGGCATGACTACCAGATTCCATTCCTTCCCAAAGGCTTTGCTTGGTTCGGAACTTCGCCAAACTGCCCAGAACTTTGCCTTTATCAAGGCCCAGGTGGCCAGACGTGGCTGTAATGACAGTATAAGCACCGTTAATCTCTTCTCCAGAGAGTATGTCCCTGTCATATTTTGGGTCCAGCATGTATGCTGCTGCATGCACTGGCTTCATGCAGAACTCCCGGTGCTTCTCCAATGACCTGACCACAGCAGTTTCCTCTGCTTTGAGTAGTAGGGATGTAGGTAGGACCGTCTGGATTTCTTCTTTGAGGTCGGCAAAGAGACAGTATACATCTGATAAGATGGCATCATCACCCTCTATCTTGGCAATTGCTGCTGCAATTGGTTTGATGATTCTCAGGCTGCTAGTCACTCTTTCCCAGAACACATTATCTAACAGGATTCTCTTGATGTCACTTTCAATGCCTGCAGTCTGGGATATGGCCATCTCTTGCAGGGACTCCTTTCCCTCCAGTAGACTGTCATACATGATGACGACGCCACACCATCGTGTAATGCTGGGGAGCTTCAGTGTGGTACTCTTGTTTTTTTCCTTTTGCTTTGAGAGGTAGGTTGCCGAAGCTACGTGTTTGTCCTTTAAATACTTCACAACATGCTTAGCTCTCTTGTATAGTGTGTCCATTGTCTTCAGTGCAATGATGTCTTTCAGTAGAAGATTAAGAGTATGGGCAGCACAGCCAATGGTTGTTATTTGAGGGTAGGTCTCCTCCATGTGTGCCCAGGCAAACTTCGTGTTTGGTGCACTGTCAGTGACAAGTGCGAAAACCTTCTCTGGTCCAAGGTCATTAATAACTGCTTTCAGCTCATCAGCAATGTAGGGGCCTGCGTGTCTGTTGTCCTTTGTGTCTGTGCTCTTGTAGAATACAGGTTGAGGGGTGGTGACGATGTATTTGATAATTCCTTGTCCCTGAACATCTGACCACCCATCAGAGATGACTGAAAGAGAGTCTGCTTTGACAATGGTTTGCTTGACCTTTGTTTGCACTCTGTTGAACTCATCATCCAGCAAATGAGTAGATAGTGCATGCCTGGTTGGGGGGGTGTATGCTGTACTCTTCCAGTACACACAGGATGACAGCATCAGGGGTGAGCCAGTTGCATAGATTGCACAAGCATAACACTCATCTGCATTTCTCTGGCAACATTCATCCATCGAATCAAAGAATCCTCTGATACCAGAGGGACCAGGATTTGATGAGAGGGTATCTGACTCTGATACAGCAGAATCATTTTCCCCTTGAGTGGAACTCTTGTCTGCTGAATGTTTTGAACCTTGAGGAAATTTCTGGCACTTTGCAATATGCTGCTGCATTTTTGTAGCATTCTTCACATGTCTTTCCACAATATTTACACATATATAAAGACTTTCCTTCAACATTTGCTTGTGTGAAATGCTTCCACACATCAGATTGCAAACGTGGCATTTTTCTGTAGAATAAAATAACAAAAAAGCTTGTAAAAACACTAATGCAATGGTATGAACAGAAATATAGTTGGCTAAAAAACTGGAATGATCTTCAAAATAGTTTACAATTGATGTATAAATTCTTGTATGGTTACAGAACTCCGTCTTGCAGGAGAAGAAACAGCACCACATTGGAGGTAGCCATAATAGGCTAGCCTCTTAAATGGTCAATGAAATGAAAAATACCTTACATTTAGCACCTAACTTACCAGCTAGCTAGCTACTGTGTAAATACATTTTATTTAATTTTTGCAAGTTAAACAGTAATACCATTATAGATCAAATATATTTATCCCATAATATAATTAAAAAAAACTTACTTGACTTTAAATAATCTTCAGGCACAACTGTGTAGCTTCAATAGACTGTGCTGTGTGCATGCATTAAATCTGGTTGTTTTAGTCAGGATTATGCTACAATATATTTTCCCCAACTATATTTAAGTTCCCTGTTCAGGGCCAACCTTCAATTTTGTAAATTTCTGTTTTATTCCCATAAATTCGCATGGAAAGTTTCCAACTTTGAAAATTCCCGGAATTTTGCAACCCTATGTCAACCATTATAATAAGTGCTATAAAAATGTGTGAAAATCCGAAGGGGATGTCACTAGTCCATGCAGGGTTCCTAAACTTTTTTTAAAACTGTAAAAAAAATTTAAATGAGTATATGAAACTTCAGTCCTTTAAAAACAAAGCCCTATTTTATTCACTTGGTAATTAAAAGTAACAGAAACTATGATGGGACACGCAAACGTTTTTGGGAACTTGGGCACTTATTATTCATAGTGACATTTTATCTGCACAAGACTGTAGGTGGAGAGCAGACCAAATACTGCAAATAATGAAGAGGAGACTCAGGCATAAAGAAAATATTGATTATCAGGAGGGAGGTGGGCAGTCAAGGGCAGATTTAGACCCCACTGCTGTCATTCATGAACAGTTACAGTAAGCTGTAATGACAAGAACACAGTATGAAATGGTGTGTCTGCAGCTTCAGAGACCTGAAGAAGCAAAGGCAGGAAGTTTCTAAAATCTTCCAGAAACGTTGCTCCACTTCACTTACCTGTCCATGTCTTCTGCGCGGGGATGTAATAATATTTATTCCCAAAATGATCTGTTCCCACATGCTCTCTTACTACTCCAAACGCTCTCCGCAGCAGAGACGTAAAGCGACTCATGAGATCGCTTTGTTGACCTGTTTTAACAGTAACGTGAAGTCCGGAGGTGCATTCAAGTACTAAGAGAGGTTGCCATGCAGTTTTGCGTAACACCGTCGCCTCCAAGTAAACTCGAATACGATTGGCCCTTCAAATCGCACTAACCAATCATAGGACGCGTTACTAATCTGTTGACATACGCAATAACACGACGCCTCCGTCTGTAGCGTAGCAAACAATGAGCCTCATTTTAAAGCTGCAGCCGCTTTAAGACGCTGAAATTTCAGATATTATGATTTTAAGGAATGTTATACAGAGTAACAGACCGACAACTGGGTTTCACAGACATAGAAAACGACGAGGGATATCCACCTGGCTTCTGTTTTCGAAAGGGGAACTCTCTAACGCCTTCTCTTACGCTGCGGGTTAAATGTCGTTTTAACAACATTTATCACCATGCTGAGCTTCATCACAGCCCGACAGACAGGGCTCGACGAGCCGGTTCGGTTGAGACGAGCAGAATCAACCAGGAGGTAGGATCTGACCTCTGTACAATGAAATCCTGATTCTTTTCAATCTAGAGTGTTTATCTGGCCTTGTGACCTGTACATAATATAAATATTTACATACAAAGTAACATAAATATAATGAAATGGCAAAAACCCTACTCTGCATCATATTTGATAGCTACCTACACCAGGAATGTATTGCTTACAGTAGAATTTTAAAGCAAACTAACTCTCTGAAACATGTATCAATATTTAATATTCAGTATTCCGAATTACATTTGAACATTTAACTTACAGTTAATTTACAGACCTGTGTGGATTTTCCTGGTGCATATTATGCACAGATTATCCACCAGGGGGCAGCAAACCTGCATCTATTTTTCTTCTTATTTGTGTAATCCATTCACTTATTATTGTTGTTATTATTATTATTATTATTATTATTATTATTATTATTATTAAACAAGTACTTAAGACAATTGACTTAATTGTGACATTTTTAGATGTCTCAAAAACTCAAATTAATGAATCAGATATGACACAGTTGGCTTTAAAGGGCAAGCACTCCCATCCTTTCCATACTCAATGGAAGAGGTCTAGTTTATTCTTATGTGAACAAATGGATGCTACAAGCACTTTACATGACTGTACAAACATTGCTATAATAATGTGATCAATAATACAAATGAACTTGTCTTTGTAGGGTGTTGAGTTTGGAGTTGAACCACGATAGAGATGTGGAACGAATTCATGGAAATGGAATCAACACTATTGACATTGAAGTCATTGAAGGCAGATAGTAAGTTCAAACCAACCACTTTCAGGAAGACCACTGTGTAAATAAGAGAGGATTGATCCTAGATCCACACTCTTTAACTAAAAACCTTTATGAATACAGGCTTAAGAGTCATGGATTTGAATGTGGAGTACTTGTACTTATGACCGGTGACCAATGAGTTCAGTGTTTGTACTGAACCCAGTGTCTGTACTTCGCCAGGCTGAACATGATTCATACAGAAATGTGGGTGCTGAACTTGCCTTATAATGATTAATTTTAGTGCCTGCAAAAACTTTTTATTTTCTCTAGGGCCATAGTGTTTTAGAAAAAGATCAAAAATAAGCAGTGAAACAATCCTGTCTTTCAGTCCACCCTGCATCTACTGTTTCATTAAGTATCAATTTCAGTACGTTCTACATTTTTTGGGGACATGTTAAGGTTTTATCTTTATTGTAGTATGTTGTCAGGAGGTTCTGATGGAGTCATTGTTATTTATGACCTGGAAAACAACAGCAAGAAGCCACATTACACTTGCAAAGCAGTTTACACTGTGGGCAGGTAAGATTGGTGTACTTGACTTTTTTTGTGTCTGTGTGTGTCTGTCTCTGTGTCTGTGTGTGTATTTGTGTCTGTGTGTGTGTGTGTCTGTGTCCTGATTAATGACCACTAGGTGCCAGCATTTCTATAAATCATGAACAGGCAGCCCTGTTGTTTGGTGCAGGTGCATTGTTGTATTGTTTAATGATTGATATTAGCTTGAGTACCCATTACTGCATCTACTGTAGCAGATGAAAGAGCTGACTAAAGTGTAGAATCATTGCTCAGCAGGACCAACTGTTCTTTGTTTTTGTCTTTCTATTTAGATCAAGTCGTTATGTACACAAATTCAGTGTGGAGACAGTACAATGGTATCCTCATGACACTGGCATGTTTGTGTCCAGCTCATTTGACAAAACCATGAAAGTATGGGACACAGAAACATTAAAGGTCTGCTCTCATCCTTTTTGTAACTCCCTTGAGCTAATTCTGCTTTCTACTTATATTGTCTTGCCAATGATATACATTCTAATCACAGGCACTTGTAGGACACATTGCTTGGAGAAAATTGTAGTCTTCAATAGAGATATAATACTCTACTCCTTTACAAATGACACACAACACAAATTAAATTACTGTCATAATGTTTGGTTCTTGTTCAAACAGGGTCTTCTAGATCTGCCAAATGTCTCTTATCTTAAGCATGTGCCAAAGCTGAGGCCACTAGTGTATGCTATTTGCATTGTAAATATATTCATGGGTTTGCCTATTTAACACTGTCCATTCTGTTTAAATCTTCTACATTTTATTTGAAAATTGTTAGTCTTAACATTATCAAAATGTATTTAGGTGTAATGTGTGTTAATTATTCTATGCTTGCTTTAGCCAGCTGAAGTGTTCCAGTTTGAAGGGAATGTCTACTGCCACCATATGTCACCCATTGCCAGGAAACATAGTCTTATAGCAGGTGTGTTTTATATTTTGCTTTGAATGCATTTTCCCCATTCTTAAAAATCCAGTCACAGTAAAAGGCTGCAGGTGTTTGCAGATGGCTAATGAAAAAGACTGCATAGGGTACAAGACATACTCTGATCATATGTTTGGATAGTTCTTAATAAAATCCCTACTGACTTGTAGACGTACAGGGGTTATTCTTTGCACAGATTAAGGGGAGCAATCTGTGTTACATCTGCTTAACAACAATCCATAAAGTTACTCCCCTGTGTTTGAACTCATATTTCTCATTTCTCGTTTGCACTGATGTATTTCTGCTGTCTACAGCAAACTCAACAAACAGGTTTGTATGTCAAAAAGAAAGTATGCCACTGTACTGAATCTATTATAAACAGTAGCTTGTATCGTTTCAGCCTGTACTCAGTGTTTTTTGGAAAGTGGAATTCACTTAAATACTTATTGTTCGTATTTTAACGTATTTGAACATTTGCATTGTTTGTGTGACAATAAATGAAGAGTGCCAAAGTGGGCCTTAGCCTAATATATTTCTTTGGGGGAAAAGAAGGGGGAAATGTTGTCATGATACATAAAAACATTTCAAACATTGTTTTATTTTCAATTATTTGATACCACAGAGATGGAGAATCTCTATTCATTGGCAGTCTCTAAGTGTAAAAAAGCTGTCATAAACTTCTAAACATGTACAAGGATCTCACAGTGATTAAAGCAGACACCTTTCATTTTCTCTGACATGGATAAATGATGTCAAAAATGCGGTAAATAAGTATTGATATTGATTAAAAGTTTAAGCTTCAATATATATATCCATATTGGATTGGAGGGAGGGTCTGCTGAATAAAGGACATATTAGCATACAAATTATAGACAGACAGACAGATGGACACATAGATATAATTTTATTGATCCCTTTGAATTAAAATTCCAGCAGCAGCATAATTACAGTACAAACAATACATAAAGTACAAATGTACTATATTTTTTTACTTTACAATCTCTGTTTGTGGCTTTCAGGGTATTTGACAGCTTTTGGCTGCTAATATTCAGTTTGTTGAAGACTCTCAATCGTCTCCTTTGTGTTGTGTGTTGGCAGTTGGTACCAAAGAGCCTAAAGTTCAGCTGTGTGATCTAAAGTCTGGCTCACGCATTCACATCCTGCAGGGTAAGTAATGCACTCTGAGGCTGGAGGAAAGGCAGTAAGCAAGGTGTATTATTTCTACTGCTAATCACAGTCCATTCAAGCAATGCAATGTTTAGTCATTTCACCACAAATACTAATGCCAGGTTATTTTTACTATTTTATTAAACTTTTGATGTGAGCATTAAACATGGCTGCTTTTTGTGGATGATATCCTGTTGGCTTCATTGAGCTGGGACCTCCAGCTCTTACTGGATCATTTTGCAGCCGAGTGTGAAGCAGTTGAGAATCAGCACCTCAAAATCTGAGACCATGATACTCATACGGAAAAGGGTGGAATTCCCTCTCCAGGTTGGGAATGAGTTTCTGCCTCAAGTGGAGAAGTGCCTTGGGGTTTTGTTCATGAGGGAGGGAAGGATGGAGCAGGAGGTTGACAGGCAGATCAGTGCAGTGTCCTGCAGCGTTGTGGAATCTGAGCCGGTCTACAGTGGTTAAGAGGGAGCTGAGCAGAAAAGGCTCTCAAATTACCGGTCAATCTACATTCTGACTCTCACTTATGGCCAAGAGCTGTGTGTAGTGACTGAAAAAATTAGATCCCAAGTACAAGTGGCTGAAGTTAGCTTTCTTCACATGGTTGCTGGACTTTGAAAGTCATGTAATGTAATGAGAGCTTGAGTGCTGGAAATGTTGTCAAAAAGAAATGTAGACATTTGACTAGGAGTTTAATTTATAGATGATTGTGCTGATGTTTATATTTGGTCAGGTCACAGAGGTGAGGTACTTTCTGTCCGGTGGTCTCCTCGCTATGAACACATCTTGGCCACTGCCAGGTAAGGCCTGTTACCATTAGTTCCTCATTTTAAAGCATGTATTTCTGACTCCAACAATGGGTAAAATAAAAAGTATTTAGCAACTGTGTGTCAATTCTGAATTATATATAAATTCAATAACATATTGAACTATATTTCCAAATGTGTGTGGGCACCCTTTTTAAGGAAAGCATTCTGCTGCTTTAGGTTGCACCCATTATTAACTCAGATGCAGAAATGCTCACACACAACTTCTAATCCCAGTAGGGAAGTATTGTCAACAGTATGGAGCAGATAAAAAATTATTGGCACCATGCATAATGCCAGGTGTGGGATAGAAGGGTGAAAAGCTCCCTGGCATTGAGCTGTGGAACAGTGGTCTCTAGAATTATGGTGCTCCATCCAGTACTTTTGGTATGAGGTGGGGTGGTGATCATCCGACATCTTAACCTCACTAAATGCAATCAAAACCTCACAGCAAAGTTCCAAAATCTATTAGAAAGCCCTCTCTGGTAGAGTTACCCCAGCAGAAGCAGAAGCAGAATAAATTCTCTTAATACTCATAATGTCAGAATAAATAAAGAATGAGCAGGTGTCCCAATACTTTTGTCTATGGGGTGTAAATTTTTTTTGTTAAATATACAAATAATTGAAACTTGAAACTAATATATATATATATATATATATATATATATATATANTTGTGAATTTCTGCTATAGTGGATTTCAGTCCTGGTCCTGTAATGCCAACACTTCCCTGCACATTTTAGGCAGTGACTATCTGTGTCTCATATGTGAGGGTTGCATCAGGAAGGGCATCCGGCGTAAAACTTGTGCCATCCACTATAATGTGGATCAGGCAGATGATCCGCTGTGGCGACCCCTAAAGGGAGCAGCCAAAAGAAGAAGAGTAGTAAAGTTTGGTTCAGACTTGATTGAGCACCTTTCTGTCTCAGAATATTGTCTGAGAAGGCTTTCCCCTGTTCCCAAGACAATGAACAGCCCCTCCCTAATGTGAACTATGTGGCTGCAGATTTTCATGTCAAAAAGGGCTGAGGGGACTATATAAGATTATATATATATATATATATATATATATATATATATATATATATATATATATATTTAAAATATGGCTTAATAAATCAACAAATCTATGTTTTAGTAGGGATGTTTGGATAGAGTTGGTCCAGAGCAAACCTGATACAAATGTTTGTTTGTATCTAACATTATAATATTTATTTTAAATGGTGATTTTCCAAAAGGGTTATTTGTGGTTTATTGATTCTAAAGTCTGACTGTGCTGAATTAGAGTCCACCACACATTCTGTGATGGTTAAGAAGCTCACCTGTTCTCTATCCAAAGGGAGTGGATAATTAGTCCTGTGAGACCATGACAATTGCTTGAAAAACAATTAAGCAATCATGGCAACATCTTCCATCACTGCAGGATTGCAGTAGTTAGTTTTTTGCTTCATTCCTCCAAAGATGATAAATATACAAACACAACAATGAACATTTGATTAGGCCATAAAACACATTTTACTCTGTGATTAAAGTGGGAATGTGGGTAATGTAGTACCTTGTGTCTCCGTTTCAGTGCTGACAGTAGGGTGCATGTATGGGATGTTCGGCGAGCCTCTGGAAGCCTCTTTACTTTAGACCAACACAACGGAGACAAGTCTAAGGCCTCTTCTCAAACAGGTAGACTCCATCATTAGATCTGTGACACATTAGTGTACTACATTTCCTACCTTGTACAGTTTCAAATCTGCCATTATGTGCTGTTTTATGATCTAGTAGGTGTTAAAGATTCACCAGGTTTTCCAGCCTGCTGTTTTTAATTATATGAGCAGAAGTTTATACAGGTGCATGTTTGACTTTACCTTATCAATCTCTCAATGCAAATAAAATAAAACAGTTTACATATTTGACAAGAACCAACATAAGTTGCTATAGAAACAATACAATGGTGTTATTCTTGTCAGGTATTCAAGAAAAATGAAGATGAAACAATAAAGAAAAAAAACTCTTTAATCAGTTTCTTTTGCTTTGCTGAATGTGTTACTACAGTGTGCATGTCCACAACAATTTGAACTAGTATCTCAAAAAAAATGAAATGAAAGTAACAGCTTGAGTTTTAAAATAGTGTTTTATAAATCTAGTTTATGTCTCCCATTAGTTTTCTGTATTAACATATTTTATATTGTTATTTTTGCCTGAGAAATGTACAATATTGTTTTTTTTATTGCACATTTGTTTATTGCATATCACAAATCTTAAAACATAAACATTGCATATTATTTATAACTGTCTCCTCACTCCTTAGTGAACACAGCCCATGATGGTCGTGTAAATGGCCTGTGCTTCACCGATGACGGCCTTTACCTCCTCACAACAGGCACAGATGACCGCATGAGGCTGTGGAACAGCGCTACTGGCGAGAACACACTGGTAGGCTGCGTAACACAGGCATTATAGATAAGTGTAGTGTGTGCTTTGACACAGAAATCTGTAGATTCAGGACCTGGAGGCATCAGGTGGGAATGTTTCTCATTTGAATTACTTACATATTCTGTCTGAACTAATGGGAAAACTGGCTGGGGTGAAAGGCCAAGTGTCAGGGTAAGAATGCTAATATAGAGTGGCGATTCAAAGTTTGCGAAACTTTAGAATTTGTTTTATATTTCTGCAGAAAGATTTACCTAAAACTGAAAGCCATAACTCAGATTTTCACCGTAATGAAAAGTCCTAAACATAGATAAGGTGAAACAAATAAAACAAACAAGGCCTTTCTCACATTGGGTCATGTTATTGAGTACACCATCAGGAGAGAACAACAATGGTGTGCATGGCAGGGTGGCAAGGAGAAAGTCATGTCAAAATAGATCTTCATTGTTTAATAGACAAGCGTTCTGTTTAGAGAAAGGAAGACACGTAATTAATTAATTCCAGCATTAAAACCTCATTCCATGTGTGAAACATGAGGATGGTAGCATCATGGTTTGGGCCTGTTTTGCTACATCAGGGCCAGTGTGAGTTCAGCCCCCAAAAGGGTAAAGGATGCCAGATGAATCCAGGTGAAGCCAAATTACGCTCAGAGGACCCGGTACTAGAGTACCGGGAGTTGAATTGTGGTTAAAAATACTTGAGGGAAGCTGTAGAAACTGCAACAATTTCTGATTGTATGGAGGTGGAATTGACCGACTGAGCTGAGTTGAGTTGAACAGGAAATGAGCTGAAGTGAGCCCTATGGTATTAAGCAGAGCTGAATTGCTTTGAGGTAAGACATACAGTTTATTTTTGCCAGAGGTCACTCTAATTGTAGCCGTGTTGCTTTTTGCAGGTAAATTATGGGAAGGTGGTCAATGAGAGCCGTAAAGGTGTGAAGTTCACCATATCAAGAGGCTGCAGCCCAGAGTTTGTCTTTGTGCCATGTGGCAGCTCTGTAGCAGTGTACGGCCTTCACACTGGTGAAATGGTCACCATGCTGAGGGGGCATTATAATAATGTAGACTGCTGTGAGTTCCACCCAGACTATCAGGTAACCAGAATCAAGATTATGTTCAGAGAGTGTCTGTTTGACTTGGCATTACAGTAAATTGGGTATACTGATAGTTCTTTTTAAATATTGTATGGGGAATGTTTAGGGAATTTAAATTGAAAACACTTATCATTTGCTTGGTGCAGAAGCTGAAATGCCAGCTATAATGTCATTACATGCTGGCCTGTTAATTATTAAGAGCTACGAGCAGGAAAATGTAATATAATGCGTATCTAAATCACATTAACATTCCTTCAGTACCCCTTTTGTTTGATGTATTGAATATCTGGGAAAATAGGACCCATTGGGAACATCCTCAGCCCTGTATCAACCTAATAGGCCTGTGATCAGGCCTTTTCCCAAATTAAATTTGATCCTTGAACACACATTACCAGCATGTCTTTAGGGATAATGTTGTACAAAGACACTGTAACCAAACTCAGTTGAGTCCCTTTTGTCGTGTATGTGTGTGTCTGTGTCTGTGTCTTTGTGTCTGTCTGGTTGTCAGGAGGTGTACAGTGGTGGGAAGGACTGTAACATATTGGCATGGGTGCCTGTGCTCCGTCAACCTGACTTTGATGAGGATGGGCCTGGCACTGTAAAGGTAGGACAACATGCAGGCATAGAATCTTCTTTGTAATTTTCAATTCTGCAATTTTGTATTTGTTATGAAAATCACATCCAAGTTCACACAAACAGCACATTTTCCTCTAAGCAAATGATTTCTAATCATAAAAGTGCACAACTTGATACTTTTCTCCACCTCTCAGACCTTGTGAGAGGTGTTCTGTAGAACTAGATGTTTCTAAGGCCTCTGTGACCTATTGTCTCCTTACATATTTATCCTCAGAATAGATTAGATGCACTTAAAGGGACAAAGGGTGTTCTCCTTTAATCAGACAACCAAATAACTTACACATGCTTAACATTTTGTATGTAAGGTCTATAGTTTGTCATATTTTCATTAGTGGTTGATTTGCCTTTAAAGCAAGTGATTTTAGGAAATATACAAATCTGATAATTTCTAAAGAAAATGTAATCATTACAATCTGAATATTACAGTTGTGTTACTAATATGGAAGTTGCTTGTATTTTATTAAGACTTCCCATTTAAACAGCTGCCTAAAGTTTAAACATTGGTTTTAAGTTGCATATAAACAATGATTTTAATTAATATATTAGTTTGGATGCAGCACAGAGGTACCACTGGTAGTATGTTATACAACACCAGATTCCTGGTTGTGGGTTCAATCCCTGCTCTAGTCACTGATGATTCAATGATTCTGGGTAGGCTTGAGACACACATGACTCTGACCAGGACAAAGCAGGTAAGATGAATGAATAAATTTGGCACCAGAGTGGACCAGAAATCATTGGGATGCAGTATGTTCATTGATTATAAAGTGATGTTACCTCAGGGGACAGATTGGGAACAGCCACACCTGTATAAAGTGTGATGTGTTAATCTTGACGATAAGGTTAAACACTGGCCAGTGTGCTCATTGCAAAGCGACACGAATTATCAGAAGCATGATTGTCAATTCCAGATTAATTGTTTTGTTGCATCATGATTGTAGAGGTACATGAAGTCCATGGTCACCAAGCAGTGAACTGTAGTGGGCACCAGTCAATGACCTATTTAGGTAGATCAGTGGACTTAGCCCATTCCCTAAGAATACATCCACACCAGTATGGAACCACTGCCAGGCCTTGTTGAAAGTTGCAAACTTTGCTGCATGGGGTCTGTACCATACATGAACCTTACTATAAGCCCAACCAGTTGCTACTGTGATTTATTGGACCACGTTTCCTTGTTTTCATTTATCTAGGGTCTAGTAGGCAACCTCATGAGCCCAAGTGAGGCACTATGTCTTGTGTCATGGTGTTAACACTCTGCTGCTTTTGCTCTCATATCCCATGGAAGCTACAGATTGGTACACTGACCTGCAGGATATGCGTCTGGGGACTCCTGCCGCCGGTCACTGTTCACTGTGGGTGTTTTTCTTTATTTTTTTTTATTGAGGAGTTCGTACAACATACAGATATATACAAAGAACAAAAACAATGTCTCCCCATTTTTTAATTTAACCCCAAAATACCCACAAACCTTTCACACATCCACAAAAAAAAAAAAACACATAACCTTTGGGAGAAGTTAATCTTTTGGCAAGATGTGGGTGGTCTTCTATTACGCATTTCCCCATACACACATGCCACTGTGTACTGACAAATGTTAAATGCCTGTGTAACTTCAGAAATAGAATGTCCTGTCCATTTGGCCTGCACTATCATTCCTTGCTTGAGATTTGATAATTCATGTTGCCTTGCCATGTAAAAGTTCAACCTCATAAACAAGATCATACATCACAACTTATACAGGTGTGATTTTCTCAAGGTGTCCCCTGTGGTGATGCCCTCTTTATAATCAATTTACATAATGTTGTCCCATGACTTTTGGCATTGACACAGTGATTCATTTTTCACGCTGGGTTATGTCTTACTGTGAGAACATACACAAAAGAAAACTTTTAGATAAGATTTTAGCCGTAAGTGACTCTCAGTCATGACGCACAGGGAGACCCCTGCAGACAAGCAAGTCATCACGTCGCATACTTCACTTTCCCTCACGGCTCTTAGGCCATAGAGTTAAGATCTCTGGAGCCATCCGGCAGGTCTAGCTGTACCTGTTTTACTTTAAAACATCAGCCACACACTGAACATTTTTGTTTACTTGGAATTACTTTATTTGTTTACGGAATTACTTTATTAATCCCAGAGGGGAATTGCAAATTCTTACAGATACACCCATCTATATAAAATATTCAAAAAATAAAAATAAAAGTAATTTAAAAAAATAACAAACAGTAATAATGAATAAGCAGAATAAACACTTTGAATGAACTGAATAAACTCTTTGGAAATATATTCATGTTACAATATTTATGAAAAGTCAATGGCTATGATGATAAATAAATATGTAAATATTGCACAAATAAGTAAAATTACCAAATTGCACAAATTAACCATCAATAGTGGTCACTCATTAAGGGAGGAGTTATAGAGTTTGATAGCCACAGGTAGGAATAACTTCTTGTGGTGCTCCGTAGTGCATCTTGGTGGGATGAGTCTTACACTGAAAGTGCTCCTGTTTCTCATCACTGTTTGGTAGAATGGGTGGGGGTCATTGTGCATAATTGCCTCCAGTTTAGATAGCATCCTCCTCTCTGACACTGCCATCCGAGAGTCCAGCTCAAATCCCAACACATCACCAGCCTTACTGATCAGTTTGTTGTCTGTTGGCACCTGCCACCCTCAGCCTGCTGCCCCAGTATGCAACAGCATAGAGGATAGCACTCGTAACCACAGACTCATAGAATATCCTGAGCATCGTCTGGCAGATTTTGATGGACCTCAGGCATAGAGGTGAATTTGGCCCTTCCTGTAAAGGGCATCAGTGTTCTTAGCCCAGTCCAGTTGTTGTCAATATGTAATCCCTTACTTGTAGTCCTCCACAGTGTCCACTCTGATCCCCCTGATGGTCACAGGGGTCACCAGTGTCTTGTTCCTTGTCAGATACACCTCTAGTTCCTTCATCTTTGTAACATTGAGCCCCAGATGGTTCAGCTCACACCATGTTACAACTACTGAACCGGTTTCCTGTACTTGGCTTCATCACACATGCTGATACAATTATTGCAGATCACTTTTTGCAGAGAGTTTTCAGTATTTGCAAGGATACTAATTTTAAACATGCAATATGTACTGTGGAATACATCATGTTGTGTGTATACTAATGGCATTTCTTCACAGGGTCGTGCCAATGCTGCAGTTAATGCTGCTTTTGAAGATGCCTGGAGCAGTGATGAAGATTAAATGAGATTATTGAAGAAGTTTGAATAATGCCAACGGTCACAGAACTGTGCTAGAGTTTCAGTGTTGACCATGCCCCAGTACTGTTATGTACCATATTACTGTATCATGCCAAGAATCCCAAACTGTTGTACCATCTTCAATGTACAGTAACTTAATTGCATGTTTGTTGTACCATTCAAAATTGTATGCACAGTGTGTATGTATGAACACCAAATGTTTGGGCACCATTGGTCAAAATGACTGTAAATAGATGTGAAAAGCAACTAAGCAGAGTATAAAACCAGTGAAACATTTATTTAGGGTTTATATAATGCATTTTATCCAGTCATTTACTCCTCTGTGAAAAACAGCTTTTTTGGGGGGGTGTTGATTTTATATATTACTGAGCACTGGTCTCATTGTGTCTTGAGAGGATGCAGTATTCGGGTGTCTCTTTGTATGGTAGAAAGAAAAATGAACAATGGCTGCTGCCCAGAAAGACCTTGTGTGATTAGCTTTTTAAGCTTGTTAACAACAGAAAGTTGTGGTCCACTGTTCTGCTGTGTATCAACGCCTATGCAAATGTGACCTTCTTAATCTTAAGCTCTCAGACATCTGTATTACAACATTCAGCATCAGATGTTTCCAAAGGAACATCTAAAATGTTAGCATTCTATGGACAGATTAAGTTAAAATAACCTTTATTGCCACAATTAGCAAAGGTTAAGTTTTGAAGAAACAGAATTTCAATAAAAGCAGTCACCCTTATCCAGAGCGACTTACAAAAGTGCTTTGCTGTTCACTCAGAAAATATCCTTAGCTAGTAGACAAGGCTAGAATCTGGAGATTCCTCATGCTTTGATCCTTTTGAAAACAAATGTCAGGAGTTAAATACTCCTGAAACAGATGAGTCTTCAGTCTGCGTTTGAGCACAGTGAGGGACTCAGCTGTTCGGACCCCCAGTGGAAGTTCATTCCAACATTTTAGATCAGAACAGAAAAGAGTCTGGATGCATGTTTTCTTGGCGTTTTGAGGGATGGTGGGTCAAGCTGTGCTGTACTTGAAGCTCGAAGGGCTCTTGGTACAGCTTGAGTTTTGACCATTGCAATCATGTATAGAGATGCTGGTCCATTTTTGGCTTTGTAGGCCAGTATCAAGGTTTTGAATCTGATGTGGGCAGCTGCAAGAAGCCAATGAAGGGACCACAGCAGAGGAATTACGTAAGAATTCGGGGATGTTGAAGATGAGCCACTTGGGCTGCTATCCATGAGACATCAGAGAGGCAAGCTGAGATATGGGATGAAACCTGGGTGTCGGAGGGTGGGAAAGAGAGGATGAGTTGAGTGTCATCAGCATAGCAGTGGTAAGTAAAACCATGTGAAGATATTACTTTACCAATAGAAATATTGTAGAGAGAAAAGAGAAGAGGACTGAGGACTGAGCCTTGTGGAACACCAGTGGAGTGTCTGCATGGAGCTGATGTGGCCTCCTGCCATGTGACCTGGTAAGAACACTCTTTTAGGTATGATGCAAACCAGTGCAATGCAGAACCGGTGATTCCAAGGCTACCAGGGACTGACAGGAGGATGTTGTGGTCTACTATTTCAAAGACTGCAGAGAGGTCAAGGAGAATTACGACAGATGAGAGTTTGACTGAACTTGCAGCGTGGAGGTTTTCAGTTACAACAATGAGAGCAGTCTCTGTTGAGTGTGTCGTTTTGAAGCCAGATTGGTTTGGGTCCTGTAAACACTTTTCAACGGTTAAGCATGGGGGTCAGTCAATTGTTTTGGGCTTATGTTGATAGAATGTGATCAATGAAATACAAGCAGATTTTGGAAGAAACCACATTGTAAAAAGCTGGTTATGAAAAGAGGATGGCTTCTACAGCTTTTATAGAACTTAAAATCCATAATGGACTACCAAGACTATGAATAGGTTTTACCATGGCTCTCACAGTCTCCCAAACAAAACTTCATGCAGAATCTATGGGTATATTTCAGAAGAGCAGTGCATCAGTACAGTCCAAGAATATGACAGCTTTTGGATGGAAGAATGGATTAAAAACAAACAAAAGTGGAAAGACTAGGGGCTAATGACAATGCAGGATGCCCAAAATTTTGTTTCAGGGACTTTTGTTTTTGCTGTTACAAAACTGTATAAAAATCTTATAATGCTTTAATTATATATTTTCTAAAATGTCCTTTTAGGCATCGTAATTTTCCACTTGCTTGTATGTTTATAGTGACAGAAATTTTTACCACTGTATATATGTTTGTATATATGTGTACACTATTGTACTGTGAAGCCTTAAGACTCCATAAAAATTATTGCCAAAGAAAAAAAACAATTTCTCTGCAGTGTTCTCTGCCCTTTCACTGTGTTCTGCTTATAAACACTGTATGACATTATCATAAGTACAAATATGCTTAAGTACAGTTGTCAGAATGGGTTGACTCTCCAGTCACTGTAAGGATTTGTCCTAGCCTATCAGCAGCAGAACTCAATTGACTGAATCTGGTATACTGTTATATTAGTTTAAAAACATCCCAGATTAATAGCAGTTATATCAGTATATTCACAGTACTGTATTTGCATACCATTACAACAAAGGAGTCATACCCAGCTTCTTGGAAATTACTCTCCAGGAAAAGATCATTGTAACTCAGATGTAAGGCTGATATGTTCAGCAGATGTCACATAAATGTCTTATGCAACATCTGTTGAATTTAGCTGTGTTACATTTGATATAAATGACTTTTCCTCGAGAGTCAGATTTGACTGTAGATTAAGGCACCTAGCAGTGTATCTCTAAGGGTGGGACAGATCTATTCTTTGAGACAATAATAAACCTGTATTAAATGTCAGTGAGTGCACTCAAACTGTAAACTTTACTCCTTCATTTGCATGGGCTTTGCCTTTGACCCAAATATGGACTGCATGTTTTAAAATGCAAGAGAGATTGGTGTGTGTTGACTGTTAAAAGTTGTTTATGTCAGTAAAAGGATGTTTTTAATTGTGATGAGGACTCTGAATGTAGCAGTTGGCAACAAGAAGCCACTAACAACAGTCCACTAACTTTACAACAGACCTTCGATTACGTTTGTAATGTTTAAATACATGTACATTTAGACTAGCAACACATAAATTATGCATTTCAGCCAAAGTATAACTCAAATGCCTTATATTTATGTCCTTTAATCTCATTTTTTCTGTCAGATAATTAAACTGTTCTAAAGTGTGGTTACAGTCCTAATACCATAGCTAGATATGGGAAATCCAGGTTCGGAATGTAAAACAAAACTCCGCCCCAGGATTTTTCTCCGACCGCCGGAGCAGTTCCGCTGCAGCTCGGCCGGACACCGCCGCCCGGGAAGTCGGGGCGGAGTTTTTACTTTCTGGACCTGGATTTCCCATTTCTTGCCATAACACTTTGGTTTCCTGCAGGATGAATGCAATCTATCAGTCTACGAAAATATAAAACTCAGCCTAAACTTCATCACTGGCTGTTTTCAGGATACCGAAACATCACAAACGAAGCAAAGCGCAGACAAGACACTCGACCAATTGGGAGAATCTCGCGAGAGGCCCCGCCCACTGCAGGCCACGCCCATGGTTTAATTGATGGAATGAGCCTGAGGAGCGCAGTGAGGGAGGTGTTGGAGAAGCCGAGGCGAGGCTGGCAGGTAGGAGAGCAGCAGCTTGTTTGAATGGCAGAGCCTGTGCGGGTTTGCAATGGGGAAGAATGGAAATATGAGCTGTTTAAATTGGGGTGTTTTATCAGAGTTGCTGTTTTTGTTCTTCTAATGTAAAGTTATATGAGGGAAAAGATCAATAATACCTGCATTGTGTGGGAAAATACTAGAATAAGTGGGGTTTTGCTGTAACAGTTTTTACGAACAATTTACTGCATATTGTAATATTTGCTCTAAATGATTTGATCTAAAACACCTAATTCAACTCTTTGTCATCATAAAATAGGCGTGCTAAATCAGAAAAAGCACCACGGTGTGCAGATGAGGAACTACAAGCGCAGGTTTGAGATAAATAATGGCTGCGTCCCAATACGTGTCCCCGAGTCCACTTGAATATGGCCGCTCATACACTAGCTAGTCGCACTGGTTAGATTACAAGTGCATTTATTGGAATGCAGCCAGGGCCCGTTCTAAATGCACCTGTTTGAAGGGAACTCCTCTGTTAGGTAGCCTGTCTGGCTCACGGGAGTTTATCCGGCGTGTCTAAACTTGTTTGCTTGCACTGGAGCATTAAACTTTATTATAATATCCTGGCAGTTGAGCTACAACCAGTGCTTTCATCAAGTAACAGTCCTAAATGGCCTGTTGTCATTTTCTTGTCTGATACCGATACTGAAACTGAGAATTACTTTATGTAAATGATTTTATGCTCTTAGGACTCAGAGTGGCTCAGTGGTCTAATGCACTAGCACTGTGCTCTGAGGATCGCAGAGCTCTTTATACAGGCCAAGCTGCTTGCCATCAGCAGCCGGAGTCTGAGAACTTTCTCCACTAGTGCATTGCTGGCTGGGAATGCTTTCTATAGGGATGCTTTCCTAAGAATTCTGCAGTGGCATTAGTTTGAAAAGAGGAGGTTTCACATGTATCAAAGAAAGCATGTGCTTGTCTTCACCCTCCTAATGTCAGGAGTATTGTATGTGATGGGAGAGTTGATTAATTGACACTTACAAATTGAGATAAAATAATGAAAAATGTAATTTTGTCCTTTTAAAAAGTACAAAGCTAAAATTAGTACAACAGCTCAGTAAGTCAGCATGCTACAACTAGTCCAACACCCAATAAGAAGGAATAAACAACTTAGAAATGCATTATATTTCAGGCTAAATGGCACATGATAGCATTAGGTGTATTCTCCATGTCTGACCCAGCATTATTTGTATATATGTTTTGTAACTAACCCCAAGGAACCCAATATCAGGGTTAAATTCCTCTCTCTCCCTTTGCCAATTGATTTATGGTAATTTCAAGGAATACCCAATTTACTAAGGAAATGAGGAGGACTAGGCTCAGAGTGGCCCAGTAGCTGATATTGGGTATCTGTTTGGACTGGCCGATAAGGGATGCCCTAAATGTGTTTTGAAAACCCCATTTCCCAAAGTGTAAATTCATATTCTGGCTTTTGTTCATCTCCTGTGTCTCCAAACAATAGATAGGATAAGCAGCTACAATTAATTTGGTCTGTACAACTGGACAAAAATCAAGCATTCCTAGATGTTAAACCATGTCCCAGCATTCAACATAATTATTCCTCATTAAATATTTTCTGATACTTGGTTTTTAATCACATCAGATTAAGGGCAGTACATACAAAACAAAGGCAAATTTCACATCCACAACTGGTCCCATTTGTCTTCATTCAGCGGATGCAGAAAAATGCATAACCAGCCAATACAGTGGAGATGTCGTACAGTGAGGTGAATGGGAGAGAACAGCTGGCCTATGGTGGACTTAATGAAAGGTCGCATTGTATACAGATAAGCAAAACCCAGTGATCCCACCACGTTCCATTCTTTCCAGCAAGCTTCAAGATGAACAAGAGACTGAGTGTTAGGAGACAATGATCAGCAGTCAGTATATGCTAAGCGTGAACTGCACCAGACCCCACTTACACTCTGGAGTAGCTGATTTAAAGACATTGCCAAAGACCAATGTATACTTAATGAATTCACTAGAATCAACCTTGGGAAATTGTTGTCAGTACACTTTCCCACAATGAAGAGACAGGATTTGCATATTTAACAAACCAAGGAAGAATAGAGGAGACCTAACATCTCCAGAGGTTGTGGCAGAGCTTGAAGTAGGGGGAAAAGTTTCAGCCACTGATACCTTATGTCCTGTGGACTGGTGTAGGGCCTAATGAAATCACGCTTTTTTGTTTTGTCTTCAAAAATGTGTCATCACAGAAATCATAAAGCCCTACTGATTAAATAAACAGAATTGCAAGCAAATGTATGTATGGAGAAAAGAATGCAGATTTTCATGAGAGCACATCTTCAGCTGTTGGTTGATTTTTTTAACCCAATTTGGAAGTGCCAATTACCGAACCCCATTAGGACTCGCCCCGTATCACATACAATGCTCCCGACACTAGGACAGTGAAGGCAAGCACGTCTCCTCAGATGTATGTGAAACCAGCCACTGTCTCTTTTTAAACTGCCAGCATTGCATTATTGCTGAGTGGCCACTGTGCTGAGAGGAAAGTGCTGGTTCTCTGGTTCTGATACAATGTCTGTGCTGTTGTAATGGCTGTACAGATGCCTGTGCCAGCCAGCGTTGCACAGTGAAATGTGGGGAGAGAGTGCCATCTACCCACCCAGAGAGAGCATGGATAATTTTGATCTCATGAACTCCAGTTGCTCATGGCAAGAATCATGAATGTTTTGGCCTTTAACAACATATGCATCATCAAAAATGGAACATTCTGGAAAATTTTGAGGCCTGTTTGGACATTGTGTTGCAGCTAGTGATATGAGGAGACTTTCAGTGTTCAAGAATGTATTAAAAATGAAAAGACAAAGAATACAGCAGGATAGTGATCCCAAACTCACCTTAAAATCCATAGTGGACTAACTCAAGAGGCCAAGCTAAATGTTATGCCATAGCCTCGCAGTCCTCCAACTTCATCATCAAAAGCTCAACTTCATTTCTTATTTCTTTTGGTATGTGTCTGTATGAAGTCTATCAATACTGTAATCCTGCAATCCTGCAACCTTGCTCTTCCCTCAATGCAGTGCTTACATTTAGTTAATCATAATGTTAATGACTGTTCTTCTGAAAGCCTGCCCTGACGATTTCATCAGTGTAGGACAGAGCTGTGTTTTGTGAACATTATGAATGCAGAGAATATGCCATGAGAATTGACAAAAGGTCAGCAGAAGCTGAATACATCACCTTAGAAGGTGCAGTCAAACACAGGTGCTGACAAAAATAGAGGGTGGGAAAAAAACACTGAAAGTGTGGCAGATGACCTTCGTCATCTGACTGCAGAGCTAAATATCAAGCATCCCAAAAGATACAGCCATAAAACAGACAAATGTGTCAAAGAATTTCTCCTGAGTATAGAAATTCAACATTAAATCAGTTCCAGCATTGCTACTCACTACTCTATACTAATGTATCTCAAAAAGGTAACCTCGTATTCATTACATGTAAAGTGGTATTTCACATATTTTGTTTCAATGATTATACCATCTCATTAGTAATTTCATATTTTAAAAATAATTATATATATATTTTTAAATGCACTATTACTCCTGAATGACCAACAATCATGTGGAATGCTGAATCATGCCCAAAAATCAAGGAAACATTAATTTGGTCCAGTTTGTAGTTGCTTATCCCTTCTACTGTTAGAGAGACAAAACAATCAGGAGTGACTTGTTGAACTTAACAAAGCAAAAAAGCAGACATATGTTACCCCAAAGCCTGGCCTTTTGTAAATGACTAGTCCATTACAACTACACATATAGTAACATTTAAAAGTTTGGACACAATTGACTCCATGTGGACATTAAACCCTTGAGTATCATTTAATTATAATGTTATATATTAATAATTATAAAATTGGGACATCTGCTCATTCATTCGTTCATTCTTCTGAAATCATGGTAGGGCTGGGCGATATTGACAAAAATGATATCCTTATATATTTTAGCTGGATTCTGATATACAATATATGGTGTGATATATGATGTAATACATTGTGTGTGTTTGTTTACTGTATTTAAACATTAAGAGGACTGAACTTTGTCAGAGGACTGAACTTTGGGGCTGCTTACAAGCCCTTAGATTTGGAAACCTCAATATGCTCTATATAACCAAATCTATTCAAATATATTATATGAACCAAAATACTTATTTATTATTACAATTTAAAATCCAGAGTAGTAAAGCATTTTGGTGATGTGTTTCAAAATACCCAAAACATTTGGTTATTATACACCACTGCACAGGCACATTGTTTTATAAGGTTTTCCTTTTTAGGATTGAAGAATGACAGGTACTGTACAGGATTTCCCTTTCATCATGGACATCAGCTTGAAAATGAAACTCTCTCACTGTCATTATTACTTTGAAAATTTCCAATCGAAACACATTTACTAATGATCCCCATGCAGAGATGGCATACTTGTTTGGATTTGGTATTGTCATTGGTCTGACAAGATTCTCAATTGGAAATCAGAGGCGTAAATCTGATCTGAGTACTTAACCAAACAAAAAATGCTGTGGGGGGGAAAAAGCGATGTGTTTGTGTGCGCGTATATTTTTAAGTAAATCATTAACCATTTATTCTCTTTCCAGGCTCTAGTTTAAAGCAGAAATGGCACTTGACGAACTAACCTCCACTGCTGTACGGCTGTACGACAATTGGATGAAGGATGCAGGTAATTTACATCTTTCAATATGTGGAACTGCCGTCAAACTAAACTGGATAATTACACTAAAATGAAATAAGGGTTGTTGCCTGATGACAGGAAATGTTTTTCATTGGACATTGATGGAAACATGTCTCTTATGGTAGGGTTTAAAGCAATTATTTTTCCAAAAATCAGAGCTCTGTGAGTTTCCCATATTCCCTTTCTCAGTCTGCCAAGAATACTACTGTGTTTCTACCACCTAAGCATGTACTTCGTACACTTTTATACATAATGGCACATCATAGGAACGACACTTGATGTGGTTTGAGGCATACAGTAAATCCAGCATGCATATATGATGACAGTTTCTGGGCAATAATCTTCTATTACTTGTTTATTACATTAATTTCATAGCTTCAGTGCAAAATTCAAGGAGCATACTTGTCTTCTTGGTTGACCACATATAACATCAGGGGAATTATTTGATTTATAGCTAAGCTTTTGTCTTGCTGTGTCCAGAGAACTGCCCCTTAATAATACTATATTGAAACACTACTGAGAAATCACAATGCCTAATATAACACATAAATAACATGCCCAATAATCTTGCATTAAAATCTAACGACACTATGCTGCTTCAGACCCCAGGACACAAGACTGGCTGCTCATGTCCTCTCCACTGCCTCAGACCATTATAATTGCCTCCTATATCTACTTTGTGACATCACTGGGACCCAAGCTCATGGAGAATAGGAAGCCGTTTGATCTGAAGAGGGTCCTTGTGGTCTACAACTTCAGTGTTGTGGTTCTTTCTGTTTACATGTGTCATGAGGTGAGTGGTGTGTGGGTCACATGCAGAACCAGAGCAGAGAGCCAGTTTGTGTGATGATGTATGATGTAGTTCTCAAGTTAAATTGACAGAGCTTTAACGTAGGAGTGGGCAGTATATTAGTATTTTATCATATTGATATTTAGTATTGATATCTACTGGATATTATACACAAAGAGTGTAATTAGTCCTGTTTAATTGGAGCAGCAGATTAAGTGCAGCAGGTTGTATTTTATTGATTGTATTGAATATATCCAATCATAAGACACAGTATATAATCATTGTGTTAAGTAAAACACAACATATTGTCCATCCTAGGAATGATTCAGTTAGGGATGTCTTGATATGAGTGCTGAAATTACTGCTAATACTGATCTGGTGTTTTCATTTTTGTAGATAAAACAGCAACGCAGAAAAAAATGTACATTAATTTACCTTAATTGTGCATTTTGCAGTTTTCACTCCATCAGTTTTTTATCAGTTGCACTTCGGAGTAAGAATTTGAATCACATTTTTTGTCCTACAGTAGTTTAATATAATAAGAGTCTAAATTCATTAAAAGGGTTAATACATGGATCAGGACATCAATAATAAATACCCTTCCAGATTCTTTATTACTGTGCATTACATCAGGCTCAGGTAATTCTTAACTTTTCTATCTTGCTGGTATGAAATCTTTTGAACACTTTTTTACTCTGGATTCCATTTTGAGTCAAGAGAACACTCCTCAAATTTTACACTGTTAAACTCTGTGTGTGTGTGCGTGCGTGTGTGTGTGTGTGTTTGTGCATGCATGCAGTTTGTCATGTCTGGCTGGGGTACAGGCTACTCTTTCCGCTGTGACCTGGTGGATTACTCTCTCTCTCCACAAGCTATGAGGGTAAGTGCAGAGGAGGGGAATGCTACTCTACCTGCTGTAGAAAAGACTATATCTTTTCACTTTTTGTTGTCAGCCTGTGCAGAAACCGGGTCCTGGGTATGTAGGGTGATGGTTATCTGGCAAGCTAGATAGTCATCACAGGGTTGTGGTTTTCACATTGTGCATAGGCATCTTGATTTAATTTGTTTTTAGTCCCTGAGGGTTTAGCACAATGTTCACTTTTTGTCTTGTGTAATGACAAGCTTAAATATACTGGATAAATGTGTAAATTTGTAACATCCTTATTCTGTCCTTATTCACTAGATGGCAAACACCTGCTGGCTGTACTACTTCTCTAAGTTTATCGAGTTGCTGGACACAGTAAGTGATCTGTAAAATGATGCCTCATCAACAATAAAGTCTGCCGTGGAAACATAATGATTGGAAATGTGACTATAGCCTGTCGGCTCTGTTTATTGATGGTTTGATTGTGTCCCTCTTGGCCAGGTGTTCTTTGTGCTGAGGAAAAAGAATAGCCAGATTAGTTTCCTGCATGTCTACCATCACTCCATCATGCCATTTACCTGGTGGTTGGGGGTCAGGTTTGCTCCAGGTAATCTGTCCACCATCAGAGTGGTTCTCAACCCTGATCCTGGAGGCACATTTTGGCATTTACCCTGCTCCCAATGCAAGCTCCAAATCTTTCCTGAGTTGAAGGTAGTGTGTTAGAGCAGGAAGCCACTAAAATGTGTAGGTGTGCTCCAGGACCAGTTTTGTGAAGTACTGCTCTACCATACTTTTATTGTATGACTAGATATATACTGGCCCTAGGCATCAGTATATGATATCATGCTCAACAAAGTTTTTCATGTTTCAGGTGGTCTGGGAACCTTCCATGCTCTTTTGAACTGTATTGTCCATGTCATCATGTATACCTACTATGGCTTATCTGCTCTGGGTCCTGCTTACCAGAAGTACCTTTGGTGGAAGAAGCACCTCACCTCTATACAACTCGTATGTACACTCTAATGTCTAGGATTTAAGTGGCTGGATAGTATGCCATATTTTGGTTCATAATTTTAGGTACATTTGACTTCTGATAGTTCTAAGTGTTCAGCTGTTTGCTGTTAGCTAATGTTTTGAAAGTGAATCAACGTCTGCATAAAATACCCTTAAGTCATATTTTACTTCCTGTATGTTTCAGCTCCAGTTTGTGATCGTCAACTGCCACATTGCCCAGTATTTCTTCATGAAGGATTGCCCATACCCTTACCCCCTCTTTATCTACATTATTGTTGTTTACGGCATAGTCTTTCTCTGTCTCTTCCTCAACTTCTGGTTTCATGCATATGTCAAAGGCAAGAGGCTGCCAAAAGTTACCAAGGTACAGAGTAACAACAACAGCATCCACCACAGCAAACAGGACTAAGCAGCCTTTGCCAAAAGCTTTTTGAAATGGCAATCCTTTTGGCATGGATTTCTCACTGGTTCTGCCGTTTATGGCATACTATGCACTGACTTTTATAACATTTATATTCATGTGAGGCATGTCATAATGTCAAGTCAAACAACATTGTTACATAGTACTGTCAGTTTTGGGTGTGTCTAGACTCTGCAGGCACATTGAAATCACACTTGTGATCTGTATCAAACACTTGGAGTAAAGAATCTGGTTTGCCTGCCTTGAACACAACCTAAAAGGATGATTGAAGGGAAAACCTTTCTCTTCATGTTCTTTCCTTAAACTCTGAACCCTGTAATGAGACTGCTCTATTGACTGGTCTATCAACAAACATCATCCTCTTTTTTATTGTAGATTGCCTATTGGCCCAGTGTTCATTTACTGTACTTGAATGCAGGGAGCAGTCAGACTCTTCCTTAGCATCTCACACCAGCTGAAATTTCCACCAATCTTGTGGCTTGTTGAAGCTTCATCTCTAACTGGCTTTTTTATTAGTGAAAATTTGTAATACTTTGTTTAGGTACTTGTGCTTTTTATTAGTCCAACAAATTAAAGTTCTGCAGGCAGTACATAGAAACGTCCTCTGCCCTATAGTGCCTTATCTACTTTCTCTCTTGCATTTCCTGCCTTCCCCTCAGACCAAGTCTGCCTTTAATATACTATACCAGTACCTTTGCACTACTTAAGTTACTCATGTTGTCATTATGTAACACTTACTTATTTAGAGGGAGGAGAGGTGGTATGGTATGAATGAAGAATGGTATGAATGTCCTTGAAGGAGCCAGTGCATTTATCTGAGCCCATATATGCTGGGTCCTGGGTCAAGCCCTTATTTTGGCAAATCTGACTTAACTTAGACTGCACTATTGGTGATTTAGGACAGGAACATTATTTTAAATGGCCTTTAATGTCGGGGAAGGCAGCAGGATGCAGTGCATTGTGTTTTAGTGCTGTCAGGATTGTCCTTGGCTCTTTTTGTCCAAGGCAGGAGACTCTATCAGTTTTTATATGTGAAAAAAACTTTATGTGAACTGAATGTTTTTAATGTGTGAAATTTTTATATAAAATAAATGATGTATGCATTTGAGTAGTATTTAGTGCTTGAGTAGTTCTTTTTGATTTTAAGATACAAACAAACAATCAAAACGGCAGACCAATTAACCATGAGCTCCCCCATGTGGATTGAGGCTGTTGCAGCTTGCAAAAGTTTGGGTACATTTAGTAAAAATGTATATCACTGTGAAGATATAAGAAAAGAGGCATAGAAGAAGGCAAGTTAATGATGTTTTTTATATTTTAAATTAAATTACTTTTTTTAATTCCCACCTTTTACAGTTTCAAAATAACAAACATGACAAAAGACTTAAAATTTTGTAGTCACAACTTATTAACATGCATTTTTGCAAATATATACTTTCTATAGCCAGCTTCAGTTCTAGTTTGGTGAATTTGTGCCCAATTTACTTGTAAAAGGCTTCTAGTTTTTTGAGATTGTAAGGCTATCTTGCTGTAAAATAGTTAGATTTTTTTCTTGTAAAAGCTATTGTGAAATCTTCATCTTGCACCTCATTTTTGGAGAGTTTGCTGGTATTAAAGCCATGTTTCCCATGGCTTTGGTATCTTTGCATATTTTGTTAGAGTATAGTAGCATTGATAATATAGCAAATGCCTAAACATAGACATTCATCAGTTGTTACCTATCTCAGCCTCAAAGTTCCAATTAAAAATTTAAGATGTCAGATAACAGACATGGGACCTGTACTGACAGAATGGCTATTTTTGGGTAAGGGAAAATCATTCCTTTAAACTTAACCAAACAATGACAAAGGTTTGGTTTGAACATTCATATCATTCCTATTATTTAAACCTTAATATTATGGTTTAGCAAAAAGTCACACACTGCATCTTACCTTGTTGCAGCAACACTGAAACCTATGTATGAAATATATGTATCTATTCTAATCTATTAAGCTGGTTATGCTGGTTGACCAGCTTAGCTTTTGACCAGCATAGTCAACATACACATGGTCATAGTGTATGCTTTTTGTAGTAGTTTTATGGTTTAGCTGGTCTATAACCATGACAAACCTGTCCAAGCAGTTAAGCAGCATGATCAAGCTTGATCATACTGGTTGGCCAGCTTGAAAAGCATCACCGATTTGGTCAACCAGCGTGACCAAGCATGATGAAAATCAAATCCAGCATATACAAATGCTGGTCAAGGAGTGGTTTGCCAGCTGGTTTACTCACAAAGAGCATGTTTAGATTGGGATGACCAGCTTTTCAAATACCTTGGTCATCAAAGACCAGCTTGGATTGTCTGATATTTCAGCTGGGCATATAAGCAAGTCTATTCAAGATTTCCAAATAACTTAGCCCCTTTATGGTAAATGTGATGTTTTAGATATGTAGTAAGCAATAGGCTAACGTGGGTCATAAACTTCCATTACTCGTATATAAAAAAGGTTAGAATCCCTGAACTGGCAGGACATGTCTGAAGTGCCCTTGAGCAAGGCACTGAACTCCCCAGCTGCTCCTCACATGCTGAGGATAAGGGTGCCCACCACTCTGGGCACGTGTGTTCATTGCCCCCGGTGTGTGAATTCACTGTTGTGTATGGGTGTATCACTGTGTGTGGATGGGTAAAATACGGAGGTCTAATTCCTGTGTGTGCATAATGCAGTGGGTCAAATGAGTCTAATTACTTACATGAGGCTCAATGCACGAAGTTCAGAACTAAAGAAGCAAACAGTTATTGTGGTATATTGAGACCTGATATGTAAAAAAAAAGGTTTACTGGGACATTTCAGACAAACATTCCAGTAAACTACACCAGTTTGCACAAAGAGTCCTAAACACGCATATACAGCTGTTATTAGAATGTTATTAAAGCTGTATAAACAAATGGGGTGACCATGAACTCTGTTGGTCTCTGAGGAATAGTTAAAAGGCATGATTTCCTCTTTGCATGATCAAGTTTAGCAGCATTCTGCTCTGAGCACTTCTCCCTGGTGCTCCATGAACAAATGTGGTGTAGCAGCTGAAACTGGGTCATGGCACAGAGTACACAATGTGTGAACCAGCAGGTCACAACAAATCTGTATTAGAGAAGAAAATGCTCACTTTTGCTTTGCCTGGGTATCGCAAGTGCACGATTTTCAGCTGTGCTCTTTGCACACTTGTCAGTCTGAGGTGGCTTTTGCTAATCATGTTAATTTGCAGCGCCTGCAAAGTGATAATCCTCTTAAAGCTGACCCTCTGTTTCAGCCTGTAATTATGTTAGAAATAAAACCAGACTGCTACAGGATAGATTTGACGCTCTATTGCACATGTTAAATGTCGCGTACATCCAACAGCAGCTGTAACCTCCACTGAGTGATGTTAGTTTTGCAGTTATTGCATTTAATAGCTTAAAGTATATAGGATTAGAGTTAATCATCCTTTAGAGATATAATTCTTTTGACGTGATCACTTACCAGGCCTTGTCTACTCATTTTCATGGTCCACATATCGCTGCTGTCCAATGAAAATCTCTAAATGCTCAAAAAAATAAGCTCTTATTTTACATTCACTTCCATTCAAAGTTAAGAGCATTGTCATTTTGGAGATACAGCAATTATATAATCTATCTATTTTTGTAATTAATTTAGTGTTGATTGGTGGAGGAGAAGATTTTTCCTATTTATTTTTCTTTAAAGTCCATCTGTTGGATGTAAGGCAGGACTAAAATTGATGCCAGAACCAACTGGAGTTACTTTTTTTTTACGTTTCACCTGCTTCATCAAAAGGCTGCTTCCAAGAATAATAAAAAATATAAATAAATAAAAGCTTCCCCCAGTCCATTCGATGGTCCTAAACATAGCAACTCCATCCTAAGTTTGTCAGTCATCCTGTCTGCAAGCTTACTTGTTTAAGCTGTTTAAAACTCCTTGCTTTTAAAGAAATAGCACTAAAGCTTCTCTGTGTGCTCATGTCACGGCATGAAGTCGACAGTCCTCCTTAAATTAGTGCCCCAATTACTTTGCTTCCTGCAAATTCTTTACTACTTAAGGTGGAATGGCTAATTCAAAGAACTAATCTGGAGAATAACTTCAGCCTCATTGGTGCAGTTGTGCACAGGCTAATAGTTAAGTTATAAAATAATTTATTAATTTATGAACATGCCTGAAGCCCCTCATCCTCCTATATTCTCCACCCACATTATCTAAGAAGATGACATGTAATGAACTGTTGGCAGGTTTGTCAGAGAATTTTACAGACCAAAGGTCACTGCAAATGATGGGCTGCAGAGGTCACACTGATTCTTGAACAGGATGTGCTGCTTGGAAGTAAATGACAGATAGGGTACACTGTCACAATTACTACCACCAGTGTTCCCATGAGATCATCATGTTTTCAATAAAACCATAAATCCAAAATGAGCATTAAAGGTTAAACTGGAGGGCAAGGCTAGCATGAACATCAGGCCAGATGACCACTGCTTGTGTCTACTGAGCAAGTACAATCTTAATGTAGGGAAACATGATGTGAAATATTGTTTACGGTGTGCAGGGCATCCATGAAGTCTGACATGTTTCACAGCATCCTTGACTGGGGGGTCAGCACCCATACGGTGTTAACATCAGTGAGTCCGATTATGTCTGTTTGATTTAGTATCAGCCGGGTGAAGGTATGGAGCTGTCTTGCGAGATGATGATTAAAGCTGATAGGATCTTTTACACTGCCGTCAGTCAAACAGCTACCTGCTCTTATACAGCCTGTCAGATCAATGTCCACTGCAGAAACAGCATTCACCACCACGCAGCATGCTTCATTTAACTTAATGAACCACTGGTTACCCAGAGATCCTGGAGGACAGCTACAAGTAATACTGGGCTCAGGTAAATAAGTAATAGCACTGCTCAGGTAAATAAGCTTTATACACACAATGTTCTCAGTTGACTCAGACTACATTAACAGATTATTCAGTGTAATTCAGTGTCTTATATTAAGTATTTTTACTCTGTGAAACTGTCTTCAGTATATTGTCCCTTTGGAACTGTAAGGTTTTGTCTGACATGTTTATTAAAATTATTTACATGTTCTAATTCTTCTTAACATTACACGAGACATCTTTTTTTAGGTTGTATTTATTTTAGATATCTAGAAAACAGAAAGTTTCAATCTCCATATATGTGAGTGTCACTATTAAGGTTGAATATCTGCTCAGAATGCAGATAGAACTTCATTGCGCCAAGGGGACAAAGTGTGTGATGATTCACACATGCAGATACTGATTCTGTTCTTTAAAACAGAATCTCTTGTAATAAGCAAAATGATATGCCAATGGAATAAGATTACAACATAAAAATAAAATTTGCTAAACTATGTATGTATAAAGTTCTGGAGGCAGCTCTACCTCTAAGGCAGAACAAAAACAATTGGTTAAGACAACATTTAAAATATCTCCTCAGAGCTTTATATGTTAATGCAGTGCATAAAAAGTGTGTAATGGAGTTTAAAAAAATCTTTTCATATAGGATTGGTCCAATTTTTTCTATATCCCAGCACATTTTCATTTCTGTTGTGTAAATGCAGAATTCATGCAGAAAATGTTTATGGTCAATGGCTGGTTTGAGATAAAACTCAGCATTCTTGACAGTTTTTCTGCACAAAATCTTTTGTTACTGTGATGCCTCACATGGTTGCTAACCATCCCATAAAATACAGAATTGTCCAACAACTGGAAACAAAAAAAATAAGGTCCGCATTGAACGGGACATGGGAAGTGCTTTGTTCCATGTTTCTGAGGCTAGATCATTGTATCACAATCACAAGGCAGTTTAACGATGAATATCTGTGTGTGTGGGTGTGTTCTTTTTTTGGGGGGAAGGACCTTGAGTTCTTACCCTCCAGGTTCCTTAATTTTATTACAGAAAGTTGACAATCCTACTCATTGTAGTCACATAGCTTATTTCCTTAACAACTTTGTTTTTAGCACTGCAACAACGTTATAATAATTTTTTTGTAATTGTTCCTTCGTCTAATTGGACAGTGTTGCTGTCCTCCCAGTGTCCTGTCGGTGTCTAGTTGGCACAAAGTGTGCATGGTTAGCTAGCTGAGGAGATTGTATTAGGGTTTAATAGGGTTGAACATTTGGATGTTTGCCTTGATCTGAAAGTTTCAAACTAAACTCTTCCATGTTGCACAGTGCTGTGTGTGGTCACTGTCTTTCCTCTAGGAGAGGGCCAGTGTATCCACTGGGCAGGACTATCATGCACAGACAACAATACACACATAGAGGCGGTGTGACATTCCCTCAGGATGCCCTGTGTCCACTAATTCTTTACATACAAATTAAACGTTTGCTGTATTAATAATTAATTTATTAGACATATCACCCTTAAATATTTTTATAGTATATCTATTCAGAAAGTTGTAACCTCCTAGATTTTATGGGCCAAGATTAATTTTACATGATTTTTTGGAAAATCATGGGCAGTGTCTTATTTTTGTGTCATCTCTATTTGCACAGCTTTTCGTCTGGTTGCTTTGTGGTTAGCCTGAACTAGACTGATCTAACCAACCAGTCCACCACAATGCTTTGGGTGATGTTTGACTTCAGTGGATGTGGCAGATGATCCGAAGTGAAGGCCTAAGGGAGAGAGCGCAGTCCAGGGGGGATACACACATACTTGCACAAGCATGGAAATGATTTTGGCACGTGCAGCGGAAAGGAAAAACATGACATCATGACGCAAGCTGGGGCTACGGACAGTGTGTGTAAGATTGTATTGTTTGTAAACTCTCCTAAAGGTCGCCATGTGTGCCGTCCATGTGGGAGCTGAGGAACCCAACCGGATGATTCGTGTCTTAGACAATGTCAAACATACCACATCTTAGTTCTAGAGTGTACAAAATAAAATTTCTGTTGATGAAAGAACTTTTACACTAAGCCCAGTTTAGCACCACATGCTAATGTAATCTGGATCCAAATAACCACCAGATGTGATACAGCAACACTGATTTTACTGCTTGCATTGTCTGACAGAAATGTCCATAGCAATGTTGACTAAAGGAATCTGCACACAGGCTCTCATGGGTGATTCATCATGTGCGTGCGCAATATGTTGCAGTTTGATTGAGGCTGTGCTGTATTTAGACTTATGTTTTCATAGTCACATGAATGATGACTCTTGCCTTTAGTGGAAATCCCATCTTAGAATGGACATTTGTGAGATCATCATTGTCAGTCATTAACATAGAGGACACTGAGCACAGGGGAATCTGATCTTTGTACCAAACAAATATGATTTGAAGTTAGATTTTGCATCAAATATTGGAACATGGCTATGAATCCTAACTTTACCCTCAAACCAGATCATATCTGAACCATAACCCTATTCTTAATCTTAATCTTACCCTTAACCTCAACCCTAAACATAATTCTAACTGTAACTTTATCCTCAACCCAAAACCTAATCCTAACCCTCACCCTGGCCCCAATCCTTGCCCTAACTTTAACCTCAATCTTAAACATGGTCCAATTATTAACCTTAACCTCACCCTTAACCTCAACCCAAAACATAATCCTAACCTTAAATTTAACTTCAATCCAAAACCCAATCCTATACTTAACCTAAAATTAACTTTAACTTCAACCTAAGATCTAATCCTAACCCTCACCCTGGTCCTAATTCTAAAATGAACTTTGACCTCAACCTAAAATCTTATCCTAACCTACAGCCTGGTCCTAAAATTAATTTTAATCTCTTGGGGGCACTCTAGGTAGGTAACAGAAACATTTTATAAATGTAAATAACCAGTAAACTATATATTTTTATATACTATTAATTTATGTCACAAATCACTTTAACGCATTAACTCTTGCGACTGCTGAAACTTGATGCGTTCATCTATGACCAAATTTGACCCAAACGTCTTCCCGTGATTGACTGTTTTACAGCCTGACAGAAGAACAGATTATTTAACAGTGTAAACACAACCAGAAGGAGCTATTGCTGAGTGCAGAAGATAGTTCACCTTACATTTCCGCATACACACACACACACACACACACACACACACACACACACATACAATAAAATTCAGGGTGGTTTACTGACAGAAAAAATAGATTTGTATTTGTATTGCCAAAGCTTGGCAGCTGAGTATTGTAAGAAAGGACGGTGAACAAACTTTAATGTTTTTAACATTAAAGTACTATATTATTAATGTGTGTATGTCAGGGTGTAATGTGTGATGTGGTCACTCATGCTCTCTTTGAAGGTGACAGTCGAGGCTGTACTGAGCCCCGAGTGAGCAGGGTATTTTTTCTGGGTCACAGAGGCTGAACAATTGGGGGATATTTTTTGGAGAAATCTTTGTGGATCTCAGTGTATTTGGGGCATTCTGTTAGGAAGTGCACGTCTGTCTCTGTTCTGTTCTGAGGTCTGTTTTCTTCTGGTCCTGAGCTTGTTGAGTTTTAGTGTATGTTAGTGTTGAACTGTAGCTGAGGGCCAGCTGAGTGAGGGGACTGGTACTGCAGAGCTTTATAATGGTATGCGTGAGCATTGCTATTTTTTAGATGCTTCCAGAATTTGATTGTCCTTTTTGTATCTAATAAGTAATGGATATGCTGTTTTGTTAAAAAATCTCATTTATATTTCTTACTGCCAGATTGACACTTACTTTACTGGGAACATATGTTGTGTCCAGAAATGGTTATATGTGTTAGAATTTCTTGATATCCAGTTGCTTTCTACAGTAATATTACACCTAATAATAAAGGAAAAAATGGTTTACTCTGTGCTACGCTGACCACACTAGTTATATAGCTACTTATTTTTTGACAACTTCCTGTAAAAAGCGCTATATAAATAAATTTGATTTGAAATTTGATTTATTTAATGGCTATTTATTTCCCTCTTAAAATACAAGGAAATAAGCATATTTATAAAACATGCAAAGAAAGTCACTGTGATTGTCTTTGTGTATGTGCACATTTACATTATCATGTAATGTATGTATATACAATTATTATATAATGCAAAAAACAACCACACAAAACAACTGTATTAGTCTATTTGAGTCTATTTGAGATTAATGTACTTAACTACTCAACGGTTTGAGACATTTCATTCCCTTGGAACTATAAGGTTCTATCAGACATTTTTATTAAAATGTAGTTATTTAAACATTCTTATTATGTGACAACTCCTAAACATTATGTGAGGTTTTCAGTTTTAAGTAGTATGCATTTTAGACTCTTTTTCAGTCTCCAAATATGTCAGTGTCACTATAAAGAGTTAAAGGCTGAATATCTCAAAACTGCTCAGAATGCAGAAAGAACCTTATATCTCTAAGGGGATGAAATGTGTGATGTTTCATGAATGCAGTTTGTGCAATGGTAACTGGTGAAGTTTACACTACTGTTACATTAGCTTTATAATTCCTGCGCAAATCCAAAGAAGCCTTCTCATCTCAGCTGGTAACAGTGCAGTAAGGTGAACATTCTAAACATTACATTTTATTTGTTTGATTACAGAGATTGTTTACAGGAGCACTACAACTTGGAACAAAGCTTTAAGGTTAATTCTGCTGTTCCAACTCAGACTGTACAATCCATCATCATAGCTCTACAGCTCAGAGATTAAAAACATTAGAACACCTAAAAGTCCAATTAAGAATGAATAGTTGAGTACATTGTACTGCTGGTAGACCCCTGAACAGCTAAATGGTGCAGTGTGAACTGTGCTTAAGGATGACACATTTGACCCATCACATATAAGACTTCATTAAACCCTTCATTACACATCCCAGTGGCAGAGTGGCAACCAAGATGAAGAAGGCTAATGTGAGATGACATGATGTGATGACATAACATTTAAAAGCTTGCCATGCATATTTGTTTGTGTGTGTGTGTGTGTGTGTGTGTGTGTGTGTGTGTTTCTGTGTTTCTGTGTGTTTGTGTCTGTGTGCTTCCAGCTGAATCCACACAAGTGAATTTGCATCTAATTTTCCATTTTGCTTTTCAACCAATTAGCAAGTGGACTTATTTTCCAAGTGAATAAATGAATATGAAAATTGCAAGGATGTGTTTGTCCATCCCCTTCATTTCTTGAGGCACAGAAAGGCAGATAAGTAATTTAGTTGAGGTTGTCAATTGTAAAATCCTTTTAAACAAATGATTCATAAATGGCAAAAGCTCTCAAGATCAACAGAGTCTCTCAGAGTCTCCTGCTTATTTTGTCTACTGTTGGGGCAGACTGTGGGAAAGAGGACACTGTGAACTTGACCCCTGAACCCTTACACTTGTTAAAACTTCAAATATTCAGTAACTATGATGAATTATACTGTATAGTAACTGTAGTAAAACTTAATTGCTATTTAGTTAAAAATCCTAAAGTCATATGTTTATGATGAATGGACCAAAATAGGGGCTATGTACATGTTCTGGTACAATCTGTACCATATAATGTATAGTGTATATATATCTATATATACTATACAAAATCTATTAGACTTTGGAGCATTGCTAAAAGGATATGATTGCATTCGACAACAAGACCATTAGTGCAGTCACCTCAACTCATCCCAAAAGTACTGGATGGAGCACCATCATTCCAGAAAACACCATTTGACTCCTCCACAGCTCAATGCTGGAGGGTTTTAGATCCCTCTAGGTCGAGTCTCAAATTAGGTTAGGTGCAAGTAGCTTCATGTTTGTCTGGTCTACAAAGTCCTATTCTATTGGCATCATTTCTCTACAGGCATTAGACAAGGTGTGTGTGTGTGTGTGTGTGTGTGTGTGTGTGTGTGTGTGTGTGTGTGTGTGTGTGTGTGTGTGTGTGTGTGTCAGCAGTTGGTGCAGCTTAAAGTAGCTGAATGCATCCTTTAGAAGGCATTTGGACATATAGTTGAATAAATATGTGCCTGTTTGAGTGCTGTCCCACCCCTACTCTAATGTGATACAGCCTTCACCATAGCTCTGGTCAGTAGAGCTGATTACAGTGGTCAGAGCTAAGCTGGGCTGTCCTGCACAGCCATCCTGCTGCGATGTTGCAGCACTGTTTCACTGTGACTCCTTAAAAATCCTCTCCTCTGTCTGTTCCACCAGGACTGGAGGAACCTGTGTGGGGAGGGGCCTGCAGAGCAGTGCAGAGCCGTGATTGGCTGGTTTGCTGGGAACTATGTTGTTGCTCCATCCTTAAACCACAGTGTGCTTGGGTCTCAGCAGCACAGGAAGCACTGGGACACACACACTTTTTCCCTGCCTCTTTTAGAGGTGGATTGGAGTGCAGTGACAACAGTGTGGGATCTCTTGGGACAGGGGGACCTTGTCTGTCACGTTCTCTCTCTTTCTCTCCCAGGAAAAGAGTAAGTTCTTGTTTGCTTGTTCATCATGTTTCCTCCTCTGGTTGTAACACTGGGCTGGTAGGAGTAGAGAATAGGACACTGCATAGGAGTCAATAGTTGTTTAAAGGGGCTCTGACTATGGACTATGCAAGGACTTTCCTGTGATGGAGTTTGGCATCTGGTGTGTCAGCATGTGTGTGTGTGTGTGTGTGTGTGTGTGTGTGTGTGTGTGTGTGTGTGTGTGTGTGTGTGTGTGTGTGTGTGTGTGCTCTGTGTCTGTGTGGATGTGTGTGTGGGGCATGTTATTAGCTGTGAATGGGTAGAGGCGGATCCAAGGTGACTTTTGGGATGCCCAGCCTCCTCAGGAAAGTTGGGACTGCATTGCATGCAAGCAGAACAGCCTCCCCCTAAATGTACACACATACAAACACAATCACCACAGTGACTTAATCTTGCATGGCTTTCTCCTGCCATGCATGTGCGCCTATGCTTTTAAAAGAAAGTATGCTGTCCCTAAAGACATGTAGAAGAAGCCAAGCTGAGACGAGGCACAACTGGATACATTTAATGTGAACTATATATTGAATATATTGAATCTGAACATTGTCTGAGCACTCATTTAAGCCCTAGAAGCCCTACCGTTTCACAAAAGTAGGAGAAAAGCCCTGTGGTGTATTTGTTTGTCTTGGTGTGCGTCCCGTTCACTACGATTGAGAAAAGGATGTGGGAATTGCAGATGTGCTGTGGTGTTTTCTTCGCACGTGTCCACACTCCCTCCTTTAAACAAAGCCATGTGCATAACCTGAAGTTCAGTGTGCTGTGAAGATCTCATGGGACTTTAGGATGGAGCAAGGCTTCCAAACAGGTACAATTAACTAGAATGAAGTGCTGCTCATATTTTTATGGTTATTTGGCAGCAGGTCACGTTTGAGCTCAGGTCTACAAGCATGTCATTGCATTGCATGGAAAAGGGACCACAGGAAATGTAATGCGGGAACTCTTCCAAACTCATTAGTGGTTCTTTAAAATTGGGGCTCCAAGGCAAAGGCCACAAACGAGGCCTTGATTCCTAAATAACATTGTGCAACTGAATGCTTTAAAAAGCATGCTCTGTTTTGAGTGGAGTTTTGATACATGCCTTTCCCTTCTGACAGCCAGCTGTGTGACTTTGTATGACTGGAAAACATCATATGGTGATCCCAAAAAACGTGAATAGGGGTGTTTCAGAAGGGCGTGTGATGAGCTATATTTATAGTGTCCATTAGGCCAACTAATGATGTCATTTATGACACCACCCTTCAAGCCAGCACTTCTGTGTTTCAGTCTATAATCGGTTCCTTATGGCAGAGTTGTGTTTACATCATGGCTTCATTGCTCACGCATAACCTTAGCGGCCCAGCAGACTGCTTACGCTAACTCACAACAGGCCTAAATCTCAACTTGGGAGCACTCAGATCAAAGGTAATATATCTGCTGCTGTACTAAGTGACAGAAAAGACAAGGTGCTGAATGACATCTCAAAGTGACAAAGGGAGAGTTCTTTGTGAAAGTCAATTGGAGGCTCTAGTTTTGATTTATGTGCCCACCTTTACTGTGTTTTCTTCAGAACAGTAAAACCCTTGTGTCACGTTAACCTCTGACATGCAAATGATTCTTTGTAGTTCACTCAAATGACGGCTAGCGCTGAGGTGGGGACAGAGTGGCCTTTGTTTTCATTGCTCTTGGCAACAGATCCTTGCCCATCTATTCTCTCTATAGTGCCTTTGCTCCATCTGTTTCCTCAGTCCTCCATCTCAGATCGCTTTGTGCACAATCAATCGTATGCAATCAAATGAGGGGAAGTGTCAACATGTTTCAAATAATATCATCTGAAATATAAACAATGTGGCATAAAAGCAGGAGAGCTGTCAGACGTGTCTTGCAGGCCCTGGTTGATGCGTTAGGGGACCTCAGGCTAGGCCGAACAAAGTGATTTGGTGACAATTTTGCTGTCACTGCAAAGCAGTATACTTTACGACAAGGTGAGAACTTGGAGGGGATTCGGGAACATTTGCTGAGTTTGACTTTGCTGACTCATATCTACACAGAACTTCTGCTAACCAGTCATAACCCATTAAATTCCAATCAGAAATGGCCGACATAATCGTTCATGTACAAAATAACAATACTGCAATGTTAGATTGGTGGATTCTTGATTTATCTTGTTTTCTTTAAGGACTGTTTCAGTTGAACTCTGAGCATGTCCTCAACTTTTTTCAGTCCCACCACCCTCTCTCTTCTGAAGAATTTTAAGACTTGTTATTTCCAAAGACATCTGAGGATATGTTCAGCCACAAGGGGTAAAATACATATAGACAAAGTCATAAGCAGTGGAGTAATTCAAGCGTGAAGGGAGAGAGGAATGGAAAAAAAAAATCCCTTAACTTAAACCCAAAGCTTACTGACGGATCTGTAGTGAATATCTTTGGCATTCACCTGAGATTACTACTAATGGAACACTTGCAAAATGTTCAAAACAAGGTTGATGAGCAAAGACATGTTTGCTGTTTAAAGTTTGCTAAAGTCATGAGTAGTAAGATTAGGTCTTAAGTAAAGTAATCATATTATAGTGTGAGAAAAGTAAATAGTAATTTAGATCACTTTATAATGGGATTGGGTTATTTAACCCTTTCAGACCCTGGGCCCATTGTAATAGACAAGTGTTTTCTTTTTTTAATGTTTTGTTGCACATAGCAGATTGAGACCTGTTGTCCATCAGAATAGACATTTACAAATTGATCAAACAGCAGCTTAGCCTCACCCACTACACTAGAAAATACATCAGCATGTTGTGAAGTAAGGCATGGTAGCCTGTATCCAAGAGGGCAGAGTAAGGGCTTGTTTAAACTAATTACAACACATTTATTTGACTGTTTAGAGATGGTTTGGGAAATAAAAACAATGTTAAACAGGACTTATAAATCTTATTTATAAATCTTATTGGCAATGGATGTTTAAAAACAACAACAAGTATATAATTAAGTCTTGCTTTTGAGAATATTACAGTTACAAACAGTACTTTGTGTGTAACTATGCCAACAATGCTACTGCTGCAAGGTTGGATAGGTACATTTACACTGTTAATTTAGGGGATGGCTTGGGAACACCCACTCCTATTGTATTCTCCCATGCCAGGGGAATACATCCCACACTGGTATTGAACCACCTGCCTGCTCAGTGCCTTTTTGACAGCTGGGGTCCATGGCTTCATGGCAAACCCTACCATCAGTCCAGAGCACTTACTACTGAGACTTATGGGACCACGCTGCATGTTGCTAGACACCTAGGGTTCAGTAAGCAACCCAATCCATTCCCTGAGGCAACACAATACTTGATCAATTGACATGAATACAATATACTTTCCATGACTCCATATAGCTGTGAACCACCTAGTTACAAAAACACTGTCTCAGAAAATCCTTTTAAACTTGAAACTTAATATTAAATAAACACTTCTAAACAAATGCTGTAGTGGTCTGACATGAATAATTTATATAATATTGAGCGGTGTGCTACAATTTCTCACCTGAATAAGATTATTGTCAACAACATTACAACATCTGCTATGAATGCGTTTGTAAATAGATTTATGAACAGATGAATTGATTCAGGTGTGTTTGAGCAGGGAAATCTCCAAACTGTGCCAGACTGTGGTCCTCCAGGACCTCGCATACCCCTGTCTGAGTGCTTATGCTATTCCTGTGCCACAAAACTGCTCTGCTGCTGCAATTCATGCTCGGGCCTATAAACTGTTACAAAATAGAAGAGGAAATGGACACTATTATCTTCAACATAAGCCACGAAAGAATAGTCACAGAGCTAAATATGACACCTTCCTTTATGAACGGGTCATTGCTAACACATCCTGGCTTAAAAGCCTGTCTGCGGATCTTGCTTCATCTTCCTGCCTCAGCCTTTGTTAAACGGTTTTGGTGAAATGTGCTGAAATTTAGTATGCTCTTGTGGTGTTGCTCAATCTGAGCAGTCTTGGGATCTGGCTCTTTCTGTGCTCCAGTACAAATAGCATAAAAATACTGATGCCCTGATTTGATTGCAGATTTATGTCACATTTCTGCTTTTATAGAGGCAGGAAAGCTGTTTTAGAGACATACTCTAGGCTGCATTTTCTGGAAATTGGGGAGTTATTTGCTCCAGGCTTTATCATAGACCCCATAAAACCAGCATCCATCACAGGACCAATACCACTTAAATCAATCATTCCTTTCAGAGACCTCTTTGTCTATGAAAGGAGTATTTATTTTGCCACATTGTAAGCATTCCTTCATGCTTTAAATGTCATTTAATAAACTTTCAGTCCATCAAAGATCCAGCATCACATCTGGTCCTAAAACAGCTATACAAGTATATTGAGCAGAGGAAGGTTTTACACTACCAATTAATAGTGTGCAAACTACAGGTTTAGATCATGGTGGCTTGTATATGCTGTTCTATCATTAATCTTTGAATAGATGTTGGGGCCACAGTCATGCCATGTCTCATGCCATGGTCAGAGCTTTCCATGCCAGTTCTTCCCCCTCAAGGAGGACTCAAACTACAGTACGCAAACATGAAAGAAACCACAAAGAGAGCACATGCATGGCTCACTCATGATTAATCAACACATGGTTTGAGGCAAGCAGCAAAGCCATTAGTATGGAGGGTTTTATCATTTGTGTGCATTATGAGATATAAAAATATTTTTTTTACAAACTGGCTTATCTGGCTTATCAGCATATCTGGGATATGTTGCCGAGGCAACGTTGCAGCAAGACAGCAGAACATCATCATGTAATTGGCACACCAGTACAGGGTGGATAATAAACATGCATTTTAAGCGTGATATTAAATATGAAAACTATTTGGAAAAAATACCAAAATGTTTTTTTTTTTTTACTTTTTTTTTCTGAGGGAAATGATGCAGAAAAGTCATCCAGCATGCCAGAAAGAGGTTTTACAATTCTCAACAGATTTTTTATTTTACTTTAGTTTTTATTTTGTTACTTTTGGTACTAACTCCATAATTGCCATTAAGTATGTATAATGTAATTGAAAATTAAGAAAATGTATTTGATATGTGTACAATACAGGGTAAAAAGCAGGGCTGAAAAGAGGGTTACTTTAAAATGTATTCTCTTACAGGTTATTGATTACAATGTGTTACTGTAATGTAATCCTTAGCGTTAGTACATTTAAACTAAATAAATCTCATTACTTTCAGTTACATTTGGATTACTTTTTTAAAATTTTAAAGCCAATTTTGAAAATTAAAAATCTTTACATATAAATTTTCATGAAACCATCCAACCATCTCACGTCCACATGAAACTATCCAGTGTTCTTGTGAAAGAAATCTCCTATCTACAAATTAAATTGCAAAATATATACCAAGTGATGCTGGAACAAAACCTTCCCAAAAAATAATAAATCTGAAGTTAATGTTTTCATTCCAGGTATTCTGGTTTACTTATATTGGTCTGTTCATCATGACATTTTCAAATATCTGGCTGAAACAAATAGTTTAGACCAAACGTGAATTTTATATTCATCTAAAGTGGTCTAAATTGTTTTTTGGAGCTCTGGTGCTGATTTAATTTACTGGTGTATGTTGGTTTTTCCAGCAGGGCAATGTAAATGGCAGCAGTCTTGTTTAGAAACTGCAATAGGGCTTGTTGATATATTAATATTTACAGTGCATCCAGAAAGTATTGGCAGCACTTACACATTTTTGTTACAGCCTTATTCCAAAATTTATACATTTTTTTTCTCTCAAACTTTTACACATAATACCCCATGATGACAAAGTCAGAAAGGTTTGTTTGACATCTTTGCTATTTTATTAAAATTAATACAAAATATAACGTATATAAATATTCACAGCCTTTGCCATTGCACTCAAATTTGAGCTCAGGAGCATCTTGTTTCCACTGATCATCCTTCAGATGTTTCTACAGCTTGGTTGGAGAACAAATGTGGTAAATTCAGTTGATTGGACATGATTGGGAAAGACACACACCTGTTTCTAAAAGGTCGCATAATAGACAGTGCAGGTCAGAGCATAAACTAAGCCATGAAGTCCAAGGAATTGTCTGTACACCTCGGAGACAGAGATCTGGGGAAGGGTACAGAAATACTTCTGCTGCATTGAAGGTCCCAATGAACACATTAGCCTCCGTCATCCATAAGCGGAAAAAGTTTAGAACCACCTCTTCCTAGAGCTGGCTGCCATCACAATCATCTCAGTGATTGTGGTAGAAGGGCCTTTGTCAGGGAAGTGACCACGAACCCAATGGTCACTCTGACAGAGCTCCAAAATTACAGAGTAGAACCTTTCAGAAGGACAACCCTTTTTGCAGCACTTTATAATGGGAGGAAACCAGGCACTGCTCATCAGTTACAGAGACATCCTTGATGACAACCTGCTCCAGAGCACTCTGGACCACAGACTGGGCAGAAGGTTTATCTTCCAACAGGACAATGACCCTAAGCACACAGCCAAGATAACAAAGGAGTGACTTCTGAACAACTCTGTGAATGTCCTTGAGTGGCCCAGCCAGAGCCCAGACGTGAACCCAATTGAACATCTCTGGAGATATCTAAAAATGGCTGTGCATAAACACTTCCATCTGATGTTGCTTGAGAGGTCCTGTAGAAAAGAATGGGAAGAATTTCCCAAAAACAGGTTTGCCAAACTTGTAACATCATAGTCAAAAAGACTTGAGGCTGTAATAGTTGCCAAATGTGCTTCAACAAAGAATTGAGTAAAGGCTGTGAATTATGTACATATTGTATTTTTACTAGATTTGCAGATTTCAAACAAACTTTTCTCACTTTGACCCACTTTGTGGGGTATTGTGTATAGAATATATATCTTAAATACTTATTCTCATAATTTGAAAAATTAAGTTCTTTTTAAATTTACATTATTATTTTCAATGCATGCAGGAAATGTAAACTCATGGCAGGGATTGAAATGGATACCTATCCATTACAGTCCGTATCGTAAAGTGGAATTCAAACGTGATTTTGAAGGCACTACAATCTCCCACAATTCACTGGTAATTTATAGTAAACAATGTAACTACTTGAGTTGAATGTGGACCAGAATGTAACTGTGAGTCTTGTTACTAAGCAACACAGTGGAGTGAATGGAGCTGACGACCTTTCTTCATTTAGCTGCTAAACCAGTTACGAGATACTGGACGCCGTTTTCCCGTAACATTAGTTAATTAATGTGAGTCTTTTGTTTGTAAGCAACATAATCAATGAATATTTCATGAACAGCACAGAGCTTTACTAACTTTGATTCAGAATTCAGTTTGTGTGTGTGTGTGTGTACGCAGCTTAAACACTTCTTATGAACTCTTATGTGTTTGTTTATGCTGACGCACATTGCTGATGAGGAAGTGTCCGAATACTTCTGTGTTTCTACAACTACAACCCCTAGCAAAAATTATGGAATCACCACTCTTGGAGGAAGTTCTTTCAATTGTAAAACATTTTTAGAAAAAAGTGACATGCCACTAAACTATCTTTTTTTAATTCCAAAACAAATGAGAGAATTATACAGCTTCTTTAAGAAGGTAAATCATCATGGAATGTTGCAATATTTGTTAGTCAGTTGTGTCTAAAATCTGGACCAACTATACAAACAAAATGGGAAGGTTGTAAAAGGGAAGCATACAGGTAGAAAACATTAAGGATAGAAAGCATCAAGATAGAAAACTTACAGTAATATGTCTGAAAACAAAAAATGCACAACAAAACAAATGAGAAACAACTGACCGGAAAATGGAGTCCATGTCTGTGACTCAACTGTGAGAAAATTAAAATGAAAGACATAATTAACACATAAACAGAAAAGAACAAGGTTACCGTGGGATAAAGCAGTCATGGACTGTTGATGTCTGGATGAAAGTAATCTTCAGTCATGAATCGCGAATCTGCATTAGGCAAAGTGATGATGCTGGAAATTTATAAAGATGACAGCCTGAAGAAAACGTGTCAATTTCCATAGTCATTGATGATATGGGGCTACATGTCAGATAAAGGCACAGAGGAGATGACAATCATTACATCTTCAATAAATAGACATTTTTTAATTCCATCATCTGAAAGGATGTTTGGTCAAGATTTTCAAGATGATAATGCATCTTGCCATAGGGCAAAGGATGTGAAAACATCCTTCAAGAAAGACATATAATGTGACTTGCATGGCCTGCAAATATGAAAATCTCTGGTGTATATTGAAGAATGGTCAATGATGATGCTCCAATCTGCAAAGCTGATCTGGCAACAGCAATAAGAGTCAGTTGGAGATGGATTAATGACGTATACTGTTTGTCATTAGTTAAGTCCATGCCTCAGAGAATTTAAGCTGTTATAAATGCCAGATGTGGTGCAACAAACACTAATGGTGCAGTGTTTTTCTCATGATTCCATATTTTCCTCATAATTGTGATTCCATATTTGTTTTCTATACTTGATCTAAAAACAAAATTATGACTGACTACAACAATTATATTTATTTTCATTGTTTTAAAGCAAAAATGTTGGAATTTTGAAAATAAATATAGAGTTTTGTTGTATGTCTCTGTGATAAACGTTTTTTCTACCAAATTGAAAGAGCTTCCTTCAAGAGTGGTGATTCCATCATTTTTGCCAGGGTTTGTACTTGTTTGTACTAAATTGTTTATCCTGTATATAGTGCACTACTAGTGAGGGAATAGGGATCCATTTTGGTTACAGCCATGGGGGGGCACTGTTACATTCAAATAGGTCCATGTGAAAGAAAAAGCCACAATAAGCATTACTATCAGCAGCGTCTCTCAAGCACATGCTCACTGAATTAGAAACAAAGTTGGTAAGATCTATATATTTACTTTAAATGTACTTGTAGTTTAATAATTATCTACTTACTTTTTCACTCTAACTGATATATATATATATATATATATATATATATATATGTGTGTGTGTGTGTGTGTGTGTGTGTGTGTGTTTACTCTTTATTACTGTGTGTAAATTTAATGTGTCTGATATTAAATATTCCTGTAGTTATTTTGATCTTGCTTCTAAACTGTGTAATTTAACTAGCTTTCCCATGGAAACTTTCCATAGATGTCAATTAACTGTTTCTAATTTTAGCCTTGTGATACTTGTGTCTAAGGAAACATGGTGAAGTATAGCATTGGACTTCTGATGTAATTTAAGAAGATTACATGACAGATTGTATCTAATTATGTATTGTTACAAGAGTTAATAGATTAAACTTAGCAGAGTAACTATATTTTTGTAGTTTATTGCAAGTCATTTTGAATCATTTCTATTGGTCAGTTCATCATGTAAAGAACTGTCGTAATTGCACTTCACACATATGCACCTATTCGGCCTCCATCAGTTTGGACATGCCTGTTGACAGTAAAGTTACAAAAAGTATGTCTGCCTAGAACAGGGTTTCTCAACCTTTTGCATGTCACGACCCACCTGTTTTGCACCTATATTGCATAACGGTCCCACAAGTAATTTTTTTTTGCTTTATTTCTCATGTTCTGAGACATTAGGGCCTAAACAGGAGCTTCAAAGGAATTGCTTCATGAAATAGCTTCATCTGTTCCAAATGTCCCTCACAAGTTGTTATTAACATCAGATGACATGTCTGTTCAAAAAAATATAACTTCTTTAACTCCGTCTAAAAGCTGTCTCTATATGTCACACCCCATGTTGACAATCAGTCTTCTAATGCTGTTAAATCATATTGTATTTGTACTTGCTGTAATTGCACTAGTTAGATGATTTTTGTCACCATTACTTCTTAGATTAAGAAACATTTACATTGCTCGTTTGCTAATTATCTGCGTCAGACACTGTGGCTGAGTTGACCCAAACAGATAATGTTTAATTTGCCTTGTATTACTTCTATGATGTGTTAGTGGGTTGGGCTGGATGGGCCGGGGGACTATTAGAACACGTTTTGAATGAGACTCAATACACTCAGTCAGAACAAAGGTCATTTAATTTATTTAGTACAGTGGTTCTCAATCCTTGTCATGGAATTCCACTGCCCTGTTTGTTTCAGAGTTTCCCTGTTGTAACACACCCAGTTCAGCTCAGCACAGGCTTGTCAGTTCATTAGTTGGATCAGGTGTGCTGAAACTCTCTAAAACAAGAAGGGTGTGTTTTACACAAAGTGTGTGTCTTAAGTGCATAGTAATGAAAACGGCCTTGGACAGGGTTCTTTAAAGGATGGTAAATGTTTGGGCAAAAAAAGTTAAAAATACAAGAAAACCAAGCTGAAAGCACAAAGCTGTCCCCTGAGCGACCACAAGGAGGTGCTGGAAGCTTTCTGAATGCACTGACTGCACACAGCCAATTCATCACAGCTCATGACCTCCACTCTCTTTACCATTTCTATTCAGAAAGTACCGTATGGCGAGACAAAGCTGTGTGCCTACAGCCAAACCAGTGTCACAGAGTCTATACAATAATAATGTCACAAGTCCCCTTTTTATACACTAATCAACAGAGGTGGTCACGTCCACCTGAAATGTGCTGTGATTTTTGATTAATTTTAGAAGACAGAAATAAGAAAAGAAAAGGTATCTGAGCATGAAAAGGCCACTTCAGCTGCAAACGGTCAGCCTGTGGCTTTAACTGATATTACATATTTTCCCCACATTATATGCATAGTTGCACACACTGCCCTGCTGCTAGGCATTACTGTCAGTCTGGTTTCGGTTTGCAATATTGGTTAAAAAAAAAGATTGTGGCTCAAAAGCCTGATCCAAAGCTCCTTATTCATTATAAACATTCTGGTTTCTTAAGAAAACAACCATTGCCCCTTAGTAACATTTTCACTGTGTTTAGAAAGAGAATGAAAATAGCATATGTTTATTTATTCAATTTAAAATAAATCTGAGATAAAGTATGCAACTTGAATTTGACATGCTGTTGATAAAACATATATGATTCAAACTTTAACACAAATTAATCATTTTACAAAGTTAGCCCCAATGTCTTCCCATAATTCTTTATTTAAAGAGCCTAGCAGCATGCTAATGGTTTTATTTAGCAATGTAAATAAACAGTGTTGCTACAGTAGAGTTGCTACAGTAGAGTAAGGTACACAATACAAAAATGAGTACAAAATTTGTCCCTGGGGCTGTTACCTATTAACATTATTATTAACATTATTACCTATTAAGGTACAATATGGGTTGAAATATGGATTACGTTTCATAAATAACTCTCACACTCTTGCCTCTCCCTTCTCTTCTTGTTGTCTCTCTCTTTCTCTCTCTCTCTCTCTCTCTCTCTCTCTCTCTCTCACACACAAACACACACACACACACACACACACACACACACACACACACACACACACACACACACACACACACATGCACAATTTTAAGTCTAAATTGTTTTTATTCTGCCCAAGGACATACTTTTAACTTGGGATTCATCATGATTAATCACTTCTAAATATTTTGTTAACCTCAGGGTTGATTTGCTAATTCAAAAAAAAAAAAAATCCTGACCCTTCATAACACTATGTCTTAAAAGATTTTGTACACACCACACTATTAGAGTTTTCCAATACAACATAATGTGCAATACTTCCCATACATCTTCCAATACATCTCCCCATGTGCAGCCTTCTGTAATTTATCTGTTTCTATATTTTTTGGATTTGTTCATTCATAATGTTGTACCTGTACTGTACTGTTATTTATAGTACTGTATATGATACACTTGATCTTTACTTGTACTGAGTGCCTTTGCTGCTGCAACGATGTGAAATTCCTCACTGCAGGACTAATAAAGGATTTTATCTTACTGATGGTTTAGATTTTATTAATTTAATTTTTATTGTATTGTTGAAATTCAGAGTAAATGCGCTAAGATTAGCCTAAGATCATTTAATTGGCTGTAGAGAGCTTAGTATTTACCTGATTTATGCTGTTGTGGTATATTCAATTATTATTATTAACTGAAAATGAAAATATACACTTTTATACATGTTAGAATCACTCAGTTACTGTGTGCTGAGCTGGTCACAGCTTTTAAGATTTAAGATTTAAGATTTTAAGATTTCAGCTGCATTCTGATTTGATGTGAACATTTTACCCAGTAATAGGAAAGAGGTGCTTGCACAGGACACAAAGAGCATTCTATATGTTGGTCAAATTATATATATATATACACCAATATTCATAGGTTTGGGAGCAGCATAAAGTACAATAGGCAGATATATATATATATATATATATACACCAATATTCATAGGTTTGGGAGCAGCATAAAGTACAATAGGCAGATACAGATGGAGCAAATTATTGGTTTCAATCAGCCGTGCACACAAATATGACTAGAATGATAATGTTGAAAGAACCCTTTCCTATTTTTCATTAAAATCAAGAATTTTGCTTCAGCATTCATGCATCAGACAAGCAGAGTCCATATTTAGCAATGTCTATCAAAATGTATTGTAAATGTATTGTGTGATTTGGATTCTTATTCTCAGCAGGTGGATACCTGACACCTGCTGTAATGGTTTATGAAATAGTCTTATACTTTTTGAGGAGAATCAGAATAATTATACTGATTGACCTTGGAGTTACACTGTACCTTGATTTAGCTCCTTTAATTACACCTAAGCTTGGTCGATATTTGAAGACCTGCAAAGTCACCTTCAGTGAAGTGAGTGGGCAGGTGAGAAAACATCAAATACGTTCACATCTTGAAAGCTGTGCTGAATGTGTAGGCTGTCTACAGTGATGCTTGGAAGTATTCCAGGTACGGGAAAGGACAGGTCACAGCAGGGGGCCACACACATCTGCCTATTCATTAAAAATGATTGATTCAATCACGTTTTCTATAGTCTGTGTAATATGGACACACTATTTTTATACTGTTTTCATGTCAAGGAATCAGTTTACTGTGAAAATGAAACTTGAGGACACATTATTAAAGTTAAAAACGTGAAAGATTCAATGTTTTTATGCTGTGCATAAAAGTCTCTGATCAATAAGAAAGAGATTAATGTATAAACTCCAGACCCCATTACAATATATGCAGGTAAGCAGAAATACAGTAAAGAGGAAGAAGAATTTTTTAAGAAAGTAATGTCTGAAGAAAGTAGTTGATGAGATAATTTGAAGGATAAAGCTTGGTTTCAGATTTCTCCTGGACGCCCCAGCCAGTATCTAAATGTGTTCAATTCTATCACTGGTACACCTAATTTATCATCACTAAGCACAAGGTGCCCAAAATGTTTGCACAGTACCATATATCCTGTCATTGTTGGGGTGCATGAAGTCTACAAGTGGCTGCAAATGGTTACCAAGCATTGAAACGTAAAGTGTGTTTATACAGACCAGTGGACCAACACGTGCCCCAAGAATACACCCCATACCAGTATGGGATCACCACCAGCTTGAACAGTGCCTTGTTAACAACTGGGGATCACGTGCCCCTACCATCCTTTTATATAACTTTAAGAATATATATCTTGATATTTAAAATATATTGCCCAGCATTAAGCAACATGATTTTTTATTTGAAATGAAGCAGTGTTCAAAACAATGTTCACAACAAAATCACCAATTCCTTAAGGAAGCTGGCCATTATAGGTCAACTTAATTTCTTTATAAATAAGATGAACTGCACAACATAAAGTGCAATTAAGCACCACTATGCCTGAATCCATTTACATAAGGCTAAATGACTGAATTCTATTTGCTTGAATTATTTGTTAGGGACTGGTCCCTTAACTTCATACAACACAGTCCAGCGTAAACCTTCTGCTTTCATAGAGGTAAAATTAACTTACCAACTCTGGCCATTGGTGTTCTACTGGGGAGTCTTGATGGGTACACATTTCTTGCAACAGTTTTACTAGGTATTTGTCAATTTCTGTTTTATTCCCAAGATATAAAATAAGATATGAGTGAGCCTTACACCCACCATGAGTTTGATCACAGACTTTACCTCCCACCAATATGTTTTCTTGTATTTTCCCCTCAGCCCTTGATATTTTTGTATTTTTTCCTAAAAAAAATGAGAGAGCAAAAGTGTGACTTTTAAGCATTCTCAAAGCTGTCAGTGATAGCCTCAAGCAAAGGGGCTCAAGGCAGCTTTGCTCCATCTCATGGGGACAGGGCTGGATGTGTCTGGAACAAAACTGGAGGATCTAACAAAGGAAAGAAGAAACATCTTAACAGAATGGCTTTCTTGACCAGAACACACTCAGGGCTTTATTGAGAACCTCACACAGAGAGCCCACATCTTTGGCTTTTTTCAACTGAACCTTAATCCTATTTTTCTGTGAGTTTGTGTTATTTTGATGTAGTTGTTTCCCTGTCTATTTCACTTGTATAAACTTTTGGAAAATAAGAGCAGAGATCTGGGGTCTCACACACATTCCCACTCTCCAAGCTTAAACAGTGCCTTCAAAAGCCAAACTTTCAAAACCCTGGCCAAGTCTGCCTCAAGTGAGTTCATTCAAACACATTGAGACATATGTTTCCATTCTCCATCAGGGAGAGAGTGAGATGTTTCAACT